>SJOL01007337.1:255026-314680 GCA_004794785.1 Opisthorchis felineus
CTGAATTGAGTACACAATAATAAAAAGGGCCGAATGGAACAGACTCACTAAGAATTGTTCTTTTTAAAATAGTTCGTCGTTGGCCCAGGCCAGTGAATAAATAATAATCCGGTCGTGGATGTCCAGGGGTCTTCTTTCCGGGAAGCTCTCATATACAATAAACTCCGAAGACAATCTGAAATGTTTTGATACCAGAGTTAGCACATGAATCTCGCGAAGGGCTGCTGTGAGCGTGAGCGAAATGAGAAGAGAAAGTCGGAGCATGCGACCACGCCTGTATTGTTTGTAATTTTGTACAAATGCGCGTTTTTGTGGTTTTGTGTAATCAGGCAAAAAACGTTTATGAAATTGATGAAATACGTAACGTTATAATGAAAGTAAAAGCAAGGTGCATAACACGAAAGTTTCGGCACAGTGAATAGTTCCATGTAATGAAGCACGTCTTAGAAATAATGTCACTTCTGTGCTTTTTATTGTTCAACAACAAATCACAGCATCAAAGCCGAAGGGATGAAAAAACCGGCCTAGACCTAGTCATTTTCTCAGTAACAGGAGAAAGTGAGAGGGGGATGACGGACCCCGGATTCAAAACGTAGCTCACACATGTACCTCCCAATCAAAAGTCTTATCACACCCTACTAACCAGTCAGGTATTGACTGTTTTGAGTACTCAGTTGCACCACGTTGATTCGAGCGCAAAACCAAATGTCAAATCGTTCAAATGGAGGTTCATCAACAAACGCGGTACTATGAATACAATAATAAACTAATGGAATTTGACAAAGCTCAAATCATGTGACTAAGCAGGCTTCTTCACACAGATTTAGGAACTGCCTATTCCTATCGCAATCCCATGGTCCACACCGACTCGAGGTACGGTGGCCACAAGACAGCGTGCTGATTTAAACAACACGGGCGGTGATAAGTTCAAAGACTGGTTCACGTTCAAGTTAAAAAAATTAAAGGCTGTATGGGCACAAAGCGGAACAACAAAAAGCGGAATGACGTTGCACAAAATAGGAATAGAAATAAAGAGTTAACACCATGAGAACCGGTTAGTTAATACTGCTGTTGGGCGGCTGAGCCTTGCTACCGCTCAGTATTCGCACAACGGAAGTGAATTCTCGAAAGCTACGACGCTTCCAGGGTTACTACTTGATTGTGAAGAATGTCTATGTATAATGAGTTGTTCCGCATGGGTGATTCGTTTAAGCGAGCGAATCTCCAAGCTTATCAATCACCCTTGACTGTGAAAACGGTGCCTAATGGAAAAAGAAATTGCGGATTGCGGTAAAACGTGAATCACTTGCGATGGACGGAATTTGCAGATAGTTCTGCAGCTGAAATGATTCACTGAGCTTTCTAGAAACTACGTGGTCCTTGTGGAGGCAAAATATTCGGAGGGGCCACTTCTGTGAATAAGGTTTGCCAACGATTGGTCGATTGACTGGTCGAATACCAAATTGTGTTCAGAGACCTTGATGCTTGCTATTCCGAGTTGTCATCGCGGGAGACGCGCTCATTAGTGCCGGATGAATCGCGCGAGGTTGGTAGAACGTAAGGCTTGCAGATGTTGATGACCTGTGCAAGTTCGTTGGTGAACACCAGAGTTCTGTATTGTAACTGGCAAAATATGCCGGGATGACCATGTCATCGATAATAGCGGACAGCTGAACGAACCTAGCTGATGCACACGACTAACGTGCGGCAAGATGTCCACGATGCCTAGTCAACTAGCCAAGTGGAACCTACGCCGATCACAGCGCTATCTGCTGCCATCTGGTGAAGCATATGTGGCTATAGTGACCTTACCCTGACTGCAGCACAAGCGCGCGTCCGATCCCCCAAAGTTTTCCCAGGACTGAAGGCACATCATCTGTCACAGTGAAACCCAACCATGCGTCACTTACTCAACAGAGATGGTCGACACTTCCGGCGGCAGTTGTGTATGTCCTGAGTGATAGAGACCCTGCCGAATTCATCGGCCACAAACTTCCGCACTTCATACGACGGCGTTTCGTGCTTCTGTAGGGTCCTGCGGGTGTCCAACTCCTCTTCGGCTAGCCGTCGATTTACCGGAAGCCGATCGTACAAAATTTAGAAACCTTATGGTTGTGATCAAGATGACTAGAAGTGACCGAGGACGAGTCCTCTGCCTCGTTAGGCAAAAACGCATTGGACAGCCGATTCTTCACGTGCTGTTTGTTAATAACAACTACGCTGAGCTTACTAGCTCCTTCGGGTTCTTCGACTTTTGTTTTTTCTTGCTAGTCATCTGCTGCACTTGTAGCACACCAATTCGTAACGTAAAACAGCATTCGTGCTTCGACTTCCATGTAGCTTTTCGTCATGTATTCCTTTAACGCATTCTCAAATGCCGTAAATGATGAAAAGCACACGGGCCCCAAGTTCCCAACAAACACATCTGAAGCCATTTCTGATGCCATAGCACAGCAAGTTCACAGTCAAATACACGCTAGTAATTAAAACAATAATTAAGACAAGCCTTGACAAAAAGGGCGATTTTCGCTCCAAGCATATACGCAACAACATGCAACAATAATGTGTGAAAATTTTCATTTCACCCACAAGGTTTTGCAGAAAAAGAGCATTTTACCGCCAAGCCTCACCAGCCCTGCTGGTTGTCATGTGGTGCCGCTTGTTTGGCCTAGTCACATGATAATTTTTGAACCAATCATTTGCTTGCTTTGGATTGCGGGGAGTCAACTCTCGCATCCGAATCACACACCCACCGACATTCTGAAATGTTGATTATCTCTCAAGCTGGAAGGGGCGCCCGTTTAAATACAGGTTAACGGCAAACCGAATGAAAAAAGGTTTAGACACATATTAGGCATAAAGCTAGGGAAAATGTGCAGTAAAAAATAAACGAATGATCTCTTATGAGTTGCACGATATATTCCCGGAAATTGGTAATTGATCAGGTGGCTGTTGATCTGTTTGCCGAGCTTGGCAATTGATTTGCAAGCGTTTCGTCACCATTCGAGGAGACATCTTCAGTGCGCTGTTGGGTGGGTTGCATTGAATGAAATCTGTGCGATTTAATAATTTCTACATGCATTGGGCGACTAACTTTGAACAATATGTCCTCACATAGTAAAGTACTGTCTTCTCTAATTCTCACGCCACATGACATTCTTAGTCAATCTGTCGATGCTGTTTCTTTCAATGGGCGGGTCTCGGTAAACCAGAATTCTTGGAGGTTAGCTGTGCACCAGTAGTTGTCATGCTCACCAGCCTGGTTAAAATCATAGCCTTAAGTTACTTTCTCATTAGGTAGACATATTGTTGTGCGGTTGGTGACTGTCGGCACAACCGACAATGTGTGGTCACGGCCCATATGTCTCAAAAATGTTAGTTCTGGTACTTCCTGTTGTGGGGCCTATGTCTTACGGCTGTCTCTAGCGTAAAGGAAAAAAGCGGCAAGAAACCGGAAAGAGGAAGCAACTTGCAAAGCCTAGTCTTTTGCTGTGTAATAGAGGAAAGTGAGAAAAATACTGGCGGAGCCCGGATTTGAACCGCAGCCTAAAAGCACGCCATCCCAAGCCACAACATCACTGTATTTCATCAACAGGCTAGGTCTGGTAGTTATTTAATATTTTAGTTGGCCCGACAAGTATCTTAATCCGGGGATACTGGTGGTCCAGTGATGCCGTTCGTTCGCCTTTGTCACGCCGCAGGTTTCGAACTGACCTTCTGCTTGGGTTTGGCTTGTGGTTGAATCAGTTTTTTCTGGGACTGTCAACAATTTCTGTTGCACTTGCGCTTACTTGAGGGTAAACGTAAGGTAACGTTCATACCATCAAATTGCCTGACCCTTTCTCGAAGAACAGCGTCGACGGTTCTGTTGCCTGTGTGATTTGCAGGCTAGAATTGATTGCAATACCCTGGCCCTTTGGCGTTACATGCCCCTCAAATAGACTGACACTAAATGCTGCAGCAGCTTAAAATCGGTACCTCTTTCTGATGGAATCCCATTGGAAAAACATCCACTACGCCAGTAAAGATTATCGTCTTGAAGTAGAACTCTTTCGAGAAATCCGAGAGGAACCACCGGATAAACACTCAAATGAAAACCAAGGGACTGACTATCCTAAGGCGATATGAATTCAGAGGAAACTCGCGATGATCTCTGCGCAACTTGGAGCTATTGACGTAAACTGAAACCGAACTGATTTTCACATGAAATAATCATTAATTGAGAAGCAAAACTCACCACCAATAGCCATGTCAAACGTTCGACATTCAAGAAGATAAACCGAGCCACATGTGTACACAGAGTCACCACTTACCATTTGGAGGCAAACAGGCAGTCGGCGAAGGTTATGGCATCATAACTAGTGTCAATCGCCTCCATGCAAGAAAGCCAGTATAACCTCCGACCAGGAAGTCGGCATAGAAAACCTACGGGAACCACCAATGGATACGTCACAAAACCGGGTTGAGGTTGATTGCCACTGGGGTAGAAGATGCTATCTCCATGCCGCGTGTAAACGCTGCTTTCCCCTCGGACCGTTGTAGATCGGTGAGACACAAAATCCTTGGGATTGGGCATAGCTACCACAGAGAAAGCATAGGCAATGGTCCAACCGCAGTCATTGGTCAATTGAAAAATCTGTACTCATTCTCCGGGACTTTTTGCCGGAGGATAAAGGAAGATTATGGAAGATTGCTCCTTGAAAAACCAGCCAATGAAGAAACCGACCCACTCACACGAGAATTTTAGGTGGTGTGCCAGAAGCCGACAGAGCACTGGGATCCCTTGTTGCTGGAGTCCTCAAACCAAAATAAAGTCTTACTAAATCTAAAACGTCTATTCCACACTAAGGCTTTGAACATCCGTACTATGTCAAGTTGGACAACAAGAACCTCTTGCTCGGATCTTACTCGCTTTTGATCGATGTATTCTGTGACATTAAAACATCCATATAAAACCCCAGTTCGGCTATACAGCTCAAACCAGCTGACCCAACCTTCCAGCACAAGCGTTAGCATCGTGCTAATGAGAGGTCAAATCTGGGACTCAAGCATGTACTAATTTGACCTATGTAGCCGCTGGGCACAGACGACGAGGTCCAATAAAATATTCCCGTCAATTTCACTAGCTCACCAGCTTAGGCACTGTTGACTGATTCAGACTAATACGATCAAAACTTTCAATTAGTTGAGTGCCACCTTAACTAAAACTGAGGTGATTCTTGAGTTCGAAATGTCACGTCAACTACTTATGTCACTGATTTTATATCGGTTAACGTACCGCATCGATGTGACCATCGACGTTTGCAATTGTGCTATTGTAAACATAACCACGTAATCGGCTTGTTTATTGTGGAAGTAAGCTGGTTATTTCGTTTTCATCACAAAGTATATATTTACGAGAATATGTGAATAGCGATCTTGATCTTCTTCGGCCTCATAGCAAATGAGCCACTCCGTTGAAAAACTGCGCATTATTAGCACCATGGTTTGTTTTAGCAACCCTAACTTTAGCACCCAGAATATTAATTTAGTTACTAATAAAAATGTTAATGTTAATATTAGTTTAATTTATAAACTAATCTAAGGTCTGTCTTCGAAACCCACGATTTTTGGTTCACTAACATAGATTTGGGTGGGGGTTACCAGGAGACACCTACCAATGTAATCGTAATCAGTGTAGAGTTAAAATTAACAAATCCAGTAACTGTAATACGCACGTTGATTAGCTCCACTGTATTCAATGATATCACCTGTTTTAGGCCCAGCTTTATGGTCGTCGGCAATTGCACCAACCGTATTCACACACGTTATCAGATTGTTAGTTCAGAGGTAGATTTTATCGCCTCGTAGCGAGTGTGAAAAAGGGCATTCCAGGTCAGGATTATCGAAATACAACATTTTGCGGCAAAATTTGCTGCCGAACTAAGAGTTTTACCCTCAGGAGGTCAACTCTGACCCATTAGATTTGCCCGCGTTCGCCCTCACTTAAAAAGTGATGTCGAGTCATGACAGATTTTTATCCTTTTTACTCAAGATGCTTTTGTTATTTCCAAGTGAAGTGGCAGTATTATGTCAGGATTTGACTCTCTGCTGTGAAGTCTGCCAATTCCGCTATGCCAAGCTGCTGATGTGAGAAGTGGAACGTGCAATAATTTTCACGCCGTGATGTTGCTCGCAAATTAATTGTGAGAGTATCTCGTCTCACTGATGAAAACTTATATATCAACGCTCACAAACTTTCGATCGCCTTATCCTGTTTCGCTGGGTTCCTTAGGTTTACTAGAACCTGTTCTTGTTCAAACACCAAAGCTTGAGCTACGAACTAAGATGTCAAGTTGGTAATACAGAGCTAAAATGCTTTCGTCACGCTTTTTTTACGGGTGAGTAAGGTAACACCGATATTCCGGTACACGGTTCTGCCATATTGTACAAATTTAGCTACTTTTAGAGCGGTATGCATGACTGGTTAAATCGGGACTACTTGTGTAAGGAAGAAAAACCTTCGCTGCGGAGTTGTTTACTGGGGAACGCCAACCAAACAGTTACAGACTATTGGACAGGAAAGTTAAACTCTCATTCGCACGTTGTTTTTTAAAAACTGAATATTCGTCTTCTTCTTGAACGCGTCTTCTTGAACTCTCTTGGATATTCATTGACTATCGCATAATTGCAAGCAAAAACTGCAAAGTAGTTCCACAAATTCCGTAATAAATCCCACCTTCCATTAGATCAAGGCGAAGTTACGAGAACACATATACTACTAGCATGCGTCATCAGTAGTACCCACCGTTACACTTGTATCACTTTGAAAGTAGTTTGGGTAGAATCGTCTGAGTAAAGTCAGAGGATCCAATCATACCACTGAGGTTCATCTAAAAGTTAACATGTTGGTATCGTTTACAGACGCCAAATAATAATGCGATTGATCAGTAGAGTGGCGAAAGCAGTTGCTCTACTGGATGACTCTACAGAACTCGATTTCGGTCGTTAACCGAATTATCGATAGCAAGCTGAATCCTCTGGCGTGACCCACAGTTCAGTGCGCAGGGATCCCAGTAATTTCTGTTCAGACAGGGGGGATGAACAGGCAGCCAGATGAGACAGAACAACGATAAATGAGTTTTCTCAACTTATCTACCGCTGTACAATTAATGTTACTGTTACTGTTACTGTTCAGAGTCGACATCAAGAGCAGTCCTAGAATGAGTGAACCACAGTCCGGACCGATAAACTTCAAACATGTTTTCTAACAGATGGCTAGCCTAATTGTAATATGTGTTTCTGACGGGCCACAACCACTTAGCTACGATGCGAAAGATAATCTCGGCTTTCAGGCTCAAGAAAGTTGTTTGTATCAAATAAACTTGATAGGGCTTATAAATTCAGTCTCATTACGGTTGGTTGATTGGTTTGGTATGACCATCAGTGCAGTAAGTTAATTTGGGATAATTGGATTAGTAAAATAAGGTTAACCTCTGCCATTTTACGTGTTACAATTGATTGTCATATGTGGTGGGGAGGTCAAGTACTGACTTGGCAGCGAAGTATAGAAGCCATTGCCAGCACACTCAGCTGCGGTTGTTATCACCGCCTCTCTGGATTGAGACCCGGACACGGGACACATCAATGTGTAGAGACGTTGTCAAACATGGGGTCCAGTCGCGTGCCCAGTGGGACACACGCATCCAAGCCTGTGCTTTCAATGCATAGACCTCCCTCCCGATCTCCCCGATGAATAATCCACCAGTATCCACATATCTAAGCATTAGTTATATCATTTACCGCCTCCAGTGTGTAGCTATCCACCCCTACCTTCCCAGATCAAAATGTGACAGCTATAACCACTATGCAACATGTACGCGGTTATTCCAGATAAAGATTATTATTATTGTAAAATATACCTGGATTCTTTTAAGCAGTGCGATACCGAACAAGGAAATAGCGACCAATGAAAAGTTGAACGGAAAGAAGTGCGGTGAAGGTGATGAAAGTTTAAAATTCTAGTGATACACAAAGGCTTTAAAATAGAAACTTTACTATCTATAGAAAACATGAAAGTATTCAAGGTTTGAAGGCAAGAAGAGCTAATTCTGTTCAAAAAAATAAACATACCATGAATCCACTCACTAAGTTCATTTAGGATGATGACCGGCTTAACAGTTTTCCTGCCAACCAGCTTCGGACGCATTTTGTACTCAGCTGCTGAGTGAGAGCTCCAATACAAGATTGTCAACAATTTTTGGGTGTGAAGCTGGTCTCTTACCCATGCATTGAGCGGGATCGCGTATCAGCTTACCTTCCCCCTTAAACAAGCCAACCAATGCACGGTTATTCAATTCAGTACCTGTGTCTATATCCCAACAACATTGTGCTCAGTTGGCTGAAAAGCCCGCAGGACTCAACGAGTACGGCGGTGTTAATGATGATTTGGATGGCCATTTAAAAAATGAAAGAAGCCATGCCTACAACCTTTGAAACCGTCCGCCCGAGGTCAACACCCTGGTGAACACTGAATCTCCTCACTTATCCAGGGAAATTCTACCAGCAACAAACGGCTATGATGACGTGCGCAGATCCCCGAAAACGCCGAATAAGAAAAATCCTGAGAATTGACAGAGGGCACTGGTGGATGCCAGGGGGCAAGAAATGAAACAAAATTTTGTATTTCGACAAATACACTCATTTGCAAATCAATTTGGTTTTCACGAGAAACTCAGCTGAATCGCTCGTTTATGATATTCTTCAACTGAATGAGCTGCACACAGGCCGCCTCATGTTTCAGATGGCACGATATTCGAGATATCGCAGTATGTTTTCATAAAGGAAACTGCTCACAAGGTTGCTGAACATAAGGTTGACGGAAACTCGGGGACTGCGCCTACGTGATGAGCCACAAGAAGGGCGAAACCGGTCGTGGGCTGTCGAAGAGTTTTCAGCAACCATGTGAGTAGTTTCCTTTATGACAATTTTGTATTCTAGCTAATCCGACCAGCTTGTCCAGGGACGGCGGATGTTAGTGAAGCGATCACCAGAAAGTTTTGGGTCTCAGTTTATTCAGAGAAACGTCATCCTTTATGGCTGGCTGAATACACCAAAGAATAGTCCAGGTGGCCCTCATCAACTCAGCATCTGGAGGGACCATATGAGCCCAGTACTCCATTGACAAAGGGAGTCTAACCTAAAACTTCATTGCTTCTGTGCATTTATAGTGCACCGGAGTAGGAGTTTCTTGCAATCCGCGACTGAGAGCGGGAACTCATCGAGATACGCAGAGAAGACACAACTGTCTCAACTATGGACATGCTGGTCAATAAAGAGCAAGCATCAATCGAAAAAGTGTGCTATGAAATGGTTAAACTCCCGAAGCGAGGCGTGTCGCGTAAACCACACTGGGTTAATTCTGCGCGTATAGATTCCATAACTTCCGCCATCTGTTTTACAATGCAATCATAAGGCTAGAATCGGAGTCAATTAATGCCCAGTTATGTGAATCTCAGGTGAGCCATTTAATCATTAGGAGTATTCCCTGTAAAGCGTCTGTAAAGGTGCATCCTGCCGAATAGTTTAAGCAAAATAGTCTTTAGAGGGCGGCAGTGGCAGACATTTCTTATTTTATTGACACGTAATCATCCTGATTTCGTTCAAAGTTCATAGACAAATCACCAGTCCGCAGTTGTCCATTATGAGTCCGTTATACCAAACCAGCCTCACTGCATTGAAAACGACCGACGTTAAAACTAGGGGAGGAAACTAAAATAATAGCTAAACAGACTAGTAAACAGAAAAACTTAAATAATTTCAACATTTCTATTACATTGGGCAAAATCTGCAATTTGATCGCACCACTTCTTACTTACACTCCTGGTCTAAAGTTAAATATGAATAATGATTCTGTTGACAAAATTTACCCTTTGTTATACCCTGAGGGTGTGCTCTTCCTCAGAGTGCTATTTTGTGTTTTAGGCGCCAGGTAATTCTGCCTCTTGTTGTGAAGAATCATGTGGTTATTTAGTGGTGTAAAACATGACTTCAGCGGATAACGGATTTCCAAATCAGCGGTGTTACTTTTTCATTTTGATTACGTTTTCAAACAAGTTAATTGCTGCCGGTTTTGAATGTGAATTGACTTTGTATCACCGCATTTTTTAGGAACGCGTCCTTTTCGCCTTGAGGTGTTGTGCGTCACTGGACGTGAACTTCTTGAATTATGAACCTACTCAGCACCGAGTGATGCCGTGTTGAATCCCCTCGACAGACTAGGGGAATAGTTTTCAGTGAAATGAGTGACTATTAGGAAATCTACGACACGCTTTTCTCACCAGAGTAATTAATATACATTCGTATCATATTGGTTTCAACAACCTGCGTTGAGGTTATAGTTTAGAGCGGACCCGGTAGGTATCTACTGATCGTGTGCAAGCATAACTGAGACAATTTGGTTAAACACATTAGTGCGAAATGGGAAGCCCGTATACTGGTTGCTGGTCACCGTCATCTCAATCATTACGAACGGCCAACTGTTGTGACACCTAACGAGAACGATTCATCACAAATCGATATTTTAGTGTAATGATAACTACAGTGGTAAACATTTGGAATCCACCAGCACACACCTGACGCGCCAAAAATACCGTGTCTGAACAGGCGGGCATGAGCAAGCCTGCTCGATGAGAGTGAACTGCCAACGCCTTGGACGTCAACAAGAGGACTGTCCTCCTTGTGTGGGACTATTGTTCCACCCGAAAGAAATTTCCAGTAAGGTAGGGCCGTGGACGGTTGAAACCTGTTGGTGATTGCCGACCTACTCTTGTTCTGACGAACTCCTTCTGGTTAACCCACGCCAAGGACGAAAAACACCAGACTCGAGGATCCCTCTCACTACAGCACACAGTTTAAAGATTGGAGTGAAGTCTTTAGTAAGCGATTGTCTGATCTGTTTTCGTGCATTCGGAAAAAGGAGACTGTCCCAGGCAACTGGGGAGAATCGGTGATAGTACCCATCTTCAAAAAAGGTGCTCGCAATGAGTGCGGTAACCACAGAGGGATCAGCTTGACCCCGGTCGTAACAACACTGTTGGCGTCACTTGTCCGTCCATCGCTCGTGAAACACTGACTCGAAAGCAGCGAGTAGGATCACGGGCCAGGTATGGGTTGCGTTGACCAAATATTCACACACCATCAGGTGCTAGAACAACTTCACACATACAAATGACCCACAGTTTTAGTATTCCTGGATTTCCAAGGCGCATTCGATTAGGTTGACTGGTCTGTTCTCCTTGACACGCTGGTTTATCAAGGAATACTCCGGAAGTTTGTGAACATAATACGTTCTTTGTAGTACAAGAATTCCGGGCGCATGAGAGCATATAAAAAGCTTTCCAAAAGCTTCCACACGCGAAGAGATGTCCGTCAGGAGTACCCACTCTCTACGTTCCTATTTACTTTCGTAATCGGTAGGATAATGAGACGAACGCCGGAAGGTCTTCAACACCCTGGTGTTTAAACACTGTCGCTAGGAAATATGAAGACGACATCGTTCTCATCTTCGAAGAACACAAGAAGGCGCAGGTGTTTTTGGGTGAACTGACCAAAGTACGCGCTTGCCACCCACAAAGTGTCAGGTCATGCTTGTGGATATGCAGCCACTGAACAAGTCACTTACGATCCAGGGAGAAGCGTTTTACGAATCTTGGAAGTTGTATTAGTTCTGACTATAGTGTGATAGATGAGGAAAATGCACGAATCTGCCAGGCTCGGGTAGCGCTTGCTTAGATGACTGTTACAGTACGGGGTGTTTTGTCGTATGGCTGTAAGACTTGGCCTGTTCGAGCAGCCGAACTGAAAAGTCTTCAAGTCTTCGGCAACGTTGTCTCAGGTCCATAGCTCGTGTGGGTTGGTGCCGTCGAATCCGTAACCAGGCAGTTAGGAAGCGAGTTTTTGGTTGGGAAATTCCATTGAAGAAAGTGTCCGGCATGAGAGGCTGCTTTGGTTGGGCCATGCATTGCGCATGCCGAACAATCGTTTGCCAAAGAGAGTGCTGTTTTCTGTGCCCAGTTCAGAGTGCCGGAAGCAGAGAGCTGGCCAACTCTTGACCTGGCAGAAGGGTATGAAAGAGATTATGAGACGTTTGGATTCCGTCGGCTCTACTCGACTTCCAGGATGGGGACCGCGTGATCCCCACTGCGCCTGGTTGGAATCGCTGCAAGATATGGCTGCTAATCGACGTCAGTCTTGTTTTTGTTGTCAGTTTCTATCGAGAGTTTCTGGCGGTGTAAGCCACTCAAAATGGTTGTAGTAAGCTAGCACTAAGTCCCTCCCCCGTTCACTTTTGTTCTACTCTTCACACTAAGGCTTTCAAATAAATCATGGTTGTACAGCAGCGAAGCATCAGTGTTTAATACTGATGTCATGCTGTTGATGATGATGATGCCATACATTGATACTGTTACAATTTTCTGCAGATTAAAGTAACTGACAATTGCGAGCATGGTGGTTTATAACCCAGTCAACCCTCTCATAGATCACACTTGCAATGGCTTCAGTCACAACCGTCCGACCAAATATCTGAGACTGTTAGCATGCACATAGATCAGTAAGGGGATCCGTTTCATCTTTTCGACGGGCGTCGAAATGAACATCTAGTTGGCACGATAGTTATTGGAACTTTATGTTTGTGGAATCGCCTGTTATGGTCAGCCGCGATTCATACCTGTGGAACGTGACATATTAGGAGTTCGACGGTTTTGTGTGTCTGTCAGGATTTCACGTGCATACATCGTGTGACAACGAAAACAATCGTTTCACCGACTGAAGTTGGTGTATCGAACGGAATGTTTTCAAAAAAAGTAATCAATGATGCCTCGATTTGCAGCGCTAAATGTGTGAGGCCGTAGCACTGTCAAACTAAGAACGCACATGATCACACTGTTTCTTCAGAAACCCTCAGATCGACCGATCTTACACACACAGGTTAGTGTGACGTCAAAATATGTGGCATATAATGAAATCGTAAATTATTCCTTATATATCCCCTCAAGCTAGTTACGCAACAAAGCCATATATAACGGAACGTTTTGATGCGTCAGTAGATATCTGGACAGTACTTTCGTATCCAGCGACTGGGCATGGTTTTTTTCTGGGTAGCACCGTAGCCGTAAAACAGTCCTGACATAAGTGGTTTGACTTGTGAAAGTTTCTTGCATAAAGTAGAGGGTATTCAGCTACACTTATCTGCAGAACGTCAAACTGCAAAAACTGCAATCAGGTCTGACCGCTGTTGGCTGGAGTAGCATATGTTTTACGCAAACAACGCCAAGGCTGAAAGGTGAGAAATACGGGATCAAGACCTCGTCCCATACGTGGAGCCCGGCACGGCAAGAACAGAACGTTTAATAACAGATCACCGTAAAACTGAAAACAAAAAATACGGACCTGACAGCGAATTCACAATGCAGCTAATCAGCGTGCTGGGTTAGTGTGGTCACAAAACACGTCACGTGAGTAACAGCGATGCGTGCGGAGTGGGAAGGGTGAACAAAAATAAAGACGAATGATTCGTAAGGAGTACTTAACACCATTTTCCTTTTTTTAGAGTTTTGTACAGCAGTCAGTCACCGCCAGTCTCTTCTGAAAAAGTTGATGCATTTATAATGCTTCATAATTCCCAACAGACGTAGCAGGATGTGTATCGTAAATGGCCTGAATTCGGCACCACATTATTCCGTCAGGTCGTAGATTCAGACAGAATGGTGGAGTCGGTCAAATGCTCTAAAGTCAGTCTTGAATACAGAAGCATTCGGAACATGGTATATAGTCACCTAGAATTCATCTTTCTTTCGTATCCAAAAATATAAGTCTTCTGTGAGGACAAATTATCAATTGTTACATTTGAACAGACATGGCCCTCACCTTTCCATAAATAGGGAATCTGCACATGAACCAGCTTAACAGGTACATACCGGGAGTCTATGCCTGCTTTGGTCTCTTTGCATCTGTTTGCCTCATTCTGAATTGACACTTCCTTTGGGTAGGAAGGCCGCACTATATCGTGTTCGGCTTCATCTTCCAAGCAATAATTCCGACGGCAATTTGGTCACTGCACAGTGTCCGGTAAGTTGCCAAAGCTGTGATTGACGAATCCGCCCATGCCTCACCAGTGATCTAGATCATGTGTACGGACACATTTGGACTTCGATCCAAGCTTTCGCGCACACCATTTGGACCGATAGTGGTGTGAGGAGATTTGATATGTTTCAACAGAGATTTCATCCTACCAGGGAAGCCAATCTATGCTGAGAAGCCGAAAAGCACTGTTTCATCCTCGTTGGGAAACATCATCAACATCTCACGAAACTCCCGGAGTTTTGAATCCGCAACCTATCGGCTAATAGTTTGAGCACGGCCACGAGCAGTTGATCAGTGTGATTAGCTCGCACTTAGCCTATAGCACCACTCATTCTTCAGTCACGGAAACCAAATCATATGGTAACGTATCGACTGACTACTCGAGTGATGACTTCTCGGAACGGAGTTTCACTCACCTTGTGAAATTATTCGTCCTTTGAGCTACTTATAGACTGATGGTGGTGTGAGGAGATTTGGTGATGAGTGGCACTATGTCCTCTTAAGTTGAGAGCCAATCACACGGCTGATCAGCAGCTCGTTGCCAAACGGTTAACTGTTCAAACGCTGATCGGAAGGTCGCGGTTTTGAAACTCTGAGTTTCGTGAGATGCATACTGCTGATGATTACCAACAAGGATGAGACAGCTTTACAGTGCTTCTCGGCGTTTCAGCATAGACTGGCTTCACTGGAAGGACGAAATTTCCATCGGAAAATACCACTTGGGGCCGGGTTGTACGGCGATATGTTCGAATGTCTGATACCGTACTGTGCTAAAAACAAACGAACTAACTGCTTCCAAACTGAGAACTGCAAACAAGTGTCGAAAAACTGCTTTACACTACCTTCTGTAGAAGCATGTTGAAACCAGGATTTTCTGTTTTTGTGCCGACGCCTTCGTAAATGGTCACAATCTTTGCTCTTCGTCGTATTGGATAGTCAGTGTTATGAATTGGCGCAGCAAAAGGCCTCACAGTTTTGCCCACAGTTTGACATGCGTAACAGTCACAGCGGTTTCTACATTGAATTCTAGTTTCAGCCACCAACAATACCCAGCTCTTCTTGCCTTAGTTCGCACGACACCGAAATATCCGTTGTGAGCACATTGAATTATGGCTGGGATTAGATCCTGTTTAGTGACAAAAAAGTCTCTCGCGTAAAGCGCAGCTGTCTACACCAGTAAGGTCACCACGTGCGGTGCCAAACTGAAGCAATTCTGATGAGGTCCTAGTTTGATATGACCATGTACCACTGAAGTAAGTCTGTTTACAGTTCATCGCCCTTCAGAAAACTTTGTAGTACTTAGAAGTGAGCAATGGCCTAAGCCCCGATAAGGCACTATTCTTCTTCGGACGGATACCTACAACCAACTAAAATTAGCTCGAATTTAGAATGAATGATCATGTTACTGTTTCTTTTACGTTATGCGTGGTACGTAGACGAAGACCAACAAAACTGATTTCACCGTTAGTGCACTCCGGTTTCACCTTCAGTGACACCAAGTGGAGATTACCACATCCTGATATGTCTACCAGATGAATAGATTTACTGTTCCAAACAAACGCATGGACCAGTGCACCATTCGGTCATCTGAAAATAAGCGAACTTGGCACGTTGCATCAACCAGGAGGAAAAGCAACATTTTCGTGAACGCTGCTGTCCAACAACCACCTTAACAGATGTACATAAGCATTGGAGTGCGCCGAACAAAACACTAACTCCCGCGACTAGTTCAGTATATAGCATGAACACAAACTCACACGAACAACAAAATACAGGGTATTTGTGTGCCCAAAAGTCCACAACTCTGTTCCGGTTCCAGACTGAGCAATCATATTTTCAGAACAAACAACGTTAAGTCACTGGGGCCCGTAAAGTGGCATTTTTTAGTGGTAAAAACAAACGTGAAACGTTATAAAGCTTCCTGTCGACAATACAATGGTCTTGGAGGTGATTTGTTCCGTCAAAAGTGACGACATTGTGTTAGGAGTGTTAGGCACCTCGGTGGGATGCGCTAAAGTCAACCGAGTGAACAGTCAGCAATTTATCTACCAAGTGGCGATCCACTCCTCTGACGTTCCTTGACCACTTACCGTCCTTGAGAAACTGGTGCCATTAGCTGTAGTCCTCAGATAAAGGTTTTCGGAATCAAGAAAAGTATGCCGTATCAAATAACTATGGGGACTACAATGAAGAATCATATCCGCAAGCGCTGCAAATAACGGAGCGGTGGGGCAATACCAAGTAGATCCCTACCTCCTGGTTTAATTTGCATACTATTTGTTCGCATATTATTTAAAGTAATCTTTGTGTGACATTGTTGCTTTTCCTAAGTCAGGAATCCTAGCGACCACTGAATTCTGTCACCCTAACAAAGGAGAGTCGCCTTAAACGGAGATGATATTCTGCCCAAACTTCGACTGTCAATAAGCACTCATGATATCTTCGTCATATGCAACAAGTACATCCTCTTTAACTTTTGTATTGGCGTTTCCCTTTTAGTCGGATACGTATCAAGAAATACCTTATGTGAGAATATTATTCGGTCATATTGGATTGAGGCATCCTCCAAAAACACATGAAAATCCCCATTCCATAGGAAACATTCTTTATGGGCGGCAATCTTGGTCGGATAAGTCGGCAATATCCCTTAGTGATTTGTGCTTTCCGTCATCAATACAAATAATTTTTCCTTTCATCTGGATTTCGCTAAATGAACCTGATTTAGTGGAAATAATACTATAAACTATCATGAGATAATCGATGCTGGCATATCCATATGGTGTTAAACTGATTAGACTGCGTGCTCTCGTCACAGCGACACTCGATATAACGACTTCCTCGTTTGAATTAGATACGATAATATAGTACGTTCCTTTTTGTTTTAATGCACACAAACACAAGAAATCCCCCGAATCTAGAGCCAAGGCAACTATTCTGTTCGGTTATAAACGTGGCTTCTATAAAACTTGAGGGAGATGGAGTGCTCTCGCGAACGACATACCGGTGGGGTGTATTTCACATTTCAAGCTCACTCAATACTATTCTTGGTGCGTTTGGCGCACATTACTGAAAAGTACTCATAAAAGAAATAATATCACCTATAAGGATAAACGTCACCATTAGTTAGTGTCCAATTTCTAACGTCCATGTGTCCATCCATGTGTGTTCATCCGAAAAAGGCTGGCGAAATATAATATTCAAAACCTTTCATTCTAAGGGCATCTGAGGTCTCAAATTTCCCAGATTTTGGAACATGGAAAGGCACTTTGCTTATTTTTATGCCATACTAAATGGATATATATATATATATATATATATATATATATATATATATATGCAGAGCCGGTATTGAGCTATGCTCTTGTCAAAGATTTCTCCGCAATTACGATTGAGTGCTACTAAGTTAAAAGTTCGATCAATTTACTGGCCTTGGGCTGGAGGCTGCAAGTCGGCCATTGGACTGAACTTATAAGGGACCTGTACTATGGCTGCCCAAGTGCCGTAAGTGAACTGTAGAGCTGATTTTACTCAGAACCTTTTCTGGCGAAAACTTCCTGGAGGACAAGCCGTAACATGACAGATCGAAATTACGGGAGCTACTGTCTGAATGAATGCTGTAGGATTGTTGAGCCTTTTTGATTGGGGTCTAGTCGGTTAATCTTCTCAGGGCCGAGCACATTGTCCTTTCCTAGCTTAAGTGCCTACCGAAAATTTCGTTTTCGGATCCGGGAATTGTGCTAGGCGGGTTTCTCGAAGGATCCCACAGACAGCATCTAATCAAACGTGCTGCTCAGATGTGTTTACTTCATTGTTGTTTGCAGGTGCGGGGATCTTGTTTGTGGTCGCTTCCAGGCTATAGATTGTGATTTTTTTTGCATTAAACCCCCTTCGCTTTTCTTTCTGCCGTTTACTGGTCCGTTCTTTTCTCACCGTTATAGTGCAGTTAACAGCAAATGTATACTATCAATGTATTGTTGTTGATGGTTAATGCTGACGGCGAAGAGTATTCGGATCCCGGCTACCACATTTAAGTTTACCTCTCAGAATAAGCATAGTTATTAGCCTAAGTCAGTAGTCGTTGGACGAGTGCCTGAAGGATTTTACGCATCCTTTTATCCGGAGGCTTACCTACCTCACACTCATAATCCACCTTACTGTGCAGATTTGAAAAGGTCCAAACTAAGAAACCAGTTCATCTGGAATTTCAAGTGAACTGGTCACAACTGTTTTACTATTTGACATGACCCTTGGTGTTCAGAACTTGTCATGCTTCTGATGCCCCTCCGTTTATTCTATACAGTTCTAATTTATGCGACGTACTCTTGGAAAAGCTCTCTTTGTATGTGCTGATAGGTGCCTCAGACACTCTAATGGCCCACATAACATCGTCTACCCATAGTTGAATATTTTGGCTGAGTGACGAACCAATCGCTCAGTGATGAACTGTCTGTTCATTAGTTCAAAGCTGTTGTGACGGCTATAGTTGATTTACTGGGTGATTTGCTTATCGGTGATTAAAAATTTCAAAATATATGAGATTTCTGCAATAGAAATATCGGGCTATCAGACATTGGACACAGTTTAGTACTGAACAACACGTCGTAAGCAAAGGACTCGACAAGTAAACTGTTCAGAAAACAAGAGGTGTTTGAGTACTTTCCCATACAAGCTGTTATTCTGTACCGTTAAAAGTGGGTTGTCATCGAGACAACCCTATTTTCTCATATGCCACAAAACGAATGTAAATCGTCCATTTTCGGTTTCCACACGTCATCGTCCACAAGCTCGTTGGCACGGAACCACCGAGCAGTTTCATCACATCTTTCTAAAATTTCACTTTTCCGTGGTTCGGGAATGTTTGCCTCGACGTTTCGTTTCATCTGAAAAATACTGCGATAGGCGATATTCCATCGTTCGCGACGTTCCAAGTGATTCTTGTCTTCTTCCTCATGGCCTTCTGCACCATATATAGCACGTTCCACCACGCGTTCCCCTGACTGACGCTGAGCTCGCTGGATAACGATTTGGTTCCTCACGCTGCCTCCTACCTCTTCAGCTGATACGGTCAAGCAACCAGACTCGTCCAGTTCAAAGTTCACCAGTATTTTAACTTCACCTTCTTTTGCTCCGCGGATTCCAGTCAGAGTGAACTTACCGAGCAGGTTGTTATGTTTTTGAAGAACACGCTCCCCTTCATAAATGCTGATTGTGATCGAAGTTTGGTTGTCAAAAGTGGTGATAAATCTTTCCTGATTCCTATATGGAAGTCGTGTGTTTCGTTTAACAATGCAACTCACAACGCCGCCTAAAATGTCTGTCCCGAGTGAACGCGGGGTTACTTCGATTAGCTCGAATCCCTTTGTTTCTTCAGGAGGTTCATTTTCTAAAGTACTTGCCAAAATAGCCGCTCCCTGCCCCACGACCTCATCTGGATTAAGTGATCTATTCAAACAATCCCGTCCGAAAAATTCAACAAGCATCTGCTCGATTTTAGGAATCCGGCTCGAACCACCAACCATCAAGACTTCATCCACTTGATGTTTTTCCAAATTTGCATCGGAAAGTGCCTGTTTCACTATATCCAGTGTTCGGTTGAATATTTCTTGATTAAGTTGCTCAAACTCGGCCCGAGACAAATCACGCTTAAAGTCAATTCTGCCTCCCAAATTAGCCACAAACAGCTTGGTTTTAACGTTGCATGTGAGATTTCGTTTGGTTAGCTCGCATTTTTCTCTAAGTTCAAAAATAGCTTTGCTGTCTTTGGTGATATCCACGCGAGGCTTCACTTCTTCCACAAATTTTTTCACCATATTTTCGTCAATGTCCCGACCACCTAAACTAATATCTCCATTGATGGCCAGGACGGAGTATGACCGACCGGTTATTTTCAATATTGAAACATCAAATGTACCCCCACCGAGATCGTAGATGAGCACAGTTCGATCAGACTTACTCTGACACTTCCAGCCATAAGCAATGGCTGCCGCCGTTGGTTCGTGAATGAGCTGGCGTACTACAAGCCCAGCCATCTCCGCAGCTCGCTTCGTCGCATCACGCTGGTCTGAACTAAAATAGGCTGGCACACTGATTACGGCCTCCTTGACCGATTCCTTTAGCTGACTTTCAGCACAGTGCTTCACATATTCCAAGAGCTTCGACTGAATAAATTCCACGGAAAACACCTGGTTTTCGAGGCGTATGTGGGGTACACTATCCCTGCTCAATATTTCAAATGGCCATAGCCACATGCGATTTGTCACCTCTGGGTCAGCATATAGACGACCAATTAATCTCTTTGCCTCAAACACGGTGTTTTTTAGGTTTTCCAGCGAGTTATGTTTCGCAGTCGGACCCACCATCCATTCATCTCCATCGTAGGCAACATAACTGGGGATAATACGATCTCCACATGAAACGTCAAAAACTAATTCTGGCTTCCCGTCCCTGTAAAACGCAGCGCATGTGTTGGATGTTCCCAGATCGATCCCGATGATAGTCATGGTATAAAGATCCTGTGCGATCCACCATCCGTCCCATGATATATACCCTCTATGCGGCACCATAGAATCGACCAATCACATTCTGTCTCGCCTGATTGGTTGACGTGATTGATGTGGGATATTTTGAACGAACCAGAGAACGGCAGATACTTCGCTCATGACTGATTCACCGCAAGGTCCTAGCGTAGAGTAGTCTTATGAGATCAGACGGGTGACTGGTACCTGTGAATTCGGGACACATGGTGGTCTGATCAGAGCTTACCAATTATAGGTTGTATCGACCAGTGAGTCCAGTTTATTCATCCTATTGACACAGTTGACCACGAGCTATTAACATTACATTCATTTCCGCCAGCTGCGGACCTATGGTACTCAAAAGACAGGCAATTAGCAACAGAGGGTGAGTAAAACAACAGATTATTTCACAAGGGGTGAGTGTATGGTCTGTTTTAGGGTGAGCACCAGTTTCTGACGTGAAAGGCTTTTGGAGTTGGACAATAAGACTTCACTAAATATCAGCAATCCCGGGTGCATATTGTGTAAAAAGACCGAGAATGAGCTTTATGTGTCACAAGGATGGCCTGTTTTAATTGCATGTCAAGCAATCGATGAAACCGGGGTAGGTGCGTGGTAGACCCTACTGTAAGTAGTTGTCTAGCTGGTTCTTGATGAGGCTGTGAAAGGTGCTACGTCACGTGGGTGATGTCCTCTGTGAGAATAAAGTCTTACAAGTAATCGACCGTTTCAGATGGCGGAACGGGCGAGAATACTTAGTCCAGTTTCATAGAGGACGTACTTTGAGTACTCTGTGATATGTTTCAAGATTCGACAGTGTTCAAAATATTCCTTCAGACACTGCGGAGTTACAAGTCCTTCGGTTGGAACGAGTAAATTAAGTGTCGATTCCTCCTACTTGAGTTAAGCTGAAGTTTGCATGGTGAGGATCGGTCTCATTTGAGTGTTTTGTTTGTTTCACAAGGGCTTGGTAAACAGCAGTACCAAGCCCTTCTGAAACGATGACTTCTCCATCGTTTCCAAACTTCTTTCCAACTGATTGATTTGTTTATTGTTTTCGAGTAACATCGCATTGTCGGTGTTTGCCTTCCAATAGGCTCTAGTTGTCTCGGTTACGACCGCATGAAGAGCTGTGATTGGAGCTGTCTAATGTAACAGGTTTTGATCAGATTTGGACAGGGAAACCACTTCGCACCATAATCAAGCAAGGTCGTGGCTGCTTATCCAAGTAGGACTTAGAGACAAAAGTCAGTGACCGCAACTCAGTAAGTTCTCGTTGTTCTTAGTACAGTACCGGGTTATTTATTAGTCAAAGCGTCTCGATCACAGCACATGAGTGTAGTGCTCTATTTTCATAATAATGAGACTTTCAATGTCACAGAAGTACAGTAAAACATTATAACAAGGATTATGTAGGCTCGCAAAATGTCAGGATTTCTGGAGGAACATCTTGAAGAAAGAAACTTCCAAACTGATTATAAAGAACATTTATCCTAATCGTCCATTTGTCTAAACCACTAGCCATGTTTTCGTGGCTCATTATAACCCCGAAAAAAAGTAGAATTTCGAGCGTAATTTTCCAATCCTTATGTCTTCGCGCTTGAAGAATCAAGTCACACGAGTCTAACTGCGATCAAATGTTTTTCCTTTCGCAGTAGCGTACATAGCATAATGGCGAACTTAGCTACGAAAAATTAGAAGTAGAGCTACAAAACTCGAGTTTTTCAAACTTGGTATCGAAACACACGATTCGTGCAAATTCAACCACGTCTCTAAGACAGATGACACATGCACACGAGGACTAGATTTTATCGTGGTAGAAAACTGGCATATCCACCTAGTTGAAGAAATCTGTTCCAAGCGTTGGAAATACAATTGCTTCGAGGTGGTCTATACCTTGTCACCTAATGCGCATTCCGTTTCGTGTTTGAAATTCCGTCGTATTCTCCCGGGTTTATGTCAACCAGCTGGTTGAAGAGACCGCGTGTGCTACTGCTCATCCTGTACCAGAATAGTCGTCATAATTCGATGTTATAAGCGAATCCAGAATCACGTGTCCACTTCCAGGTCAAGCTTATAATGACACTAAGTAGCAATCGTCCAGCTGTAACACGCTTTCGGTGCCTAGCTACCATATCAGCCAGAGGAAGCACGAACACTGAGATACTGCCAGGTTGCGCAAGCCTAGACGGAAGCAGTCGAAATGTCGAGGTTGTGTTTTAACCTTCCGGTCAATGAGCTCGCGTCGTAGTCGTTGAGCTATCTCGAGCTCAGTTCAATCTTATGAGCTCAATAAATCGGGACGCGCTTCGATGGAGCAACCAACCCTTTCCTAAACAAACTACCACTATCGAAACGGATGAATTAATCCTTACACACGATACGTAACAAACATACAGCAGTCAGTCGTATGCCACCAAGAACTCGGCTTAGGTATGAGTTCGAAAGTGAAAGCACAGTTCCGTTTAGACACACAGACGTGACTGCGTACCGAGCTCCACAGCGATCGATACGATCGATAGGTAGCTAATGGTCAATCTATCATGCGCGTACATCCATACGTACATATGCAATACGTTTAGGGCTTCAGTGAATGGTTTCGTTTGCTGTTAATCAACCAGGTATTTCGTAGCGAAATAAGTTATATATTGCGCAAAACGTCAGTAAAATAATCAGACGAGTGATATCATCACGATATATTAAA
This sequence comes from Opisthorchis felineus, assembly GCA_004794785.1. Classification (NCBI taxonomy): domain Eukaryota; kingdom Metazoa; phylum Platyhelminthes; class Trematoda; order Opisthorchiida; family Opisthorchiidae; genus Opisthorchis; species Opisthorchis felineus. The sequence goes on from SJOL01007337.1 coordinate 278,370, forward strand.
GTATGAAGCAAGTAAAGAGAAATGATTTCTTGCTGAATAATCTCAATTTGTCAATAAATAGCTTTTGAAGTAGAAATACTTAAACCTGGAATCCACATTAGTCCTAGTAGAGCATTCCTCATCCTGTCTTGGGGCCATTGTGTTTTTCTCCCATTTCAAATATGTAAGCCTTGAGTGTTTTTGTGACCATATTGATTGTTGTGGAGGATGAATGGCGCTCAGATTGCGATGACTAGCCCAACCTACTTACGCCTTGGGCAAGTACAAACCCAGTTATTTGTTTTGAAGTTCACCGTGTAGTGAGATGTTCATCGGATGGCCAAAGTTCATATCCCAGCGTGTGGGAATGAGGATGATAGTCGGGTCTTATGGTATGGACAAACAAGAATAATCGTGAAGAGATAAGTGGACTCTTCCAACGGGAGCAAGTGTGAATGGAATTCTAAAGACCTGCAAAAATGACTCTGCAAATGAATCAGACGAATACTATAGGAAGATTGGGTTTTCTTAGTAAAAGTGTCCAGTAAACACAAGATTTCGACATTTAGTTATTCAGTAAGTACTGACCTATGCCATTCTGACGCAACCGTGAAGGTTCAGGATAAACATAACCTGTATTAGTAACGAGCACAATAGATAATCCAATAACGTCAAATTTGCGTGAAAAAGTCGTAAGAAAGATGCCAAGTGCGGTTTGCTGTCACACTGTAATTTGTGTATATTTTGTCCATTGGGCAGCCAGAAGCTGGCTACTAGATCCTAGGTAAGCGACTGTAATCTGTTGGCGCACATCAACGGTGTGCCCGAGAACGTGAACCACTGAGGCTTATGCAATGACACAAGGGCGCTTTTCTTACCATTTTTGAGGTAGATTTTCAAATGACTATGCAGTGTGCGCAATACATACCCACTATATGTTTTGAAGGTCCACTTTTCCAGGCAAGTTTCAAACTACACCAGTGGAGTTTAGCAGTAAGATGCGCGACTTTTGATTTTCGGGTATATAAGTTTTGAGGTGCTGAATTTCGTAAATCATATAGGAATTCCAGAACGACATTTTAGGATAGCGTGGACTTTAGTGGGGACATCCAGACATGCCTATGTCAAATACATATACGCCAGGAACAGAAATCACATCTAGTGTCTCGGAAAGTCGCCACAGTTACAAGCTGAACGTTTTCTTCTCACTGGTTATCTGATACCGAGTTAATAAGCAAGTCGGATGTTATACTTGCTCTTTCCGAACGCATACGCGTTCCTGGTGGCACTTTTACCCACCTGCCCCGGTTGTCAAAGTTTGATCTTGAATTTGCAAATACTCTCACTTGCACGCTATTTTGGCTTCATAGGAAGACTCACTTAAATCCAGCTGGACCTGCCTTTTGTGATGTTAATCTTCAACACAATGTGCTGCACACGAGACTCACCTGAATGCGTTCAAGACTCTCGTTAGAACCAAATGGGTGTGCAGATGAGAGTAATCGGAGAATTTCGTCCAATTTCAGTTCAAGTAGAACATAAAAGTGACAGAAAATCGGGGATCGTGCCCATCTGATGAACCAGAATAGAAAAGGAGAAACTCGTCGTGGGCTGTCAAAGACTTATCGGCAATTCTCTGAAAAGAGTGTTACGTCTAGACAGGGCGGTGTGAAGTTTAGCACAAAAAGGCATATTGTTTAAATTTACTTTTGGCACGAGGCATGAAAATAATGCTACATTTTAGTCGTCGAGGTCGTTCGCTCGCCAATGGGAAGACCGAAAACTGAAGCAGGCGGCTGAATCACAAACCAGAACATCGAATGACTCTCTGCTTCCTTTGGCTGGGACCTGTGATACCTCAACATTAAAATCCAACAAGACGGCCGACTTTTGGCTTCCCAGCATCAACGTCGTTTATTGGCTCACAGTCCAAGTACTAATCCTACCGTGGTTAACAGATGCGGCAGGTTTCTGCAAATGCCTGCATGAACTGAGGAATATTATTCTTCACAAATTGGAGAAATTTAAAAAACTGAAATTTAATTAAATTACTTCGTAATCATACTGAAAACGTGTCCAAGTCGTAATTAATTGAGGCCGTCGAATTTCTGAAGATGTGATTGATTTGGTTAACAATCGGGGATGCACTTCGCAACTCAGGCGTACATTACCCGAAGAAAAATGATTTAACTTTGCTCAAAGTCAAACTTGGATGAAAGTTCCAAATGATCAGCCACATTGTTTGTCCGTCTCAGCACATTGAATTTCGCTGTTCGAGTATGCCGGTTACCCGAGGAATATCAAGAAAAATGGTATGCAGAAGGGGCACAGTCACAGCTTACTCCTAACTGTGAAAAATATCCGCACCAGCCTCAGAGCCCTCCACAACATCTTATCTGAAGTAAATGTATCAGGAAGGTCAGATTCCTGAAAGCAACCACAGAACGCCCGGAACCTACTGAGACCCTAAAACTTCACCAAAATCTCAATAGGAAAGCCGGCAAGCATCCAGGCCAGTTAGTCATTCAATCAATTCAGCAAAAGCCGATGAATGTTAAGGCACGCCACAGAAGCACGACCGAATGTGATCAGCATTCAGGCACTTCATAGAAACACGATCGATGTTGATGGGTGTTCACTAACGCCTATCAGGCAGCCTGGATCAATGTCAGAAAGTTCCCTTTAAATATCGCGGGGCCGTTGTAACTTTTGCACTCGCACGCACTCGCTTGTTGCAATAAAGCTGTTGTGTTCCTTGTCGGTGAGTTCTTTTCTGGCACTAGGCACTGGAGCGGGGTCAGCAGAAGATATAACAAGATGTATGTCAAAAACAGGTACAGATCGGATCCTACCTGAACGAATCAATAGCCCACAGGTTTTCTACTCCCCTGTAACAAAATTATGCGTTGGTTTTTGCTTCCCGTAAGCTTCACACCTTCCGGAAACACTGGCAAAGTTTTGTTCATTCCTCTGTGCAGCAATGATAAACCAAAAGGACCCTTGAGCTAGAATAAACCCAGATGATGGATGCCCTTATGTGTACCCGAACAAAATATGGTTTTTCTCAAGCATCTGGTATGAGCAACAGAAGACCAAACACCAGTAGTGTACTAGCCTCTTGGTCATTTTGGAATTAGTCACAGAAAACTAGATTCACCTATTCATGACCGGAAAATCCAATTCAAACGTCAGCCATTCAATGGTCGTAAAATTGTCTTCAAAACACAAATTTGGCTTCTTTACAGACCAATTGGAATGTTTCCAACCGACATATCTGTTTTTGTGCAAAACTTAGGGTGCAAGAAACAGAACAGCTCCCATCAAAACACAACCAGGTTTATGTTATAACGGTTTATGAAAGCACTTACGGCAGCGAAGCACCATTGTGGAACACTGATATCATGCTGTCGATGATGATGATGATACAGAAAATAGTCTAAATAATTTGAGTGCCACATGCAAACTGTTCATGCTTTTGTGTTACAGATGGTCAATATAGTTTGACCGTTAGAATTCGGACATTGGAGAAAAATACTTTTTCGACCATCAAATCAATTATTTGTTCCTGCGGAGACCTAGCAAGACAAAGCACACTATGTCCGAAGGAGGGTCTACAGGAAAGACTGTTTTTTAAATGGAATCAAATTTGACGTTTATGAGCGAAACGCTGTTATTTCTCAGTATCATCACTGAAAGTTGCAAATCTCACAGGAACAGCATGAAACAATGAAGCTGAAGCTGACCCAAAGCTGCAAAATTTGCTCAGATTTCGTTTGCAGTTGGTGGTTGGTGCCAAAGGAAGCGTGGAGGGCAAAAGTCTGTAGACTTCTCCGAACGGTCTAACTAGTTCGTTAATCACAGATGCTCAGTGACTGATGTATATATTAGCGCATATTTCCAGCCTTGTAGATCCGCACTTCATGGTGAGTTTCATAATAACCGGCTGCTTGAGGTCTTTTGGCATTGAAATGGAACCAGTGTTAGCGATTACAGTTGGATGTCACAAGCTTCACCAGTGTTACCGGTCTGGCTGACATAGCTAGTCAAAAGCTTAGCTCAGCCGAACTAACACAACATGCTAATGGCAATGTTTGGGGAATATAGGCGGCCCTGGTGCGCTGCTTGGTTGTTGGTCTATTCGATTGGTGATGAAACGTTTGCAACAAAATGCCAAGCTCAGCGAACAGACCAACAACCAACATGCTAATACCTGGCTATCAGAATAAGTGTGTCGACTGCGTTTCCCACACAAGTGTCATGTACACGGCTAACTGCCGTTCTCCGGCAATTGATGTGCCCACATTGGCGAGACCGCTCCAACAGTCATGCTGAACTCACATGATCTGGGCTTGAAGAACGTAGGAACAGCGCTAAAAAGGCGTAGTTAACTGCACCTTGCCATCAGCTCGGGTGGAGTAAACGTTATTGCAGTGTGCTAGAATGGGTGAAGCCGCGTGAGATCGATGGTTGGTTCGCATTTTTGAATAGGAATGAGTAGCCGTTCAGGTTAGTACCTGTTTTACTGACAGGGGTTTGTGGTGTTCAGGCTGCTTCCGCTTCAAGGTACAATCATCCCTAGACAAACGCGTTTCCTGTGTCTCATACTACACTTTGTTTTACGAATCAGCTGCTGCACCAGCATGCTAACTCATCAGTGGTTTCTAAAGAAAGTTGGATAAGCCAAGGTGGTTCCGGCTATCAGGAAACGCCAAGGGTTTACGCTCAGATTCCTAAAGTTACCGATGTTTGGAACAAAAAATTCAATCCATTTCCATTAGGCATTCCAAATGAAGGTTTTCGGATAGTGAGTATATCACGAAGTTTGAAATCTAGTTTTCTTCGTGCAGTTAAAATCAGCCAACGCTGAAATGCCAAGATTATCTTCACAACTGTTTCTTTCGTACTGCGAAAAATAAGCGCTGCGTAGCTCACAAACTCCAAGGAATACGTAAGCCCAAATCCTTCCGGAACCCAATGCGGACTCGCTACTTACGGGTTTCTGATAACCTAATAAACCACAAATGTACTACGCATTTAGAGCGCATCGACAGAAAGACAAATAACACGATAGTATAGAGATTGTAATCGTTACGTTACCTCATAAGTTGTACAGTTAAACTTCCGAAGAGAATCCGACAAAACTGAATTTTCCACTCTCTACTGCGCCAGAGTGGAAGCTCCAATAACCGACGTTGCCCACCATCATCGGCGTCATGATCATCAGATACAGTAATGTCAGGGTTGACACTGATGCCTACTGCCGTACAACAACAAATTTTACGTGATCATATTTTAAGCTTTAGAGTGAAAAGAAGAGGAAGTTGTGGGTGAGGGAGGGGAGCCGGTGCTAGCCTACTGCAAGCACTCTAATGTGCCTTTACTTCAAAGTGCTCAGATAATCTGTTGAGAAATTGACAGCATCAATGCCGCTGACATCGACTGACCATCACTTCTTGAATTGCTTTCAGCCAAGTGCCGCAGGGGTCACGAGGACTCCATTCTGGGATGCGGACTACATCGACAACACCTAAACTCATCGTGATCTCATTCACACACTTCACACACCTCGTGGTTGGCGTCATTCTGGTGGAGGCAGAGATAACAGCATCCGTTTCGGTAGACGATGTTTCGGCGTACGCAGCACACTACCGAGCCACCGCAGTTAATGGCGCTGGATGCTTTCCGCGGCTAATATACCTGCTGCACAACTAAATACTTGTTTTCTAATTACCATGTTACTAGTCCTTTGACGCCATCCGATATCAGTAACGCTTCTGAGGCATCGGTAATCAAAGGCCTGAAGAGGCCTCACATCATCTGTCCGTCGGGGCCATGTCTCAACCATATAATAATACAGGCCTTACTGTGACCCGATACACGCTTCACTCAGGTGACCAAGTGATATGCTGACCAAGTGATATGCCCTTTTGGCGCCACAAGTGACGCAAATCATCAAACGTGATTTGTGCACTGACATCATCAGACACGCTTCCATCATATCTAACATAACTACCAAGGTAAAAGTCCCTGCAAAATCCAAGGCTTCTACTAGAAGTGTAAGGGGCAAGTTCAGAGACTGCACTTTCTGAAGTATTACTTTACCCTTTGAAGGTGCAAGGTAATGATGATATGATGAAGATGAAATGATAGTTGTCAGTTTAATCAAAAGGGTTAGCGCTTCGCCTTCGTCTTCGATAATGAAGATGATTTCGTATGCGTACTCCAGATCGAAAATGTTCCCACCAGCAACGTTTTGAACACAGGAGTTTTGAAGACCTTCCAGTGTCTGCCTCATCATTTCATCGACGACGAAGTTGAACAAGAACGGAAAGACTGAGCACCAATTTTTGTAGGGAAGCTTTTGGAGAGCTCACCACACACACGCCCAGAAATAGGTGCACACAGGGACCAGATTATGTTTCCAGACTTCTGGAGCATACCCTGTTGGTATGTGTGGTTAACAGTACTGACAAACCCTAGAACACCAAGACTGTGGGTCATCTGTACACATGGCGTTCCTCTAACACCTGACGCAGTGTTATGATGTAGCCGATGCAGCCTCTACCCGGTCGAAATCCAACTTGATGCTTACGTGTCAATATCTCGCGTGCCGCCGCAAGATGGCAGAGAATCAGTGAAACTGACACCCCTGTAGTTACTACATTCACTGCGAGTAGTCTTTTTGAAACTGGGCACTCTTCGTTTCATCCCAGTTTTCTGCGACGGTCTGTTTCCCTCAGATAGATACAAATAGGTTAGACCTAAGGAATCCACCCATGAACTTGAACAGAGCAGGTGGAAGGTTGTCAGGACGAGCAGCTTGAGTAGAGATATATACCCGGACACTTCTCAGGCTGATGAAGGCTCTATATTCACACTACACCTTTCTCTTGAGGTCCGACCGTCCGGATTTGAGGTAGCAGGTGACCAAGTGAATTGGTATTTGAATTACCGTGCCCAAAGGTCCGAATAGTCTTCTTTGGTTGGATACCAGAAAGCCATTTTTCTCCCTGATAGTTTCGCTGACAAGAGGCTTCCGAGGACCAGACGAACGAACCGAGCGGATGAACCTGCGGAATCTTCGGGAGTTTTTTTCTCATTTTTCATTTCTTCGGTATTTCGAATCCAACAAGCCTCTCGGTCTGCACAGACACTCACTTCCACTTAGTGTTGCATGATGCACTGAGTTGTGTTGTGATTGCGACCAGAATGAATCTGTCGATGGGCCCCAACGAAGCCAGGTTCCTATTAGGGATCCGACGTGTGGATACGGCTGAAAACACTCACGATGTTTGAGCATTAGCCCGTTTTGAAAAAGCATCTAGAGCGTCATAGAAACCATCCTTGGCAAATTCAGAGCTAAAATCCGTTTGGGTGTAAGCAGACACAATAAACAGCGAGCAATGGACCTCAATTTCTCGAAATTCTTTCACATATGGTAACAAGTGGAACATTCAGAGCCGACTATCAACCAGCATCCAGTAAAGTAGAAAAGCTTCCACTCGATCACTCAACATAATACCCACTCTGGTATATTCAGCTGCAGCGACCACCTCATCACATCCGGAAGAGAGCGGGAGGATGTAATCAGTTCAGTTACAGTATTTGCGTTCTTTATTCTTGTTTCTGACAGACAGCATTCATCAATGTGGGGGGGAATCCGACTAAAGAGCAAGAGGCGTTTGTGATTCTGCTTGATTCAGTGTGATAAGAACGAAGGCAGCTAAGTGTACACTTTGGGGAAGAACAGACTTGGAGTTGTTTAGGGTTGTTTCTGAAGTCGGACGCACAGAAGCTGCAGCTGAGCTTGATGCATGGCGAACAAAGCTGTGGCCTGTTGAAAGAGTATTTAAATTGAGGTGGGGTACGGTAGAAGAGAAAATACTTGAAAGTGTGAGAAGGGGGCGCCAGTAGTAACATGTTTTCGCTTACCCGCCCTGCTGTATGCAACAAGTCACCTGGCTGGTGACACCATGCGACGGTCGATGTGGCATAAGAATAGTATTAGTTGTAAGTGTCGTGGTTGTACATGGACTGGGATACTGCCAGGGCGCCCGCACCTAAACAGGAGGACGATCACAGTCCTCGACCAAAGCCTTTGGCTCAAATGCCTGACCTCAAGGTAGCGGTTGGGTACCAGCATACTACTATATTAGTACACGTGCCTGTTCCAACCCGCAACCGGGAGTACCAAGGGACTGTGTTCATCAGAACTCTATCCGCCGACCAGCCTGGGGATCTTTTCCAGATAAGCCCCGCCACTAATGCAAAAAGTGCATGCGCGAAAAATTAAGTCCCGCCACTTTTTGCCAGTTCCAATTTAATGTACGCACATAACTTTGACCTATTTTTGATAAAAACAATTCCTTATCCGCATCTAGGCTCATTTTATGCAAAAATTTTCTCCGTTCGGACGTAAAACCTTAAATGAAATTTCTGACGCTTTCAACTCTCGTTTATGACAAGGAGACGGCAATACGTTTTTTGCAAAGCCACGGAGTGATCCATCAGCAACGTTTATGCAACAATGGCCACCAAATGACACTTTCAACTGTTTCTAACAGGTAGAGGTATAATGCCCGACAGTGTCGGCAAGAACTCGGTATTCGAAATGGAACTTGGCTGGAGCCGTCTAGGATGGAGTTTAGGAGAGTAATTCTATTCATTTATTGCTGGTCCAAAAATTTGGCAAAAATCAAATTCTGCTCAGAGGAATTATCTATAAGCCACATGACCGCTGTTGACTGGAAGAAGTTTCTTCTTGAAGTTTGCGCCTGGCGGCTTTTGCAGACTCTAACAGTTATCGACGACCCAGGTCTACACGTCGAGATCGATGAAACGCTAATATCTCGCCGTAAAAACCACGCAGGGCGAGTCCTTCCCCAGCAGTGGATTTTCGGAGGGATCTGTCGGGAAACTATAGAGATGTTCATGTATGCAGTGCCAGATCGAACTGCGGCCACTTTGATGGGCACAATCCAGGCCTGCGTCGCTCCCGGCTCAATCATCATCTCCGATATGTGAGCATCATACCAAGGAATTGAAACAATGATTGGCATGAATTATACTCATGAAACGGTTAATCATACCGAAAACTTTGTGGATCCAACGACTGGAGCTCACACACAAACCATCGAACCTCTTTGGCACGTATGCAAGATGCAGAATAAAAGCCAATGCGGCACACACCGATCTTTAGTGGACAGCTACTTGTGTGAGTTCGTTTGGAGGCAAAGGTACAGAAAAACGGACCTTTTCATGCAAATTATTAATGACATGTCCCAATTTCACCATCTTCAATAAAAACTAAAAGTGCAAATTTCATATCCTCCTTTTTCTAATCTTTTTTGGGTGGCGGGGGTTAATTTTTTGGCGGGGCTTATCTGGAAAAGATCCCAGCCTGGTATGAGAAACTCTGCGGATGTCACGGTGAAACCACTCAGTATAGACCAATGAGTCACCGGCACTGCCTGTCACTAACAAAGAAATGCGACTGAGCACCTAGCTTTACCAAGAGAGGACTTTGATAACCATTTCGAGTTAACGCATCACGTTACTTACTTTATGGTAATTTTTCCTGGAAGAACACGATCAGCAACAAGTTCTGAGTGCTGACGCTAAATATGGACAGTCTGTCTTGATAGTTCTTTTGCTTTAACTATGCTTTGTCTGATATGCTGGTGACATGTACTAATTAGGTGTGGACGATTGTTAGACGTGTGGAATTGACGTTCACATCACCCTCATTTGCACAGTCCTCCACCTGTCGTGACACAACTTTTCTGATGAGTCCACACCATAGACAGGAAGCAAACCAGTCACATCACTCTCGTCTGAGCAGTCCTCCTCCGCGTGCTTTCACACAGTGCACTCGAGTTTCACTCTTATTAGAACTCATCAGCAGCGCACACCCTTGGCCGAAATGCGGTTTGAACTCCGGACATCTCACATGTTAGATGAGGATGAGCAGAAGGATGTGAATGTGAACTGAACAAATTCCGAAACACCTACAACTAATCAAAAATCATCCGGCGGGTTTCAGGCGTCTGTGAAGCCACCTGACTGGGAATTCTCGACAAACGGATCAGTCGACCGATACAACCAGGACAGATTCTAGGTCGTCTTTCGAGCCGTTGAGCAAACCAGTTACACTGATGACGCATGAATACGTTCGCCGGTTCAAACATGATAATTCAGATGCGTCCAGATTAGGCAGGTGAAGTAGAGGTTACACGTCCATTGGGATTTTTGGTGTCCAGAGTTTAAACTCCCGCGCTGCCAGGAGTGTGTATTGCTAATGAGCTGTAATAAGAGCGAAACTCGAGTGCAGGGTTTGCCCTTTTGATGTGGACGCACGAGAACAGTTTCGCCGGCACACGAGGAAGATTGTTCGAACGTGAGAGTGATGTGGACATGGATTGGGTAGTTTGATTCACACTCATCCGACGTGAACTCTGAAGGCTTCACATTGGCACTGATGCGTAATGCCATACATTCCAGTGTGCATTGTCCCGCGTTGGACATTTAAAAGCTGTACACATGAAGCTACCCTTTATCGCATTGTCAAGCAATCGATAATCAGCGACAGTCGTGATCCACATGGCAAAGTAAGGCAGTTTCTGGCGTGTATACGGGATTGTGTACCGACAAGGATTCCGCGGAAATCTTCAGTTTCTTTTATATAAACGCTAATCTATTTTTTCAGTAGCTGCTAGAACAACAGGCCAAGAAGCCCACGGATGAACTTAGCACGCCGGATTTAAATGTAGGCGATAGATAACATGAAAATTTTGGAAACTCCTTGTTGTGTGATAGGTCTTTTTCGACCATCAGTAGCATGTTAGACCAAGCTGAAAGTACGCTGGAGAGGGTTGGCTAGATGCTGGGAGTGAGCTCCAATCCAAACTAACTAGCACAGTACGGTCAACTCATGTTTTTTTAACAAACTGAAGGATAGACATCATGTGTTAAAGAAACGGGAAGTGCTTCTTAAGTGGCTCGAAATATTGACGCTCTTGGCAATATTCATAGCATTTCACCTGTATTCGCATTTCAAATGATACCATATTTTTCTACCGAAAGACTTACGGTACAACGTTGCAAGGGCTTATAGTGATAGCTAATCAACAGTGATGCTTGAACAACGGTAAAAGAATACTGGTGAAAATGGATCAGTTGAACTCATTATTTACTTAGCCCAACACAGTAATCCAGAGGTTAGCTTAGTTCGAGCGACCAGCGTGATTCGACACCCAATCAATTGAACAACTGAGTCCCTGTTTGAAAGCACTCGAATTGTTATAAACTTGTTCACGATTGTGCAGAAATTAGCAGCATTGTAGCAAGATGTGAGTGCCTGAATGTAGAGATATCAGTTATGACGGAGCAGATTCGCCAGTCACACGTGTATTCAAAACAATGGAGTCTAAATGGTGAACCACTGTAGCAAAACGTCGTGGCCGAGAACGTAACGTAACAAACAAGTGGACGATTAATTCCGGTAATTTTGAGCCCTACTTTCTGCACTTGCTTTCCCTGGAAATCTTTTTGATTTTTGGCTTCCGGTACACTTAACAGTGCCACTTTGCATCCGACTCGAACAGAGGTATTGTAGGACGAGGAACGCGGCTGACGAACTCACTGCATCCAGTCTGGGATTCTATGCGCAAAATGTTTGTACGAACCGACGGTTCGTTTTCAGTTAGACAACACGATCACTTTAATTCAGGTTACCATTGGCTTCATGGCTTGCTGTAAAATGCAATGTGTGCGTTCACTTACCACGGCCGTTGTTGGTGTTTCTTTACGGGTGTGCATAAAATTTCACCAAATTAGTAATCCCTAATCGGAAATCGATTCCTCAGATCCTATAATCACTTATCTGAGCTAAGGTAAATGTGAGGGAATGAAGACCAGAATTCAAATACTAAACTTTTCCCAGATGAATAAGACCACGGTTGATCTTGGTAACACATCATTTAATTTCACAATTTTGAAATTACACCGGTTTTGGGTACTTCAGCGAAAACAAAGATATAGTTTACCACAAACCGAAGCCTAAGTGAAGTTCCTACGTGGTCCGAAGATGGTGTATAGCTAATGTCTGTCAGCGTATCTGACATTCGTATTTAACCCACGAGAAGCATTGGACCTTATGTGAAACAAGAGTCAGTAATGATGATAGGATGTTGCCACAGGTCGGTAGGATGAAGTTGCCGTACCAAATGCGTCCGCGCTTCTTCGTGATTCATAGGCTCGGGAGGACAGTGTCGCCTAGTGAGTAGGTTAAAGAGGGCAGAAAACAAGTTGGTAAGCTCTATGAGAAATTTACATGGGAAAAGCTTCCATTGACAAGAAGCTGATAGGGTGATTTCTGGGTGTATTATTGTGCTACTAGAAAAAAGGAAAGCAAGTAATCGCATAGGACAAATTTAAGAACATTTTTAAAGCGTTTTTGAACTTTAGGCGTGTGGGAAAGCCCGTTCACATTATCCCTAATTTAGCTTCTGATTACAGGCTGCGAGAAGTTTAACCACCCCACAAAACGTCTCTCAAAAACACCACTATGTGAGCCGAAAATTGATGTGTTGTCATGGGACATTATCTGAACGGCGTAATTTCTGGTCCCCATCAAATGGCGTCCAGTTCTCCTGAAAGGACCCAGCCACGCTACTTACGCCATAATGTCATATTAGATTCCCTTTCCAGTTCTTTATTCTGACATTCTCTGTCATTACTCTCACTACTGTTACTACTATTATGCCCAACCGGAAGCTCCCACGCTTTTGTGATCGTCGGGCTTCAGCACTGCAATGATCTTACACGCTACAGTGACTGGACTTCTTTCCTCAAGGCTGTGTCACACCAAGAAGGCTAACGGTGAACAGCCAGACGAAGAGGAGCGACTCCCTGTGCTAACAGCAATAGTAGTGCGAGTTAGATGACAAAGTCTTACTGTTTGTCACGGCGGGAATGTGAGGAGTGTAAGGTTGTCTGGCGAAAAGTATCCCTATACTATTGGAGGCAGCGATGAAGTTTTTCGCCAAGGAAGGATGGGTTGGAAAAGATCAGTGGAGTCGACTGCGTCTTAATGTGCGACCGGTTACGTTGGATAGGCGACGTAAAACGAATGGCTGATAATCACATCGGAAAACAAAAAAATTACGGAGATTTGAAGAATGGAGTTCAAGCTCGGAGGCGGACGAAATTCCGCTGTCGTGACAGTTTTCAGGTAAGTTCGAAAAAGAGTAATATCGGTTGCAGGTCTTGAAAAGATCTGGCACTTGGCAAAGCGGCCTGACGAACTCTTTTCCGCACAAGCCTGAAGAGCTTTGAGGCCCAGCATGTGTCAATGGTCGAAGGCAGGCACGCCATTGGGAACAGTAACAAAATATTGAGCACACCCACGGCCACTTAGAACTGTGTAAATTGCGCGCGCACACGCCTGAGCGGAGTCGGGTTCGCGCCTACTCCAAACCTTCACGGAGGCGTCATTGGATCACCTAAGCAAGTCAGTGCCATTTTTCGTCAAATGTTGTTAAACTGAAATCTGCTCCGATTTCCAATCAACACCTACCTCACTCTGTTATCATAACAGACATAACAGACACACCAGTTAACCAGCTATTCTTTTGCCGCCTGACTATGTATTCCAACCAAAATGATGTGCTAATGGACATTCCCCAGAGAGCATTGTTATGGTAATTGGTGAGGTATCCCGCTTAAAATTGGAAGGATTGATAGATGACAGCACCCTTGTATAAATCAAGGAGTTCTGATGTTAATTGTTATGCCAACATGCTTGGGCGGGCTGGAATCCCCTACAGACCTCTGTGTGTTTGACCGTTTATCTTATTCTCTTGGGCTTACATCGACATCAGCAGCTTTTATGAAGCACCACATTCGGCTTCCCGCAAAGCACCTGTAGTTTACCCACTGTTCGCAGGCATCCAATGGACAGATCACTTTGGCCGGCAGATCCACTCCGGCTGCAAGCCAGCCACATTATTATTATTACTAGATATTCCTCTCATAATCTGCAAAGAAGATTGTTACCCTTCTTCAAGTTCACAAAATATATGTGAGTGGTTTGTATTCTAAACACATTGTACAAAAGCCCCATCTGTTAAACTCATGGACTAATATCAAAGGTGGGTGGTATGGATTGGAATGTAATAATATGTATCATGAAAGAACACCTAACAGCTTCGGTATGTGATGGATTCATCCATAGGGAACATTTTCCTTCCACTGTGAGGGTCCCAAATATTACTCCAGGTTTTTCCCGTCGGAAATCTTCAACGACAAAGTATTGCAAGCTAAATCAAACTATTTTTTCAGTTTCCAAAGTTATTGCTACAAGTGTCTCTGATGCCATTCTCAGCAGCCCAACTTCGCACACGTTCTGCGAAGAGCTCAGTGAACGGCGGTCGGCTGGAAGTCGGGGACAGTTGCTCGTAATTTGCGCGACATGATGGGTGGTTTGCCAAGTTTGCATTGGGAGGGATTGTGATGCTGGATACGACCGTAAGAAACAAATTAATCAAAAGAAGACTGCGTATGCCTAAATTTCACACAGGCTTTTCCTGAAGCAACCGAGTTATCCGGTTGAAAAGCTCACGAACTCTCCATTCCGCTTGTGTCAAGCCTCATAGGTTTACAGAGCAGCACTGTGAATGGAGATTATGTGGGTATTTAGATTGTGCTTTACAGATGATACAAACGGACCTGTTGCCGAAGTCGATTCTTTGGGTTTTTGGTGGCCCATGTAATAAATCATGTAAATTCTGAAGGCTTAAAGTTTAGAACAAATGCTGGTTGTCATGATTGCTATATCCCGTCCACCCCTTTAGATTTTTTGCAACTTCGGTATTTGTTGAGATGACTTGTGTAATAACTACTAGTTTGGAAGATTGTACTGAAAAAAGCATGAACCTAAAAGCGGCTGTATAACGTAAAACCCTTGGTCACAGTCTTTGGTTTCGGAACGGACGGTTTGTTGATACGGTCAGTCTTGAACAAACAATCCTATAAGCGTTCTGTTCTGAGTAGAGCTTCTCGTGTATGTGTGACAGGATGCGTCAAGCACTGGTTTGATTAACAGCCTAAAAATGTTTACCGCTGATCACAGCTACTGATCGCAATTGCGCATCTGTGTTTTTGGGCAATGTAAGCAATGCATGATGAGACCAATAAACTTGCCGATAACTAAAAGCAAGTGGACCAATAACGGATAGGAAGTGACTCCTGTGTACTACGTCTAAAGAAATCCATCTGTATCAAAGAAACGATCATAATAGGGGAAAATATCTGGAGTAGCTCATAGTTAGTGACTGGCAACTACACGACGCAAAACGGTTTTAGGACGTAGCGTCAGGTTTTATGCCGTATGCGATGAATTTCCGCGGCTTCAAGAACAACTCTCAATCGTTGGCCTCTGAAGCATTTTATCACTCGTTTCCTAAGCAGATAATTCATATTACAGTGAATACAGTGTCTGATTTACAGGATATCCGCAATATACGCAGAATTTCATTATATATATATATATATATATATATATATATATTCAGATAAGCAGGCAAATGGCACCAGTAACCGTTGTTGTGTCGTCAGGTTTAGGGTGGCTGACGGCTTAAGACAGGCCTCTGCACGTTTAGCTGCTGACCGTATTTCCTCGCGTTTACATCAGCATCAAGGGATTGCGCGCAGCACTGCATTCAGCCCCAGGTCAACCATCTGTGGCCTCCTACCATGAGCAGGCGTCTAGTGGTTTGACTACTGTTGACCAGCAAATCCGACTCGACTGACAGCCGTTGATATATATCCACGTATCACATAGGATCAGAGCACTTCATTGCTGAACAATGATAATCATACAAACGTACAGGGACTTTAGGGAAATGCAATACTTCATATGAGGTCAAACCCAATTGAAGCAGGGTTATTTTTTTCTTGACGGCACACTACTCATAAGGTTGCTGAAAACTCTTCGACAGCCCACGACCGGTTTCGCCCTTCTTGGGACTCATCAGGTAGGTGCAGTCTCTGAGGTCCCCTCAAACTTATGTTCTACTTAAACCCAAATTTGACAGACTTCAACAAATAGACTAATTTGGGTATCGATTTGGTTTTCACGGGGAACTCAACTTAATCTCCCGTTTGTGATATTCTTCAAATGAATGTGCTGCACAAAGGCCGCCTCATATTTCAGTTGGTACGATATTCGAGACACCGTAGTATATTTTTATTAAGAAGAATATCATAAACCATAGGTTCTCCCGTGAAAACCAAATTGATATGAAAATGAGTGTATTTGTCAATATTCATTGCTAATTTGTTAAAGCCGGACTCGGATGTCTAGGTTCCTCGACGAACGGCACTGCGGCACTGAGCTGATGAACCTCGAACGCACTAATCGAAGATCCGAAATCATAAACTTCGCCTTCCCAGAGTCTTATGCCCTCAGGTTGTCCTTCGTAAGCATACATTCACTAAAAATGCGTAGCCATCGATTTACCGTCTACGACACTTGTCTGATGAGCTCTGTTCTCACTGACCGAACACACGCAGGTTGGGAGTGATAGGATTGGATACTACAAGTTGCTGCATTTTTTCCTATATCTTATTGGTTTGGTGCTTTACTGCAATATGACCGTAAGCAGTGAAGCACACTCAGCTGACAGTTAAAAACCGCACAGTGATCTGTGTTGGAGCGGTCAATCGAAGTACATGGTGAGTGTATTCTGGCATGTGTCAAGTCCCATTATCTGAAATTACAGGCCATCTAGCCCGACAAGGTTGCAGACTGCATTCAATGAAGTGGTCAGAGTAACTGAACGATCAAGTACGCATTCATATCCTCTTGGGGAGGTGCAACTATCCTTCTTGATCAATGGCTTAGATGCGATTTTCGGGAATAGTGCAAATGAAGAGTGAGGTCCTGGTAATTTAAGAATGATCTATCAATGGCCTGGATATTCCTCAGCAGGACCATATTTTGCCCAAAGTACGCTAAAACTAATTAATATCTTTATGGAAGCAGGTGACTTTAGAGCATTTCAGACATGACTTGTGGTTAGAGCAGTCGGGCGAGCTATGTTAGTCCGTTTACACCGTTGACCTATTTTTCGGCGGAAACCCAACACAGTTCACACGACTGACTAAATTTAGGCGGATGCTTCAAAGAACGCTGAACATGGTGACAGAAATCTCTAGAGGAATCGATAGGTAGAACACACCTGCGAAATCGGGTGATGTCTTTGAACGTGAACACTTGCCATGACGGTTGAACTGCAAGCAGATGGACCGTATGAAGCACCCAGCTGAACAGTATGCGCTCTCTGAGTAATTGGTGGTTTTGCCATGAGGTTAGTGAAGGGAGAACTGGACGGTCCACTATGCATCCGGTTGTTCAACTCCCGGCGTGCGTGTTCCGTTGCTTTGCCTGTAGGCGTTGTACGTGAATGTGTTTGGAATGGCTCCGTCAGGGATTTCGCTCCAGTCTTTGAAGACACCGAGTTCATGTTTAAAGTACATGCTACAGGTAATTCCATTACACAGTGTGACTGAAGCATAGAAGTTGGAAATACATACAAGTCTCGGGATTAAGTTCATGTAGGATAAATGACACAGACCTCAGTGAAGGGGATGGTCCTACTATTAACATATGCATCACGTGGACTACTAAATCAAGCACACAACGTTCATGATATATTGCTGTTTCATTCCTTACTATTCCAAGACCAAGCGCGAAGTTCAGGAATCCGATACGTCCCTCCGTAACTGAGGTAACAGTAACCGAAACCTGGTTTTCTGTTTTGAACAACGCTCAGAAGACAACGAAAGTCAAACAATGGGAGTTTTTAACATCCTGAGCTGGCGGCGACCAAGCTTCTGACACACATAACAATATGGTGGTCACGAACAGTTGAGAAAAAAACCTAAACGATTCGTGAGTGCAACTTGCCCTCACTAACGCAAGAATGTTTTGGAGTTTTCTGAGCTGCTACGTCCAGTATCTGAATTGGTTAGTTTACTGAAAGTGCGACAAGCCTGACTAGTGGCAAAATGCGACTCACTAACACACTAAACATATTAGTTACAAGGATCCCTAACTAGCACTGGATTCTTTCAAAAGTTTAACATCGTTTTCTGGGTGAACTGTGGCAACCAATTTGTCGTTGTGTCCATTCTCATTCAGGACTGAAAAAAAGTCTTAAATGGCTCCGTACTGGTGGACAGTTTCTGCTGCAGTAGGAGCAATCCACAAGCCGAATATATGAAGTCGTCTAAACAAATGCTTTCTTGTTGTGTGGTAAATTTGAAGCCATTGTGTCTGGCTTTGCATGCCAATTACATGGGAAATAATGGATGTAAGTGGTTGCGTGAATTCAAGCTGCTCCTTCGTTTTCTAACTTTTTCCAAGGAAGTAAATGAATGGTAATTTGCCGATCTAAGAAGGGTGAACCAATTTCTTGCGACTGATTTACTTAGTAAAATATACGAAAGTATCAAAGGTCAAGTTTCACGCACACAAAAAACCTGATAATCCATAAAAGACAGCTTACGTTTGAATCTGATGACAAACTAGAAGAAAGTTCAGGTCGGACATTCTGTTGGGATTCTTGGATGGCACTTTGAATGGGTTTGTCAGTGCATGAAGGCTGAAGTTACAAGAAAATCAAAGAGTGAATTGAGGAGTTTGCATACATGTCCAGACAATTGGTTATGGCATTTTATACAAATTTCTAAACTTGCCATCTGCCTTCATCATCAACTCAAAAAGCCCACAAACTAGTTGCAACTTCTGTCTTGCCAGAGGCTAAAGCGTAAATCCAACACTCTGTAGGTCATAATGTACCGACCTAAGCATTCTTCTCTTTCGCCGAGTGAGAAATCTGTGAGTCAAAGAGAATGATCCTCCCAGTAAAGAACGTCCGCTGGGAAAGATTCAATTAGGTCTGTTGGCGACTGATCTCTAGTAGGGAGAACCAAGTTTACAGGAGAGCGTGGAAAGACGCTCTGCAACTTTAGATACTAATACAAGGAAGTACAAAAACTGCGGGAGTGATTTTGTGATCCTCCCCTTTGAAGCCAAAAAACAAATACCACCATCTGTTGTCACCGAACGATTCATTGACAGAACAAACCCAAAATGCATTATAAGCTTGGTTTAGACAACAACATTGTACTTGATATCAGTTTCAGTCTTTTTAGTTCCCCTAACCTGTCTCTGCTGAGTGCAACCTTTCCAAGGCACACATATGTGGCTACCTACTGCTAGCCATCACTCAGCTTTGGTTCGCACAAATGCGGTCACCGATTCATTTTCAGCGTCGTTGTAGGCCTTACGCTAAAATCTCCGGTGTTAGGAAGGATCATTTACCGGTATATGTCTGAAATGCATGAAGGGCGCAATGAAGAAATCAACAAATTATGACAATATACATACATAATGAATGGAAGACAAAAATTTCAAGCAAGGGGTAACCCGGCAACTCAAACCAAGGTCTGGAATTGATGAACCACAAAAGTCCTCGGTATAGTCTGTACAACGATGGTCAGAGAAGGTCGATTCTAGCACTACTGTAGGTATGACACTCCGGATATTCCGGTGGGGAATGTGTTCGCACAAGTGTACACGAAACGAATAAAAAATCCAGTATGAGTATTAAGCAGTAAAATAAAATTCATTGAATATTTCATCCCGTCACTTTAGCCAATCTATGCTGAAATGCCGAGAAGCACTGTACCGCCGTTTCATCCTTGTTGGAAATCTCGGCTTTTCAGCATAGATTAGCTTCCCTGGTATGTTGAAATCTCCATTGAATATTGCCAAATCTCCCCACATCACCAGAAAATAACACTGAATGAAAAAGGTGCAATACAATACGACAATATAAGTTCAGGTTACCAATCAAACAAAGTAAAAATCCGGTTACCCAAATCAGAGCCTTGAAGCTGCTAACCCCATGAGGCTAGTGTAACCATGGACATGCCAAGCTAGTGGCCCATAGTTACCAAATCAAGTGAGGACAACTAAACATTTGCTACGCACACCGGACTGGTAGTCCGCAGTTCTCACAAGACTCACACTTTGTTAACCAGTTGTCATTTTGAGCCATACAGTGATGGTCACAAAAGGTTACTTCCAGCAATTTTGTTGACTTAGTGCTCACTAATGCCCAGTATAGTGAGATGAGCATTGTACCGACATAAACTGTATCCATTTCGGATGTACTGAGGACCTGCAATACTATATAGCCGAACCCAGATATCACCCGCATACTGTTCTGTAGTTAGGCGCGATTTGGTCTGATTTGGTCCATGCGATGGTGATTGTTGGGAGTAACTTCTAGTCCCACCGGATGCTTGGCATACCGGAATGTTAAGTATGTGAAGACATTTCGATCTGTTTTGGTCTATAAGGCGATAGATACGGAAACTCGCATCCAGCACCATCAAAGTTTTAGCTAATGCAGATCTAGTAAACTTGCCGTACCAGTCGATGTTTCGGCGAGTGATTACTGTGCCGGCTGATGGTCAACCACTCAGGTGCGAGCAACGCAAACCCAACAGCGCAGTCGTCGCAGATTCAGCTAGTTCTGTTCCAATGTCCAGTAACATCTTTGATAGCTTTTTATGCTCCGTCTCTCTGGCTCGAAGTTGACGCACTTTGAATTGACAAACTCCAGTTCGTATCCCTTTTCTACAGGCTGCCTTGTTTTATGCTTCCACTTACTGTTTCACCACCAAAGTGTCTAAATGTCGGTAATTCTATCCGCCAGGGCTCCGTTTCTCCATATTTGGTTGACCATACGGGAGTTGTTTCGAAACGCTGTTCTTGGCAACCACATCCCATCCACCTTAGACGGTTGGATGTAATTGTAGCTTCCATGCCATGACAAAGCGCCTCTCAGAAAACCTTCGTCTCCGATACTTGTTCCGTCTAATGAAAACCTCTATTCGCCTGAGGTGATGCATGTGAAAGCTACTCAAGCACCGGATGTTGCGCCGTATATGGTCAGCATTTCAGTGCCGGACAGGAGGATACAGAAGATCATATTCTTATAAATGTGCACTTTGGCCTCCAGTCTCGAGCTCAGGTTCATCAGTACCCATTTATCAAGTTTGCCAAAAGCCACACTGGTCTTGGCAACGTGGGGTATCAGCTTGTCGTCTGCCGTCAAGTCAACAGCGAGTGGGTTTCCGATGTGGAAGAAGTTCGCACAGTATTGCACAAACTCGGTTCCAGTTTTGGGGCATGGAAGAGCGTTGGGAAATTCACATCGTGTAGGTTGGTGATCGACGAAAAACCTGTCAGAGATGAAGTGCAGGCCTAACTGCGCAGCAGCCGTCACAAACTTCTCAGCTTGATGCAGCAGTTCATCACGCGTACGTGCGAATTTTATACAGTCGTCGGCGAATGCGAAGGCGGATCATAGACTAGTGAGCCAGGCCTCCCGTGCAAGAGCTTTTATTGCTTATATTAAGACTACACAGCGACAGCGTCGATCACGGAAGCCGAATCGGCGGTGGGCGTTAGAAACAGAATGAAGAAAATAAGGACATGAAAGCAGCTCGGCTTCAATCGAGCGAGTATTTCAAAACTACTTGTTTTTTCATTCGTTTGAATCCTCACTCTTATCCCGTCATGTAGGCTTCTGATGAGGCTCGTAGATTTTGGCAGACAGCCATATTTGGAAGGAACTGTCCACAGGATGGAAGTGCTTCACGAATTACATTAAAAGGGAATGTAGCTGCGACCAGCACGAAAACCGCTCTGTTCATCGGGAATGTGTGTTTAAGTAACGTCTGCAGACAGTCAACACTCTTGCCAGGAGCCTGTCCGCACGTCACAGCGAGTTGGCGTCTCCGCAGTTGTTAGGTGAGGCCTTGTGTTCGTTTTTTATATAGGGTAGTGCGAGTGAAGAATCATTGAACTCATGCAGAATCTCCTTTTCCTGCAAGATGATACTGGCTGATATCAACAAATGACGTGCTTTTCCGACCACGCATGCGGAGTACTTCTGCAAATATGATTTCTCCAGCTGCCTTGCCATTCGGCAATAGCATGCTCGCTTGTCGTATCTTTTCAGTAATCGGAGGAAGGTTCAGTTTAATCTTGATTTCTCTTTGGGTCTATCCGTCAAATCTCACTCGAGCTTTGTCGGTCGGTTCAGAAGTGCATTTAACAGCTTTATTACTTCTGTCGCCGAAATTGGCTTCAGTCCCGTGTCAGCTTCC
This sequence comes from Opisthorchis felineus, assembly GCA_004794785.1. NCBI lineage: Eukaryota > Metazoa > Platyhelminthes > Trematoda > Opisthorchiida > Opisthorchiidae > Opisthorchis > Opisthorchis felineus. Next base: position 300,597 of record SJOL01007337.1, read on the forward strand.
TGAACTGGTTGGGTCAGTTTGACGGAATATCTGGCGCTTTCACTTTGTTTCTTCTACCATTCGTGCTTGGTACGGTTGAGTTGCTCGGTCATGTCGTTTCGAGTACCTTTTCGTTGTTCCTTAACGGCCTTGCTGCCCGGATTGACACTGAGGACTTTCTTTTTTCCAACAACAGCTGATTTACGTGCTGATTGTTGTCGACAAACCAGTAAAAGCTTCTTGGACGCAGTCGCCCAAACTATCTAACCGTCGTCGTCAGCATTCGGTGCCTCAAGTTGTGCAACGCTTCTGTCATCAGGCTACATGAAATTAAGGCTGTCGTTACAGAGACCATTTAAGACTGGTAGATTAACGTGATTTTCGGATTCGGAAAAGTTTGGGAACAATCGGTAGCTTGACTTAGCTGATTGGTTCTCCTTCTGCCCTAACTATCGACTAACCTCATAACCTAGTCACTTGGCCTGACGAAGCTTTTGTGTCAAAAGTGAAACTTTGCCCATCAATAAATCTACCAATTGTACCCAAACTTTTCCGAAACTGATGACTACTCAATCGGTTCCAAGCCGTTTACGAATGATTTTCTGATCCTTGAGATAGTTTACCTCTGTTTTTTGTACGCTCGCTAGTGCAGTTGGAGTACTATGGCTTACGAAGCTAAATGATAAGCCTCGTTCGGACAAGCTAATGATCTCTTCGACAGCCTATCCCTTACATCATATGATGCACGCCTTTCAAACGTCTCGCAGAGGAACGGTAACGTAATCAAGCAAGTGAGAGTGGTAACTGAATGGGCGCGCCCATGTAGCGATGTGTTGTTTTTTTAGACAAAATCTCGTGTTAGCGGTAAGCTAGTGACAGTTTAGTGAACAGTCTGAAAAGTTGGTCACCGATAGCGAATACACTCCTGATACAAATTCGTCCGGGAACGTCAAGCCACAAAAATGATATGGAATTTTATTTGCATTTTATTCTGCCAGCAACAGAATGCTGTCATTTTAAGGAATTGAGCCCAAGGAGTGTATAAACTACGGTCTGGAAATAGTCTTTGTCGTCCTCTGCTGAGGATAGTGTTGAGGCGTACGCATTAGTTAAGGTCGGATAATTTTGGCAAACGTCTGTTAGCGGTTGTTTCCAAGACGGTCCAAGTAAAGCGTTTCCCCGGTGCCGTCGGACAAAGCAAAACCGATACCATGATCCCGTTTTTTCCTGTAGGCTATCCGCTCCGATAGAAATTACACTCACAAACGGCTTCCCGAAGAATTTCTGAATCTGCTGAGTGTGTTCTTTCGGGGCCGTGACATTGAGTTCTTTTTGTACCCAAGGCGACGCGCGTTGCATGGTGTGATCTGTTAGTTTGCGGTCTTTCCACACGTTCGCAGTTGACGTTCACCGGGGGAAAACGCGATCGTACACGGTTATCCAAGAAAGAAATAGATTAATGTGAGCGGCAGTTCTGTCACCAAGATGCCAAGCCATGAGAAGGCGGTGTGACCAAGTGGACTTAGGAGACCATGATTTAGACACGCCACACGCATAGCCTCCGAGTATTCATTGTTGGTGTAAGTATTTTTCCACCGCATTTAGTTAACTCGGTTTCAGCAGTGGTCAGCCGGGCACCTTAGGAACGTCTTTTATTAGCCTCCATCCTTCTGAAGCGAGGGGCACTGATGCTTCCCATGCACCGACAGAACGGTTACTATCTCAACATCCGCCTGAACAAACCAGTATGCATGGAACCCTTGCCAGTCCACACTCCTAGACAGCGGTGAAGGTCCATATGTCACGAGATTTTCAAACGAAAGAGACTGGTAAGATAAAGACGGATGTTTTCATAAAAATTTGTCCTGTCCCAATAAGGAACATCAGCAGCCCATACTGGGAATAGCTAGGCAGCAAACTTGTATGGTTCACCCTGTAGAGGGCGTGTGCACCATGTACATCGTCCATATGCGTCATCAGGGCCGGACGCAGTCTTTTGAGGTTGTCCGAGAACTGACGGATGGCGTGTTTTAAGCTTGGATACGACCCGGGCAATGCACAACATCCATCCTGAGGAGGAAGGTAGCTGATAAAACTGAGACAACCGAGACAACTGAGACAAAACGGACGTAAAATGAAAGGGACGAATCTGTAAACTAAATGATGGGCTTACATGAACTCATTAACTCATTAATTCATATGGGTCGGGGAGATGATACTAACCCGGAGGAAAACGAGAGTGGTCTGTGACCCCACAGTAAACTGTACAGGCAGCCGAACACACTCAGTACCCTACCTAATAATTGCACGACCCATCCACACTCGTAATCCGATGTTGGACATAACGTCCTTGAGCCAATCCTTGTGGCCAGCATCATTGTTAGATGACCGAAATAATGGCGTTTTGCGTCCGCCCAAGGCAATCAATGCAAGGTGGATGTCCGCCGTGAAATATACCTGCTAATTCTAATAGGAATGAGAGAACTGTACTCTCATTCGGCTAGTTTGTACCGGTGCTCCGTCAAGGTAGAAATCATGGAAAGGAAATCCATCCATTGTATGCGGAACTTGATGAGCTCCGTCATCAAAGACTCATCGAAACACCCCATTTCGCCGTCGTCGGTTTTGTTTTATAGTATGCTTCAAATCAGATTAGTTCAAAAAAGGTTCAAGCACCATAAAGGACATCTCAGCGAATACTCGTGTGTTTGAGCGCAGAAGGACGAAAGGAGTGAAGTTTGAGGCCTTCTACAGTATCCGTTCACCACTTTTTAGCGTGAAGTACTACGAAAAATGGCTTCAAAATCCCAGAGTTTGACAAAATTTCCACGTGTGTGGAACTGAGGTACCGGCAGAATGATGATATTTATCAGTGTGCACCATTGCATATGACAACACTGTGTCCACTAATTTCTCAACGTTCTTCAAGGTACAAAGGATTCATTTTTGTTTTGTCCCTTGAAGGCTTTATTTCTATCATCATTAGCAATGCACATCTCGGCTTTTCATCATTAATTGGCTCCATTTAAAGGATGAAATGTCGACTGAAATTGTTTCCTCTACTTTTGTGTTGTTCAGAACAGTATTTCAAGCCCCGTATCACTCTAGTCTCTCAAACTATCACCAAGTAATCGCCTGCTTGTTGTTTCACGCCAAGTAGTACCGCAATGTTCTCCTACTGCTTCACATTTTCAAACGTCTGACAATCCAGTAGGACATTGGCTATGAGGCAAACATCGAGCCATCTCACGGGCTTTGTGCTGAAAGCAGTTGATTCGGGTGCTTCTGGTCTGGCCTCTACATCGCTTTTTGAAATAAGATCGGGGATACCAAACCAGCCAACTGAGCGGGAGCTGCGTTTCTCGTGCCGCAGCTAGATTGACGTTGCAACCATGAATGGAAATCAGTGAGACTACCTGTCTCGCCTACTGTCAGCTAGCCGAAGGACCCAAGTAGCTGCAGGTCACCTAGCTGGTTCTGTGCTCCTCCGAGCCTGTCAGTAAGCTTGACTTTTTTCACATAGGCTTGACTGCCGTGCGATGGCCCATTTAGCGGACAGCGTCGAAGAGCAGCGTTTAGTGACGGTTACTCAAAGCTCTTCGGTCACCTGGTCACGTGCCCGCACGGGAATTGTGAGCCTGGCCTTCATGAGGAACGGTTATAGCGACAATGACTATTGGACGGCGGGTCATTCGCTCAGATTTCCGACCCATCTCTTTGACGCTGTCATGTGTCCGATGGTATTTTCAGCTTAGTAAGTGAGGTCCTGGTGAACTGGAAACGTTGCTTTTCGTTGACTTCGCATCAGTTGTTGATACTGGGTTCTAAGTTTAGGGACATAAAATAAAGATTCCGCTTGTTTCACCTGTCATAATAAGGAGCTGGGATTACATTAATCGCTTCTATATGATTACTTTGGCTGACGTCGACCAGTGAGCCAGAGGTGACCATGAGTCTCGGCCGTCTCCAGGTCATGACGCAGGTAAGGGGAGATGCTTCGGTTTTGTTTCTGGAATTCCGGGCCGTAGTTTCCAGTTAACCGAGATCTGTCGTTCGTCGTATTCGAAACATTGAGCACACTCATAATGAAAAAGGCGTCTTTAGTTAGGCTTATCCTTGCGATAAATCTCACTTAGCCGTTTCATTAACTAGTTAGTTTCGCTAACAAGACAGGCCACAGAATGTCTAAGATGATACGTTATAACTTCAATCAACTTTTAGTTGCAGCTGTGTGTCTTAACAGGATACAGCAAACTGTACGATGCCTTTTACTGGTTCAAGCTCCCGTCTAGGTGACTGTCATCAAGCCCATATGTGCTGATTCCGGTTGAACCACGGGATATTGGTGGCGGCTTGGATTCTGTCAGTCTGTCTGGCGACCGGCTTTCTAAACAATTTTCAGAATAATCGGAATGAAAATTCTGTTGGTGTTGCAAGTCAGTTAGTCAGACCACAAGCATGCAACATCCCATGCGATGCACCGATGAAGAGTTACCTTATGGTCTCAGCACTTGTTGTTCCATTGACACCGAAATCATAGGCCGATAGGACTTGCAAAAAATAGCATTGTGACAGATATCTCGTTGGATTCTAACATTTCTTTGGGGATGTATGCACGCTTTGTTTGCGCGTTGGAGGTGCCGTGGTCCAGCTCATCTCCCCCACACACATCCTGCGCTGAAGACGCAACCATTTTGCATTTGGCCGAGAGCATCCGACTACCGTTAACCCCTCCCATTGCCGTAAGAGAACTAATTTCAGCGAAATACACTCATTTGCAAACAAATTTGGTTCTGCGAGAGAATCACCTGGAACCCAGCTGAATCTCTCGTTTGTGATGTTTCCAGGCTATTTCATTTCTTGTCTGTAAATTATGGGCCAACAATGGTACTGAACCTAACTTGACCTCATGATAATTCCCCCATTCACTTGCCCACTCCGCCTATGTACTTTTGATCTCCAGTTGTTTTGCTCATCTGTACCCGCCACTCACCTTGCAGCAAAGACCGTCCCGTCCGACACTTATGTGTTAGCATGTGTCCGTGTGAATGTGCGCAGCTGACCTACTTATGCGCGTTCGTGTCCCGTTCGCTGAGTTTGCCTTGACTTGTTTTCTTGTGAGTTCCGTCAATGAGAATCACGAGACTGTCGTCGGAAGGGACGACCGCAATCCACACTACTGAGCCAACATTCCGCTCGCGGTTGACACTGCACTGTGCAGGTCAGTGACAGACTTGTGCACATGTTGACGCTACGAACATGGACAATGGAGGTTTGTTGTATACATTTGTTTACTCTTGCGTAAAGAGTACCGTAGAATTTCGAACCCAATTCTTCCTTTTGATATTCGGGAATGTCGAACCTACGCGTCATTCAAAGTTCCGTATACGGAACTTCAACAAGTGGTTAGAAAGTCCAATCAAACACAATATACGTTTTATCACTGTCCGTGAGTTTATGTAAATCGATTAGAGCAGTGATTACAATTAGCAAAGCTATGTAAGGAAGTCGACAGCATTTGAGATAAGGAGTCACCAAGTAAAAATTTTCCCTGAGCAAGCAACCGAGACAGGAACATTTCTGGATTAAGAAGGAGCGAGGTGGGCAGTTGTTGAGAGAGAAACAACTCAATCTGTCGATTAAAACAGTGCTCAACTGAGTTTACTGCGCAAAGACAATCCCAACTTTCAGTTGATACGACACTCGAAATCCAATATTCGCGAGATTCGGCCGGCTGTCGGCCTCTACATGTCGAACAGACCGAAAAATCAATGGCAAGATTAGATGTATTCAGAAGGCGTCACATGGTACGGTTGCTTCGACTCACCTGGACTAGCCGTTCGCGGCCGTGCCAGGTGTGATGTGCCTGTTTTAGACGCAGATGAGAGGGCTTCTTGGCCTGCTAGTGATTGACTGTGCTCTAGCTGAGACATGCAGCCTAACTGCCCTTGGACGACTCATTGGAGTACTGTATCGGTTTTGAAAGGAGTAACTACACCCGCTTGATGTTTACCTTTGACCAAGTGGGTCTGTTAGGCTTCTCCCAAGTCAGATCGAATGGGATACAAGCGTCTTCTAAGGGTACAAAGCCGGATTGTTTGAACAGAACTTAACAAACTCATTTGCACGCAGTATTATAAGTTTCGGGTGTATTGCAGATGATTCAGTAGCCCGAAATAATAAAGATAACAGTGATCGTAAATCGGTGACTATTATCAGCTTCACGTATAACAGTTTTCACGTTTCAATAGTCCTTTATATTTATTCTACCCGCAGGATGTAAAATGTTATCCGTAACTCATATTCAAAGTTACTGCTTACTGTTATTTTACTAAGCGACAAACATTCGTCTAATCCACATCATGTGGCCTGGTGGTCTAGGGGTATGATACTCGCTTAGGGTGCGAGTGGTCCCGGGTTCAAATCCCGGCCAGGCCCATAAGCTTTTCACCTGCTCTTGGTGGTGCCGAGGCCGCTTTACTTTACAGGACGACCGTTTAAACGAAATTGATGTGAACGTAAATTTTACGAATCCCGCAACCAACAACAACCTATGTTTGCTTACTGACTAACTGAATCAATGGCCAAATTTGTGACCATGCCTTCTGGAATACATAACTTAACCCTGACGAACTGCGCGCACTGGTGATATTTCTGGCCGCTTACCTGAGAGACGCATCAACCACATAGATGTTATTATTGTGAGTGTTATTTCGGCTTGGCTTACGGTTAACGGTATTCCGTAACTATTAGGACTGATTAGTCGGAGTGGAGAATAAGCGCTATACTGCAAAATTGTTTTGGTATTCATCCGATGCTTTTATCACAGGTTCACAAGACAATTTACATAAACGTTTTTGTTTCCATTCGCCTTTCATAGTAGATCTCTTCGTGAGTACCAGCGGTTTAGAAGGCTATACATTGGCGACTAATCTTGCCCATACATACGTTAAATTATAAGTTTGATTAAAATTAATTGCTGGCAACTTCACTGAAACAAACGTGCCTAAATTGGCAAGTATGAATAAATCCTGAGGTCATCTTAAAAATGTGGATTACGTGCTCACTTTATACAAAGGTAAAGACACGCCTGTCGTGATCCCCCGGATATAGAACACAGAACCTTCGGATTCAAGTCGGCGATTAACTTAGTCCCGATCTTCAGGAATGGCCCATATAGCCTTTTCTTGAAGGAAACTGCTCATAAGGTTGCTGAAGACTCTTCGATAGCCCACGGCCGGTTTCGCCCTTCTTGGGCCTCATCGGGTAGGTGCAGACCTCGAGTCCCCGTTAACCTTATGTTCTGCTTGAACCCAAGTCGTACGAAGTTCGCGAAATACACTCGATTGCACACCAATTTGGTTTTAATGGGCGACTCAACTGAATCCCGACCGAATCCCGTTTATGATGTCAATTAAACAGAACACAATTTTGGTAGAAACTCGGCGCTTGCGTCTATATGGTGAGATTCAAGAAGGACAAAATCGGTCGTGGTCTATCGAGGAGTTTCAGCCACCTTATGAATACCGCACGAAACACGAGACAGCTTGTGTGTAGCACACTTAACTGGAGAATACAAAAAATGGGAGATTCAGCTGCGATTCAGTTGAGTCTCCCGTGAGAACCAGATTAGTGTGCAACTGAGCACAGTTCGCGGGCTTTTGGTGCCCTTAGCTCACGTAACAAAAAAGTACTGGTGGTATTCCCAGACAAGGACGAACGCCCAGGAAGCTCAAATCTTCCGTGAATACAGGAAAACGAGCGACGAATGGTATGGGCACGGTGCTATAAGAAGAAAATCAGAATAAACTAGCTTGGAGAGGAAAATATTTGGGACCGATCGGGTAGTCATCGTTTCACAGAGGTTTGGTAAACAAACCGCTCTGAAATAGATTAGAGCGGACTTTCCTGACCGGTGAAGCAACCAGTTTTAGCATTGGCGATGACTGAAAGACGGGTCTTTTGTGGTGATATATCCTAAAAGCCAGAAGTACGAAGAGCTTCTTGGATGTATCTAGCTACCGCTTTGGTTAACCTATTCAATTTCCGAGAGAAAACCGCCTACGATTAAATGTCCCAAAGCCAAAATGCCCAGCAGTTCACTTCCGTTCCAAATCAGGCATTTACAGGTAGCACAAACACATTTTTTATGACTAAACACCCTTCCATAAACTCACCGGGATTTGTCTCGATTGTCCTACCCAGTCATTTATATACTTCGACTGGTGGTGGATAGGTGAATCAGACGGATGTTTTGGCGATTCATTGGATACTTTCGGCTCCGAAATTGATGGCATTTGTCGAGGCCAAGCTTCAGTTTCAGACGGATTTTCAAGGAACTGGGCTGGATACAAAGGTAAGGTAACTACATCGATTTGTGCCTTTCAGAAAATCTCTGTTAGCGTTTAAAACTAAGAGAAGTAACTATTCTAGCAAGGAGGGTTGGTGCTTACGATTCTTCTGTAGAACGATATACACTGTTGAGTATATGCCTTGGAAAATGGACGTTTTCCCCTTTGGAGTCATAGAATGCTAATGAAAGTTCAGTTAAGAAAATTATAAAAAAAATAAAGAATCCCATCTTTTATACCTTATATTAAAACACTCGGTGTAACATCTAACGCTTGATACTTCGTAAAGGAATTTCTTCAGTGACACATCCCTGCTCTTACAGAAACACAGAGTGCACTGTTACGGAGCATTCAGTTCTAAACATAGGCAGCATACTAATCAATAGATGCTTTGTTCAGTTGATCGATTTTCTGTTGTCATATTTGTTTCATTTCACATGCCAGTTTGATTCCAGCGCGTCAGCTTCCAGTCAAACAACGCCAGGATCCTTTTTTTACATTCATACACCCATTCATTTTTCCTGTGGGAGTGAATAACTAGGAGAAGTTCGGTATGAGCTTACTATTCGAAACGACAAAAAATGTCGTCAATATCACACCGGCGAACTTGGAAAGCGGTTTTCCGGGCTTAAACACAAAATCACTTGAAAACACATTACATTTGAAACAAATGTGCTTGAAAACTCACTCACACTGATACGTTTCTATGTGCATACCAGTGTACCCGCACATAGATAAAGATGCAGGACAAGCTGTGTCATAAAAGAGGAATTGTTGGAACGGACGTTTTTAACATGATTCCATGCTATGAGGGAGAAGTATTGCGGATTTTCTTCTCACTTGGCGATGGTAATCACACATTCGAAACAGCGAGATTCATTTGACTCTCTCTGCTATTCCCGTTGAAAACTATTTGATCAATATTGAACAGGATGAAGGGGATGTGGAGCAGCCATTCCCACAGGCTGCTCAAGCAAAACGCCCTAACAAATTTAGGAAATGATTTTCACTCTCACTTGCGAATCGACGCTGGTAACTTTTGCTCAGTTGACTTTAGCAAACTATCTCACGTTCGTTGACCGTTTTTGTATGTCAAATGTGCTGATAAGCTTGGCAATGAATGGTCACGATATGCAACTCGGGGTACTCAATAGTCAGTGTCTGGTTAAGTAAACTGCTAGCCGAAATAACAACTTCATACTTACGCTGTTCACCAAAAGCTCCAAAACCCCCAGAACGGCTCGGCGACAGGTCCAATGAATGGTCATTTTTATTGCCCAATCCCGCTAGTTGGGATAAGGTAGCAACATAATTTCGCTGGGCATTGGTAGCATCGTAGGTTCGTGTTCCATTCCAGTTCGTACAGGGAGGTGCCGAACCAGGTAGTCGAGCGCCCACTGGAGAGTCTCCTGTATGTATACGAGCATCCTTATTGAATAGTGTGAGGGTTTCCATATTCAGTGCGCAGACTCCACGCATTAATGCCATTTTCAGGGTTGCATTCTCCTCTGCCTGTGTGGCTCGAGTCGATTCCAATTCCGCCCTGGTTGACTTTAGTTCATTTTCCAGCTAAACCAGGAGGAATTCACGACACGAAATGAAAAAATTCGGAAGGCTGAATTAGTAATGGGACTACAACTGCCACAGTCATTCACAACATTAAAAATGCAAAAAGAAATTCCATTTTTTGGTGCATGCGAAGAATTCTGTGACTGTAGCATTCACTTGAGACGGATTAATTCTGAAACAACATATGGTGATGATGATGGTGGGCCGGCATCACCCTCGTGGGGTTGCAACCCTGGTCGTCGAAACGGTAGTCCACAAAATTACCCATTCGTTCCCCCGACACACTTTACTGTTTAATAGTCCGAAACTTTTAAAACAATCAGTCATCTGAAAATTCTTCGACAGCCCACGACCGGTTTCGCCCTTCTTGGGGCTCATCAGGTAGGCGCAGTCCCCGAGTTTCCGTCAACCTTATATTCTACTTGAAACCAAATTGCACGGAATTAGCGAAATACACTCATTTGCAAACCGGTCATGGGCTGTCGAAGAATTTTCAGCAGCCTTATGAGTAGTGCATTACGAATATACATGTATCGTGATATCTCGAATATCGTAGCAACTGAAACATGAGGCGACTTAGTGTAGCACATTCAGTTGCCTGGAAACATCACAAACGAGAGATTCAGCTGGGTTCCAGGTGAGTCTCTCGCAGAACCAAATTTGTTGGCAAATGAGTGTATTTCGCCAAATCAGTCATCTACTTTTGAACTAAATGAAGTGCCAATATTCAATTGGGATGTGGACAATCTGGCTGATTGCACTATTTACTTCCCAGACAATTGAATTGACGAGGCTGAATTTTGATAGCTTACTGAAATTTATTCCATCTACTGATGGTTGATTAACTAATACACTGGCGAAACATTTGCCAGACAAACGCTACGGATATTTATATTCAAGGACAAGGTGTTTAGTTCAGGTGTGAGTTGGGATTACAAGGCTTAGTTCGCCCTGAGTCTGGATAATCCGTACAGTTATTGTATCAATGAAGATCCACATGACTCTGACAGCAACAATCACATATTTCGGGTGGAAATTTTGTGAGGGAAAACGGGATGGTGAGCCTCTGTGAACCAAGTGAAAACAATTGCCATCTCCTACCCTATAGGTAACATGATGAATTAAACATTCCTTATTACCTGCTGCTACCCTATTTGCTCACAAGCGGGTTAGAATGTGTCGTCTGCACACAAGTACCACAGTTTCATCCGTAAACATAAAAAGGTGCCAACATTGATAAATTAAGCATCTGCTAGATTCATGAGAGTAGTGCTGGAACAGAGCAAGTGACTGATGGGGGCCGATTTTTAAGACAAAGGGCGAAGAAATCAGGATAAAGGGCAGGACGTTCACAAATGTCAAAGCCCTTCCTGTTCCTCAATCCGGAATATGATGCCTGCACAACTGGTCAGTTTGTTAGCTCCATGGTTCGACCCCCGCGCGCGCGCACACACACACACACACACTGGATGGAACAGCCGTAGTGAGAACAGTGGTGACTACTTCACTGTATACGGTTGAATAGAGCATTTTTTCGGAAGCGATTTCCCGACTCCCCTCTCGGGTGTTTTGAAGGACATCACAAGGATGCTTCAACCACGAAATTGCTCAACAACAAGAGGGTGGCTGATTTACGAGTTTAAACATAGAAACTGTCTGAATTCGGTACGAAAGTAGTAGGTTTCTCAGATGGGTGTTAATGTTCCCCACACGCACAATTAATGACTCCACATTTTGTAGAGAGTGAGTACATTTTGGAGTTCCTAGTGTAATTCCGCTCTGCAAGCGGAAGTATTTCGTGAAGAAAGGCATGAAGGCAGTGCACTCTGTTTCGTCCTTGCTGAAAATTATCAATAGTTCTCAGAAAGGAAGAAAAACCACATACGTGGCACAGACTTACATCGTCATTTGAGGAGACTCAACATTGGATGGTGGACAGCGTGATTTAAAGTTGGCGAATCCAAACCCTGTTCAGGTGGAAGTTAATGACATCACTAATCAGCTACCTTCAAGTGCGTGGTATAGTGTTCGGCTACCAATCGGGAGGTCGCTGGTCTCCCAGGAATGTGGAATGCACTCTGTGAATGTTAATAACATGGATGAAATAACTGCATAAGGCTGTTGGCTCTACACTTCACTTGAGGGACGAAATTTCGGTTAGGGCTGCCACTACGGGAGCAGGAAGGGTATAACTGGCATTTGACGATCATCAAGCATGACTTGGAACTCATTTAAGTCAACTGAAAATCTTGTTTACAGTTTTCTTTGAATGATTGTGCAACACACAAACCGACTCATGTTTGGGTTGGAGGGATAACCAAGCTAACGAAGTGCTTCAGTATTACCACACTAAGTTAATATGCAAATGAACGTTTATCGCAATACACATACAATTTCATGTTCAAGTGGGAAATAAGATTGATGAAGATTCGGGGGCTAGGCCCATCTTAGTAGCCTCAAAGTAGGGCAAAGCCTGTCATGGGCTCTCGCAGAATTTACAGCAAGCTTGTGAATAGTGTTTTCTGCCGAGATATACTGCGGTATCTCGAATATTCTACTAACTGAAAATTATGGTGGTCTTTTAACAGCACATTCAGCTGAAGAATATACACTAGAGATTCAGGTGGGATTCATTTGAGTCTCAGTTTAACACCAACTTGGTGTGAGTACAACTGGTGTTCAACTAAAACAAGATTGGCAGAAACCTGAAGACTGAGTCTACCTGATGGGCCCCAAGAAAGGCATAACCGATTGTGGACTGTCGAAGAGTTTTCATTGATCTAATTAGTAGTGGCAAAACCAGATGAACTCATTACAAGCCATCTGTTGGTAACTTGGGAGTGCAATTGATGAAGTTACAGAATAAACTCTGCACTTGCGACGTAAGCCACATGGGGTAAGTTTGAAGCGCAATCACAGTGAAAAAATTCACTGAATTTGTCGAAACAATAGTGCCGAAATAGCTCGAATAAGGCTGAACATTTTTCACACCGCTTCTTTGTTTTCTAAATCCAGAGTGACAGAGATCCAACGCTACTCACCTGTCTTTTGTTCCTTTGATATTCATCCGTCAAACGCTGAAACTCTTCGCGAGCTTCATTCTTGAGTTGTTGTATGTATCGACTCTTCCAGGTCCCTTGAAGGATAAGTTTCCAGGAGTTGAACACCCTGCGCATTTGTCGCTGTCTACGAAAACGATCTGTCAGTTGCCTAGAGAATTCCTGTGCAAAACAATTCACGTGAAACAGGGATGACATATGCAAATTATTGATCTGAACAGGTATGTGCAATATATGACCTGCTTCATAGTCTTGAGACAGACAAGCTTATCACCTCACTAAATCCCGCTACCAAAGCAACATTCATTAAAATGGGTGACATTCTTCTTAGTTATATGTACATAGTAAAGCAGTTTGAATTCATAATCTGGTGACCTATTTTGATGAAATCACAAATGAAATGATTTTTTAACCTACGAATGGTAAATCAGTTGACCTGATTCCCGGCACGGAAGACCGAAATGAACGGGCCTAGCGACGACTACCAAAGTGTGGAAACTTTATACTAAGGGTGCGCTTGGATCTCGGAAAACACATGAACACAAAGCCTTTCGTCCTTAACGGGTTCATCAAGTTCCACCAGAGGAATCGGTTACGTGACCTATGGCTAACGACTTTAGGTTGTTAAACGCAGGGCCACACTATCACCAACCTACTTATGGCTTAAGCAGCAAGAGTAAGGAGATTGAAGAAACTTGGAATCAAAGCTCATCCAATGTGTAGTTTTTCTATTGCGCTCAAATCAGAAGTGAGGATCTAACTGTGCTCCTTTCAAACCACGTGTTACTCATTGCATTCATTGCTTAATTCTGTCAGCAGCATGGCGCTAATGAGGAACAACGTGCCTATTTGATTTTAGCACACTTACTGTGTAGGGTAAAGCTGGCTCGAGGGGTTTCCGTGCAATAGTTCCCTGTTGCTAACAGTAGTTCCATAAAGTTGCGCAACAGATAAACGAAGATACAAACTCTGTACTCTTTAGAACTGTGACCTACCGCCCAGCGGATGGGGACGCTACTAGCTTGATTACTGCCCTAAATCGCACGTCTTAACTTGGATTTTACGTGTGATTTAACTGGTATATACCCAAATGAGTAATCTCAGGTCTGTAGGCTCGCGAGACGGA
>SJOL01007337.1:322359-342552 GCA_004794785.1 Opisthorchis felineus
TTTTTGGGTTCAACCATGCAAATGCATCGATATGAAGATGGTGGTTTGCTTTCAAATTACATCCTAAACTAAATGGCCTTTGTTGAAATTTTTTGATTTTTGGATTATCCAAAGTAGCTTTTCTGTCATGGTATTTCATGGAATGTGGAGACAACACACCTGTTCTGGCATATTTGCACTTGACTTGTTTGTATTGGAGGTTCTAAAGTCGAAGTGTTATTAGAATGGTCCCTTATCGAGCCATTCTGTGCTGCCTTGAAAACAGCAAACTCCTGCCTTACATGCTTCGTCAGATCACCAGCAACAAGTTTCTTTAGTAATGGGGCTTTCAACTGAATAAACTTGCAAGCTGTGCCGTATGGCAAAAGCAAATACAGCAGTTCTGATTAGAACCAGACTATGGAGGACAGGTATGTGTTGTTTTGAGCATTCAGGCCCCACGTTGCCAAATAACGGTAATTTCGGAACCATAATGCACCTAGCTGACGATGTCAATGAGGTGACAGGCGTACGGCCATAGAGCTTAGAACAACTGTGTCCATCTATAAGAGCACTAAGCGTGAAGTGCTATTTCACATACTGTCCACACTGTGAAACAGCGCCTAACCATACGCGCCAAGACGTGAGCGAAGAACATAGTGGCAGCATAAAAAACAGCGCTAACCAGGTCGAATGTCCAAGTACCTGAGTGTGGGACCGAACAGGTGAACAGTAGGTGACGAACAGATCTGTTTCGAATAGCATAACGAACATCAACACCGTGATGGCCGAGAAAAGACAGATTACCAGAACGGAAAATCACTAGACTTCCATGTCTATATATAACCTTTAGTTGAAACGATACTGAACACCATAAGTCGCCGGAATAACAGTGCGACAAACTGGCTGAGAGTCTGCGGCTTTGGGGACAGCTGACCTAACGCCACTGATGAACATTTTTCGTGACTCCTACAATCGGTAAGGCATTGAGATAGTCTAAGTGCATCACCAATCTATCGATGAGTTGCTACTCCGAGCATTCTCGTTTTACATGAATATGGCGTTTATCGGTCACCCATTCAAGCATTCACCGCATGCAAACAATGGAACATGGTATTGAATGCCTCCCGAATATGGGTAAGTACGTGTCTTTCGTGACTAAATACTGGAGGTATGTAGCAGTAGTTTCTTCATTTGGGAATATTACGTTGTGGCCGTTGTATATCTGTTTTCGGAAACGGTAAACTTGGTCACCTGTCCAAAATAAATACAAACGAACTGGCAGAAGATTGGAGGTGTACACTGTGACACTCTCGGTAAGGACCTCTACAACTGATTCGGCATCATTTTAAAGTCGAGTACCTCAGAATATCATTGATTTTCCTAATAGCACCAGCGCCCGCCCTGTAGAGAAAATAATCGAGCTGAAAAAACTAGTGGTACTTGGAACGAGGTTGTGATAAACACTTAACCGTATCTGCCAAAGAGTTTTCTTCATAACAACGAGACCAACAGATGATGGGGTCTGACACTAATGAAATCGTGCTAGCGATTTAACACGTCAAGCCCAAAATACCGCGTGAATCTTCTGATCGCGAACCCACCGTTCCCAGTAAGTGGGCTAATTTGAGGGTTTTTGAAGCTTCAAGATCATTAACCAAAAACAAATACAAGCAACTGTCTGTGGAGTTCAAGGAATTTTGGACCTTCAGTACAGTGTTAAAATTCCGCAGAAATTGTCTAGAGAATCTATCTGTCAAAAACTGATGGGTATAGGAAGCAGTTCATTCCTCTCAACCGCCTTACTTCCTGCTTGGCTCTGCAAAATTCCAAGTTATTTTCTGCAATTTGATTGGCTCGTTTCAAATCTGTCATCAGATCGTCGATCACGTGATCCTTCCGTGCAATCATTCGCTCCTGATTTTTCACCAAATCGCGTAGGCTCAGTACTTGATCTCGCAGTTGCTGGGCTGTTAATAAAACGCTGAAAAGTATTGACAGGAGTGGATTAGTCACGATACGATTATCATTATTTAAAAAAACGACAACTCCTGGGAACTGTTTTTAATGGACCCGACAAATAAAATCCTGAGGTCTGGGCTAAAATAAAATGTCCCTCATGAGTACAGTTGCTCAAGATGTTTTCACTGGCCCTGTAATGAATATCGTACTTTGCTGAGAATCTCTAGAAGAAGACTAAAAGTGCTTATCTGCATACCAAATTGATTTTCACAGGTGACTTACCTGGAACCCAGCTGAATCTCTCTTTTGTGATGTTATTGTCCAGCTGAAAGTGCTGCACCAGGCCGCCTCATGTTTAATTTATTACGATATTCGAGATGTCGCAATACATCGTATAGACCTAAATCACTACTCATAAGGTTTCTGAAAACTCTTCGACGGCCGACGACCGGCTTAGAACAAGGGCATCGTAAACGAAAGATTCAGCTTGGTTTCGGGTGAGTCTCCTGTGAAAATCGAAGTGGTGTTCAACTGAACGTATTTTTCGAATTTCATGTAATCTGGGTTGAAGTGAAACATAAAGTTGACGGAAATTCGGAGATTGCGCCTACCTGATGACCCCCAAGAAGAGCGAAACGGGCCGTGGGCTGTCGAAGAGTCTTAAGCAACCTTATGGGTGGTTCGTTACTTCTAAGACTAAAAATTATCCGGACCTAGATTAGCTACAACTTATTTGAAAATAATGAACTTTTGTGCAGCTTACGTATGGCTGTAGGGTAGCTTATTCCTACTACTCATCAAAGAGTGGCCTGTTTAAGCAATGTACCTTAGGTTTGGTCATTCCTATTCCTCTCTCTATGCGGTATCCGAAAATTGGACAGCTTGTCACCCGAATAACATGAACATGTCAGCTTCTATCGGTGTTAATGTTGACAGTATCCATGTAAAAAATAATCCAGTGTCTTTCCAAGTAGTCAGCGCTTTCTAGGTATAATAGTAATGCTTCATACTTTGAAACTTCCTTCAAAGATCTCCAACGCATCCTGATATGAGAGAAGATTCCGGGCAACGATGCCTTTTTGAAGAGCACAGTGATATCAAGAGCTGAGGCGAAACGTACCTAGTACGGGCAATGTTGTTTTGACTCCACTGGATCGCACAAAACAGAAGTGGATTGGTAGACCAAATTATCGTGAAAATCAGGTTTTCTTGAGTGTTTGGAAGTGATTAGAGATGTTTTCGCCCACTACCGGTCAGTAAATTTGGAATAAGACACTAAACCCATTTGACAGTAAATCTGCTGCAAAACAACGTGTGTTCCTTCTTTATACAGCGCATAGCACAGTCAAGATTCTTCCGTTCATTTAGCTTAGCCTTTTCACCCAGCTGAAACCCACCGGGTTGATGTAATGGTAAGCACATTTCGTGCTACTTACACGCTCAAAGTAATAAACAAGTTGCGATGCATTTGTCAATTAACTGAACACCTGGAAGGAAGTCTACGTATAAGATCGGTGTGGTGTTGGTACCAAATCAACCAATCACACCTGCGTGGCCAGACAAAGTTTGTAGTCAAAATGAGCATGCGGTGATACAATCGAGTAATTTGTCCTCGAGGAACTATCGAGACGTATTTTTGTCAGTGCTACTTTGCCATTTAACCGTGGTGAAGTAACCAAATTTAATGTCCAACAACAAGCTGTTGGACCAAGTCTCAAGGGCTACAAGTGCTATGCCTCAACATCCTCAGCTGTACCAATGCCGCATCGCAAGTAACGAAGGGAATATAAATTATGTGATTGGTAACACTTGCTCGGGCCGCCAGAACCCAACCAACCCATAGCAAATCCCCCTTGGAGGCGGTAGAGATTTACACTTCTGAACACGCTTAGCATACGAACCATTTGGATGCCATAAAAAAACAAAATTTTAGGCGCTTGTAAATTGCGGAACAGCAGTTTGGTTTCGTGAGTAATGATTCTTGAGAGCACCCGGGTATAGGCTTGTGTATGAAATAACCTAAAAACTGGGTAACACCGTCAAGCGATCACCTGTAACTAAGCGACTGTTCCACCATAAGATACTGATGAGTACCAACAAGAGTGCGCCAGAAGCTACGGCAGTTATTTAGAAAGATTACGTGGAAGGCTAATGGTTACTTTATGGTGCATCTGTGGTCGCCGGCATCAGTGATATGGCACGGTGGTACAAGCTGTTTACTCAAAAGGCCATTGTGTTTGATCTAATACTGCACAAATCACGTGCAAACCTCACACAACTTTTGGCCGGGCCAGTAGGAAACGGTAACAAGGAAATGAATATGCACTAATTGACCCTGACCTTTGAAAGGAAAAGTAAGGCGGTTAACTAAGTTCCTAACGGTTATCACAAGCACAAACATATTTTCCATACAGAGAACATTCAAAGTTAGTATCTCTTACAGATATATAAACTTACTTAGACTTCATTCAAAACATAGTTGTGGGATGTGAAACTTAATCAAACGGTCTCCTCACTAATGAGGAGTGAATCTTCATACCAGACCCCCAAAAGAAACCGAAACTCATACGGATTCCGCTGGAAGAGTAATGCCTATTCTGTTTAAAGTATGTAAGGCTGATGGAAGTTAAACGTATGAGGCTTATTGGGTTTGGTCAACTGATGGAAACGCACCTTTTCATTTCTTGATACACAATAGTTTTCGTAGCAGCTTGTATCTCATCCCGGAAGCTTTTATACTTTTCCTAAAAAGTAAAATGAACAACGATAAGGCTCAAATTTGAGGCTTGAGCTAACAGAGAATGTCTTTTGCAATCGCAAAACTGCGTCACACAATTCCGCATGAACTTTTGTGACTAGAATTCCATTGTTTCAAAATAGCTCCGCACAGCTTCAATTATTCATACTCTTTTCCGAGTACAGTACACAGCTACACAGAAAAACCTAAAAAAACTTATCAGATGAAATAGGGACTTAAAAACCTTTATAATCCATTCTGTTCGAACTTGGAGTGATGGCAGAATATCGATAAAGAAACTTTCATACTTCAGCCACTTTTATCGACCCTCAGCGTGGAACATTTGCAGTTAAAATTAGGTGGAATAGAAACAGTATTAAAGAAAACATGAATGCTTATATCCTGGATGGCTGGATATAATGCATGCTGTAGTAGACAGTTTAAGTCAGCATGTCCCACGCTGGTGAAGCTTCCTGTCGCAGCTTGTCAATATATGTGCGTGGATGAACAGCATTTGCCAGTAAACTGATCGAGCCACGGGATGCCAACGTTAGTTGGGAAATAGCATCTGACATTCACGAACTCAAATGTGGTGCTGTGTTCAAGCCCTTGACGCCAGTGAAGACTTGGTGAAATAAGATCTGTAAGCAACCGACCAGTCCGATATATATATATATATATATATATATATATATATTCAGAGAAAAAGGAGAACGAATGCCGAATGGCTAACGAATTATGGGTTTTCTGTTTGCTGAGACCGAAATTATGGCATACATCCAATTCAGCAAGCTACCCCAAAAGAAAGTGCTCCTGAGAACATGATGTGTTGCTGTATGTTGGCTGCAAGAAAACTGCTGAATGCGAAACCAACCGTTTCACGTCGTGTTCGTAGAATTCACTACAGCTTTGACGCAGTGAACAGTGCTAATCGCCTTGAACCGTCTTCCAAAAACTCACCTACCAGAAACAACTGACGATATGATTAAATCCCATCCCTCCAGTGTGGAGGCCTGAGTACTTGTAAAACCACTCATGTCTTCTTCCTAGTCAGTACAACGGTGATATGAAGTTGTTTCCTGGCCTCCCACACAGCTCAGCCTATATATGACTATGACCTTTGGGGACGCACTTTCTGATTCTGAAGAATGGATACCAACTCACTGCTAGCTAGACGTTTATCTCTTCAAATAGGAATATCTTCTAGCTAAGACAAAGGCACCTTCCGCAGATAACTGTGCCCTGGTTAAGTACTCGAAAGGGGACGGATAATGTCTAAAGACAACAGATGTCTTGGTAGTATTTGACCTCGGACTAAACAGGAATACTTCTAAAACACTTGTCTTTCATTGACCCGCTCCCGAGTCAGCAAAAACAGGCATTCTACATTCGGATTAATGGTTGAAGTATAGTATGGTATAGTATAGTACAGCAATTTTTGCAGATATCTGGCCACCCGGCAACACTCTGTCTACATATGTGGCAATTTATACTGACCTAAATGCTGGGACTGTTGAGTCTGGCTGCGCAATTGATCCCATTTATTAATGCATACGGAACAAATGGAATCTGTATGTGGCCAAGAAAGGTGTAGTGTATTTGGATTTTGACTTCACTACTGTATGGCGGCGACGCATGGGCTTTCGACTGCCGACTCATTAGAATGTTTTGAATATTGCATTTTCATCGTCTTCGGATTCCTTGGCTAGATAGAATCTCGAACCATGGATGTATCAACTGAATCATGATTAACGCTTTTGAGTCACACAAATGCAGGTTCATGCACGCTGGTCAGGTCATGTAAAACGACTGGTCGGTAACCATACTCTGGAAACAACGACCCGTTATCAGTTGAATAATAGAGCTCGAATTCAAGAACGGATGAAAGTTTGCTATTGTGAAATCTCCGGGGTAAGTGTGAAAAAGCACAATCTTGATCCTTTCTCGAGAAAACCAGACTCATTGTGGTTCCGTCAAACTGCTATCTGTGCAGGCTTGAAGAGGTTTGAGGTGCGACACATTTCAAGGCACGAGAGCATTGTTTGAGAAGGCAGTACCGTACAGAATACGACCCAGATTACGATCTCGCACCCTTCCGTATAATCGGACTCGCCAGTCACTAGCGCAATAAATATAACCCGCCATGAAAGCATAAGTCAGTGATCTTAGGTAAGCATGTCTCAGTGTCTACTCAACATCCGTTAGACTGTCCTTCCACTCCACGAGTTAATGTACTAGAAACAATCCGACTACTGGTTCACTGGCTGCCTTTTCATTCCCACCCAGAATGTGTGATTATGGTCATATCTAGAAGAACAACGTTGAGGTAATTTATTTTACAGAAGTGAAATGTTTCGCGGCGAATTTGATTTAACGGTTGGTACGCAGTCCTTGATATAAAAGAACTGATGCTGGCGTACTTTGTTATACTGCAATTATATGACTTGTTGTTTATTCCCAGCATGCTTGCCCAACGATCATATTCCCCCCGAATGTATATCGGTGTCACAGACTTAAAAGTAATACACTACATTTGGCTCCGATTCAACCGTTTGTAGTTTACACACGCAGCGGTGTAATAATCATCGACCGGAAATTCCGTCCCGAATGGTATACATAGATATGGATTTTTGTAGTGCGGTCCAGAAGGAGTCTGCGAATGAACGTTACACATAAAGGTGCAAGCTTATGAGTTTCGATGCCAAACTTTCAACTAGCAAAATCAGAGATCCAAAGTGTGGGTGAACATGTAGCCTATGTTTCTCAGTCAACGTGTAATTTTCCATCCGTTGTCTAAATCTCAGCGCACAATACACATTTAAGCTAAGATCCTCCACGTGAACGCTTTCGTCCTTACTTAGACTCATCAGATTGGTGTGAGCAATCGGAACCTCCTGATGAATCCTACTAGAGAGAAGGCTGTAGTGTGGTTGAGGTTTTCGTGATCCAACCCCACGTTTCCTCTAGAAATTCGGCTAAAATCCCGGGCTGGTATTTATCAGGCGCTCCACAAGAATCGACGACTAATTGGACGTTACTGACTATTCATCAGTAGTTAAATGATTACATGGATTAGCCAACATCTGGCTAGACCGTTTTACGCCCGAAATATGGGTAGCTTCAAAATGTCGTAAAATTAAACAAATTGCTACTTACGTTTAATCGTAAACGAAGTTCACCTAAAATAACTTCAAACGTGTTCTCAAGCGAACAAAACGTGTCTTTGGAGAAGAGTTCATCCACTCGATTCAAACCAATCTGTCGGTAATCAGTATAGGAATCCTCGTGGGATGCTGGTAAGTTTTTCTCAGATAAGACGTCACTTGGTTTACTTACCAGGAGTGTCACTAAGATGGAAGGGAACATTTTCAGGATTAATATCATTGTACTCAATATCACCGTGACAACTAGTAGAATCTGCAACAGTGTTCGGTGGTCCACCGTCTTCCGTAAGAATTTCTGAAGGACAAAAGAATGGATATTAGAAACCACGTGGAGACTATGATGTTTCCGACTACTGGTAACATAGTGATTTTGTCTTGCCATATATACTATGAACGTGCAAACTACACACTTTTTATTGAAGAGACCCTGATCAAGTGTTATCATCCTGGACTTTGACACTTCCCAAGGAACCTGACTTATTTTGAGGACCAGCGGCAGACTGAACGGATATGATCAGTAGGAATCAGTGGTGCCTTAATGACTGACATAAAGCTGAGAGGTGGCATCCTGTAGACCACCACAAGCCACCAGCATCAGTATTCTAAAGGAACAGGTTATTTTAAGAATATATATTACTGTCTAACACAAAGAAAAGCTATAGTTATCAGCGATTGTGTAGTACAGTGATGAAACCTATGGATAAAACTGAGTAAACTTGAGATGAACACTCCAGATCAAAGATCAAAAATCCAAAAAACCCGCAAATTCAATGCACTGTCAAGCTTTAGTCAAGCAAGAAATAAAAGTTGTGGTAAGACCGCCTGAAGTAAGAAGCTTGCATCTAGAGGTGCTCAACAAAACATTCAAAACTTAATTCGTGTTCCGTTGAGAGTTCGCTTTTGGGTAGTTTGATCTTCGGACAGATCAAAACAAAAACAGGTGCCACTCCCCTGAGTTATTCTTGAAATCGGACATCTAGGCCACATGTACCGGCTGGATGAGTAACTAGCTCGAACTAGCCCAATAAACTTTACAAAGTCACAACTCGGTGTGTGAACTTTGTGTTGTTTGAGTGGTTCAACTCATAAGTAAAAATGTATCTGTTTTTTTTCATTTTCCGTACAGTTTTATGCACGCATTTAAAGTGTCCGAAGTGATATACGTTGTTTTTCCGTTTTTAGCTATGGCACTGAATGTGTTTCTGTGAGGGTTTTACAAAAACTCCTGATATTAGTAAAAAGACTGCGTATAAAGAAACGTGTTAATTTCAATAAAAATATAGGGTTTGTTCAATAGGTTTCAAAACCCTTCATCCCCAAAAATCTGGGTGATAAACTGATTTTGCCTGTTTTTATCTAGATCTTTCCTCGCGAATTGTCTTTCTGCCTGTACTTGGATGCATAACAATATAGTGTCCCTCCCTGGTTGGACGTCCTCCACAATAATCGTTTTCATTATAACCAACATTTGTGATGACGGTTATGAGTCACATGGCAATTCTACAATTCTGAAGGAACACTCTGCTTTGTTGACCGATGTTCCAAAAGACTGCCCCGTCACAACGAAGAATTTCGTCGTTTGTCACGTTTATTGTGGTAGTATATACTACATTTTTCACTTTTCTCGAGCCAAGCTTTTATAATCTGATATTCGACACTGAAAAAATCACATCAGAGCAGAAGGGATATGTGTATTGAACGGAATACGATTTTTCAGTTGTCGTTTCTCGACTGTTGGTTCAATCCGAGCACCAGGCTTGGTAGGACTGAACACAGATAAGAACTGTTATCACTTCACTCCACTGCTAAATGTGGCCCTGTGCTTCTGTCATTTGGTTGTCGCTAAAAGTTCACTAATCCTCGTGGGTCTAAATTCTGCTATGCTCCTATGTTTTTATCACCAAGTGATATATTCAGCGCGACTTTATTGAGGAGAAAATTATAGTTGAGTATGAGAGATGATATTCATTCTGTCACTTGTAGTAAAGAATATTTATGTACAGACAGAATGAGTGCTTCATAGCGAAAAGTGATGTCAAAATTAGTGTATCAGAGCGCAAACTTTCTGATAAGTAGCTCAGTGAAAACAAGCTGTTGAACACGGCTCAAATAAGCCTACTCTACCCCAATTATTTAGGATGAGCGGGCGCACCACATTCGATCAGTGGTCAAAGCACTATAGAAAAAAGCCGCAGTACTTGTCATGAGTACCAGGAAAATTAAGTTTTTGGCTTTTGATGACTCAGAATATGTACTAGAATATCGTCACTGTACGAAATCTGTATCAGATGCAAATAATTATCTACCAGTGTAAAACTCAGTTACTTTGCTACCTGGGCAATATCTCACCACTAGACATGTCCTAATCAATTATCTTGAGTCTAGAACGCCTTATTGCCACCTAATTGAGGAAATTAGCTCGGCCTAAAGATCTAGATCCACCGCTCAGCAGAATGGTCGCACGACACGGGGACGTAAACGAATTCAGTACAACACATACATGCAAGCAAAACTGCGGGCAGAGTCAGAAGACGCACAGAAGGAACATTTGAGATTCACTTGGCTAGAAATGCCGCGAGTTGTTTTAGACCTGCATAGCCTGAGAATCGGCTTTTAATTTACACTAAAGACGTAGCCTTCGCGGACGGCACCATGGTTCAAACAGAGTGTTGCAAAGCAAGAGTACTTGCGGCCACCTTTGCTGCATTTGAGCGGGACGAAACAGGAGTGCCTGTGTCCTTTGCTGTTTATTCGGAAGGCCTCCTGGAATGGTGGCTATGAGGGCAGCGGATCCGGTGACTGTCAGCACGGTGGATGTACCGACACTCCGACTTTCATTCAATGGACACAGGCGAGTTGGACCTGATGATCGGATTATTGCCATCCTCTAAACGGTTAAGCACATCACTGAAACGCTTCCTGTGCTTCTGCAAAGAAGACACTGTGTAAAGATTAGAGTGTATTACTGTCTTTACCATTCACAAGCATGGAGATAAAGCAACACATTAAGCATGCAGACCGGTTAGCCCTACGTGAACATTTTTCAGCCTCCTTACTTCGGTTAACTCCACCAGCCAACGCTTTTGCCTGCCAACCGTTTCGTTCTTCATGACAAGTCCACTCATCAATTAACAGATCTTTCCAGATAGTTGTTGGTCATTCCTTCACAAAGAAAGTAGGTATAAATGGGTAGCGATGACGACTCCGTCTTGAGTTCACTGAACTATTCCCTGTATGCGAATTGTCTAATCTGGGGTAGGAGCCCCCAATTCAACCCCTACAGGTGAGGTTGAAATAGTGAAAATCATTCAAAATAACATACTCTAGTCGAATTTGGACAAAGAACCTAGAGGTGGGGTCTCCTATTCAACACGACCAAGTGCTGCTTGTTATCCAAACCAGGATCTGGCTAAATTACTACACGCTGAAGAACACTTTGGGCAGCACATTCTGTAAAATGTTACAGAAACAGCAGAACCTGGTATCTTGGTGCGAACTGACTTCAAATTCAGGAGGCAGTATGCTCCTGTATCACAAAGATGGAGAAGGACACTTTGCCAACTGTTGAGTGCACAAGCCCTTCTTCCCAACCCGAATACTGTGTTTTACTCATTCTTCACAAAGGTTATTGCCTATTTGGAACACGCAAAATAGTGGTAACTATGGGGATGGGAGTGGTGCGTGAGCTTAGTCGCTTGGGTAGGATAGAAGCGTTGATATTCACTCACCCAAAAGAGGGAAAGCGATGAGGCCCGATGGAAGACTACAAGGTCATCAGTTATTTAACAGGATCAAACCAAAACCGTTTTGTGTCCTCAGACAACTCAGTACACCAAAACTGTATAAATATGCCCTCAACAAAGAACAAGCCAACGCTACCGTGATGTCAGGACAGGTGTGTTTTGAGAAGAGAGTTAATGCTTGGAACAAACTCTCATCCACGATATGCAAGGCCGTTTAGCCTAAAACAGTTTACCATCAACTTGACAGGGAGTAAGGGATTATCGCTCCGAACTTGGTGCAGACTGACTGAGATTTCTTCACGAAGTCCTGAGTATCTGGCCCCATTAGGAAACTTAGAATCGTCAACTTGTCCTTTAAACACAAATTTCGCAGTACGAGAAGGAAATGTGCTACAAACGGGCTTGAATATGATATCCTCGAAAGTTGAGCAAATAACATAGTCAGATATAGGCAAACAAAAGAACGGGAAGACACAACCAAACGGAAGGAAGATATAGAAAAGGGAATTGCTAGAAAAAAGAAAGTAGATGTATGAAGAAGGAAGTTGCTACGAAAACTTGATAACCTGAGGGCATCAAGAAAGGACGGACTACATCCTCTTATGCTCAAGGAACTATCCTTCATTAATGAGTGCTTCTTGAACGTGACTACGACTAACTATTAAAAAGAAGTTAAGTCCGACAACTGAGATGCGAAAATAATCAGAGCAATTCTAACAGGTTACAAAGCTAGGGGTCCAAGGTTCATCTACTCAATGTCAGTAGTCCTCACCACTCTTCAGAAAGTAGTTGAGCAAGCATCAGATGCAGTTCTGTACATAAGTGGAATGCCCATCACAATGCAACGCGGGTTTATAAGCACTGGGCTATGTATTTCAGGCTTTCTAGGCTCCATAGGATGGATGGGAGCGTCGAGAGCATTAATGGAACTCACCAAGGCCTCTGACCAAGTAGACTACATCACAGTGCCATGTGAATCGCATGACGAGTAGAAGAAATCCTTCGTTTGCGAGAATAGGTGCAGGATGAGCGCCAGCGGCGCTTTTTCGCAGCAGAGACAAGCAGTCGTGATGTATCTTACAGGGCTGTTCTCGGACCCAGGATGTTTACGCTGTATATAAACTCGCTATATGGCCATCTGCACTCCGGCTATTCATTATTCGGGACCAATGGTGACCGTTCAGCCTTAACAGCCTTTCGGTGCCAAGCTACAAGTGCATCTCAAAGGAAGCACGAGGACCAAGATTCCGTCGCCCAAGCCTAGAAAGCAGTAGTCGAAATACTGAGGTTGGTTTTAAAACAAGGACCTTTTGGTCAGTAAGCTCGCTTCTTAACCACTGGGCTATCTCAGTCGATGGTAAGTCAACAAGGAGGGCCGATTTTGCTTAAGATAAACCAAAACCGAGGAGAATCTAGACATTTTGAGAGACTGGTGTAAGACATTTATTGTCATCACAGTAAGCGGTATAAGCGAAAATGGGGACTGTCGATTCGGAGTGAAGACATTTTCACTGATGCAGAAGGCACAAAACCTAAGCATACTCACTAGGCAATGTCGGAGTGTAATCACATACTGAACAGCAAAAATAAGGGGTTTACAACTTCGTGGAGTTTCAGGGGAACATTACACGTGCAGCCTAAAGCTCTTCAGCTCGTCCAGTTTGGATCAGCAACGGAGCATGGACATCCATTACCCCTTTAATCAAAGGCGAGGAACAGCATCTGAAACAAGCCCAGAGGTAAGGCACCCGTATTACAGCAGGGTTGCAGTTAACGGCTCCAGGTGATGCGACTTTATGCACCTGAATTTAGATGCAATAGAGCCCATTTGGTATTCCTGTTCAAAATTGTTAAGTAGGGGTGTCACACTTAGCCACTGTTTACCATCTGAAGGTGTAATTGAATATAAGAATTCCCACTGATAGATGGCCTAAGAGATGTCTAACAACCTTCAAAGGGCGAACAATATCTGGGTTAGAACTGAGCTGCATTTCTTCGTTTGTTAGTGCATATCTACGCTGGATCAACATCCCGATGGACCTACTGGGACGGTGCTTGGAGAGGTAATACAAAACTCGTGGCATCGAATATGCCGCAGACAGCTGTCCTCTAAAAATCATATTAAGAAAACAGAAAGAATAAGAAATAATTGTTAGACGTTTGCTATCCGTGCTGAAGTTAAAATCATCTGTTGCAGTCACTTTCTGGACAAACATATGGACGCGCTATTGGCAGAGGTCGTCTTACACCTTATTCTGTTTTGCAATCACCCTTGCCCCTTTGGCCAATTAAAAACCACCAAAGTTACCCTATAAACCCCAAACACTCCCGCAACTATTGACCCTTACAGGGCAAATGCACCCAACGTCTTCAACTATCCGCTCCTCTGTCTACACCAGCTGCCCAAGCATCTCAAATAAGAAAACCCAGTGATGGATCTTATATCCCACAGTTTTTCACATATTATGTGGATTAGCCCTGAAATCAACCACAATGATGTAAAGTTGCTGGAATGCATAACCCATTGCTTTGACTCTCATTGCCGCCGGACTGTGTATGCGTCTTCTTGGCTAATTTCCTGCTCATGTCTGAAATTTCCGTGGTCTCTTCAAGCTTGTACTCTGCTGTTCACTCTGTATTACCCTATTTTTTAGGAAGACAGATAGGCCACTCGTCAGTTTCAATTACCGTTCCCCCTATTTGTCCGACGAAGATGATGTCCAAATGCCTACTGTCAGTAAAAAGCACAAACCAGCTCCACTTCCCAATACTCTGGACTTTAACTGCCGAAGAATCAACTGAAGCATGCCATTGTCCCTGAACTATGGCGCTGCCTCTAGCTCCAGATGCATCCACATGTGTATATTACCATCAACAATTCCTGCAGCCTACGGACCGTCCCATAAACACTCGACCCCATATTCACCAGTGAACTCGGCGTGACGGATGAAACAAACGTTCTTTCCCCATTGGACAAGAGTGCCTACGCCGTCCTATCTGTAGATCCTCTACGCTGCTAGCATTCCCTTCCATGAACTATTATCTCGCTCTTTGCCTACAACTGTGATCATTTCACTGGTATACGGGTTAGCCAACTTGGAAGTCCTAAAGAGTTTCTATCTGAGTAAATCTGAGCACAAAATATCGTACCATATCTCAAGGGCGTGCTAACTCTTTATTTCAACCAAAGTTACCTCCCTAGGAAAGGTTAGAAAGTTCCATTATCGCATCCTAGGGCCGAAAAATCAAACAAAAACACTACGTGTAGACTAGCGCTGAAACTTACCTAAATCCCTGCCGTGTAACGGTCCTTGCCGTAAGGTACCACAGGCAAAATAAGGTACGGCCATTATCCAGCGAGCAGGCCTACCCAAAACGGCTATTCCAGCATGTTCTCTCGTGGAAGACACCTTACCTCTATTAATCCTACGAACTCCCGATGGTCTCTTTATTCTCATGCCACATAACGTCGTTCAAACCCTTGGTAATATCTACACAGATGTACCAAACCCTAACGCCAGCACCACCCGACTCTAACAACCGTACCTAAGACAACTGCCGTAAACAGTTCAGAGCAACATCCATCAAAACGGTTGAGAGGAATTTGTCGATGTCCTGTCATTCCACTACCAAATTCTATTTTTCTCCTCCTCTTCCCGAGTCCCTCCACCCCTGTGGTGGCCGGCGGTTGTTCAGCCTAGATAAAAAAGCGACAGTCGCTACAACCCAAATAACTACCTACCGTACGCATCCCCTGCAGAATAATGCAGTGTATCGCAAAAGAAGTTCTGCTCAGTTACCTCCTCCTTATTCAACGCCACTTTCGAACGCTGTGGCCTTTTGTGGCTTTTCTGGCTGGCATGCTACAGGAACATATCCAAAAAACGCACGGTGTAATGCCAGAGAAATAGTGATTTGCTTCAAAAATCACTTTTCTCTGTGCAATTTTTGCGTCTCAATATGCTCTTTTCGGAAGTTTTATAATTCAAGGCATCTAATACACACCCAAATCCTCATTCAGTTCGAGATCAGTGACCAATTATTCGTCCTCCCCCACAAAACCAACCACTGAGATCTCAAACTGTTTCAGCGTAGGCACAAAAGTTGACCAAAGAGGGACTTCTTCCTCCCGCTTGCTATTTAGGCCTGGAATAGGCTCCAGGGCAAAATAATTCCTTCTCCCGTACTACTTCTGGCGGGAGTGTGGACCGAATTTTCTCAAACAGATATATTAACCTCACGGTTTCACTTCACTACCTACCTCCCCGACCATTACGCCCATCACACAGTATCCATTTCACCACATACTATCCCCATATATGAAGTGACAGGATAGTAATGAAGCAAGTTCCAAGTAAGCTTCTTTTAAACACACTGCAAATTTCAATGTTGTATCTCGTCCATATCTCCATCTTCTTGGAGGGCACAAATACTTCGCTCTATGGACAACCCAACTATTAGCTGGTTCCGCAATGTTACGTGCTACTCACTCCACTAAAACCCACCAACAAAACCGACGTATCCCCATTCATTTCATCCTTTTTTTCAGTTCTGCGGCGGGAATTAGTGATCCGGATAGGTAAAATACTGATCGAGGTCTACAGCCCTTTAGCTTCCTTCAAACTTACTGAAACTAGTGAAATTGTTGATGGCGAAAACATGCAGCGTGTGGTACAGTAAAATGGCATCCCGAACTCATTCTTGAAATATCTCTTCACAAAAAACTACTGAGTCCTGTCAGGCATATGTCACTGACGTTTGTGTGTGGAAATTTGAAATCGATTGTTACGGCGATCTCGTAACTTCCCACGGTTGGACGGATCTGTGTTGCTTTAGCTTTGATATATTATTACTAGTATAGAATTCAGTTCACATGGGACTACTAGGAATTACACTAGTGGTTTACAGCTGATGCAGAATTGTTTATACTGGCCTTACCTTTGATACTTGGATGTGGTACCTTCTTTTGAGAATTTTCTGGATATCCGACCGTCGAGTTCCCCTCAAAAAGATGCCGTTCTTTGCTAGCTGTTTCCTAGGTAGTATAGGAAAATGAAACATATTTTGCTCACGCTTATATCCAGTTCATCACAGGAAAACTGGGGTGTCACTATACCCAACCCATCAGCATGGTCAATCAAAGACTGGAAAAGCTTGTTCTGGCTTACAGACATCCCTAGAACGCCGTTTTGGAATTGTTTCTGATCGGATTGCACATACAGATTATCTTCCGCTTGCTGCGGGCTTGAGGTTCGGGTTCAAAAAGTTGTGTTGTAATTATTTACCAATCGTTGATTCGTTAGCGCATTCAAAGTCAATTAAACGATTCTGCAGTTCACCTGAAATCAGCTGGATGTTTCTGTGGGTTAATAGACCTAGTAAGGACCCAGTAAAGCTCTGAACTCTCACTGACTTCATTCGGGTCCTGAAATCACCATCATCCACAACAGGCTGGCATAACGTTTTGATTCATGATTATTTCCACTGGCTTCATTGTTCTTACAGGACGGGTATGCCTTGATTTAGACTTATCCTTTCTGGATATCCCTCTGCAGGTCCTTGTGGTATCGTTAAGTCACAACTGCCTCAGTATGAGTATTTGGGTGTGAGAGCCGAAGCCCTGAACCGCTCAGCTTCACAGTCGTAAAACTGTATTCTGGAAGGAAACGGAACATTACAACAATCCGCTTAACAGTATATTTACGCAACTTCAGTGGAGTCAAACATCATACATCATGTGCACATCACGGGCTTGGCATCAGTCTTGCTCTCTTGGAGGTCCCCGGGTGTCACGCAAAAATATATTGTCATTGCAGTTTTCTCTTACTTAGTTTTTCGCGATAATTGTTGTCAGGGTTTGCGCACTATCAGGGGCAATTGCTCAGCGAGCATAGGCTCACTATACACGTCTGACTCAGCGTCACTGTGAGTGCTGGCCACTGAGAAGAGCCGGGTTGTAAAAGGGCAGTATGGGCAAAGCGCGGACGAGGGTCGGTTGACGGAGGGTGAAAATGATGAAGGAGAGTACACATGACCGCGGCTAGCTTTGGGGTGACCACGCATGTCCAAAGAAAAGTCAGCTAGTAGTTTCACGGCGCTCAAGATTGTCTATTCACCCCTGCAGTGACATCAGCGTGCAAGTTACTGGTCTGGCATTTGGAGTGCTTTGCTCGTATCGTTTTTGCCTTTTACCGTCCCGTTATGTATTTTGCTGTGCGTGCTTCTACCACTCCGGCCCCAACAAAAAACCGTCCAATCCACATCTCATGGACTGGTTACGGCGCTTTGTAATTAGATCCCGTTGTCTTTTGGGAGACGTGTCCCGGATCAGGACGGAGTATGCGCGTCACCAGGAATTCTAGGGAAGGATCTTGAGTGCGTGACAATCCAGTGCTAGACCGCGTGGTGGAGTGGTGGTGCCTCACGTTATTTTCCTCCGTGAGTGTTGCTAGCGCGGTGCACACCAAGCCAGTTCACCTTATTCGCACCACCTAATAGAACCGGTAAGGATTGTTGCTCATACCACACATAACAAGTAGATTCACCACACCGAACGGGCCCGGTTTCCATCGACGTATTGTGTGGTGACCGTTGACCCGATAACGAGCGTTGAACTGTACCACTGAACCACTGCCACCCGATAGACCCAAGCAAGCGCTCAACGGACAACCTCGAAAGTGATAGAATTTCTGTTTTTATATGCTGTTGGAAGTTTCGTCACACCGATCGTGTTCGGCAGAACCCGTTGTTGTGTCAAAGCAACACAGCAGGTCTGCAGTTGCTCCATGTTAAAATTACTTGCTGCATTCTAAGTCTCAGCGGAGTATTGTGGTGGGCCAATGTAGTATGTCCACTGAATTTTTGCAATCTCGGCACTGAGAAGCATTGTGAGTACCAGGGCCCGAGATAGTCAGGATAGCTAAGGAATGTGCCGTGGTCCGGTTTCCCTGGCTTCCAAAGACGGTTCTCTGGTACCATTTTGGACAAATCTGGGATAAATTCGCTTGTATATTGTGTACCCCGGCACTGCAAATACATACGCAAAAGGCCTCAAATAAACTGGTTATCCAGACTTCTTTAACATTTAGAGCCAGTAGAGCAGGCTAATCTGGCAGCCCAACAGAGGATGTGACGGCCTTCAGTGAAGTCAGGAAGTCACCGCGATTGGAAATCCGCGATAAACACCAGGTCTTAAGCTGTGGTACTAACTACTTGTCGGGTGGACCCTACCCTAGCAGCTGACTCCAGTGTGGTAGTAGTAAATCATCATCACTAGCGTCATCCGTGCTAGTGAAGAGACGGCCATCTCTGTCCATGTACTCCAATCTCCGGCCGCTTGCATTGCAAGAATAGTGTGCGGATACTGTGCTTCGTTCGGGCCAATGGTGAACGTACACCCCGCCCTTCTCAGGTAGCTAGACTGAGTCGTGAATTGCAATTCTGCATTCAACTGTCGGGTAGTCGCCTGCATAGAGCGAACCCAACGATACCTAGGTTGGAACAGCCCACGAGCCTTCGGCCGCTTATCGCATAGGGGAATAGCCCTTCGCCGACTTGGAATCTTTGCACTGGGTGACCGAGAAAAAAGCCACTTTCCTCCCCAGGCGCGGGTCGTACTCACATATCATACCTAATAGGCGGGATGCCATGGGAACGTAAAAAGTAGAGTGTTGATTAGTGTGTGCAATAATGGATATGCAATCGATGACTTCATCTGCCAGTGTATTAACGTTGGTCCTCATTGCAAGGCCAAAGAGATTTTCCCTAGTTCTCAACCTCGGGTAGGTGACCTCATCACCGCAGTGGCACTGTCGTCTGAACCTGGCGACATGTTTGGCAGCAGTTTCATCAATTTAAACTGAAGGCCGTTTGCTGTGAATTCTACTATCTGTGAGGTGCATGGAGGAGTGTTACAGTCAAGCACTCTAGGAAGGTGCGCACTTGAGCCAGATACTCCTTGTTACTGCGTCCACAGAACTTTACAAGTATCCGCGCCCGTTGTATTTTGCGCCCCCTTCAGACTCAGGCAGTTTGGCAGCCGTCACCCGCCATTTGGTGAATGAAGCTGCGTCCAAAAAGGGATTCGTTCTTGTCGCTGAACCACTCGGCTAGATCACCTTAACACGCCCCATTGTCTTAGCACATTAATGGGATGCAGAATTTGTACGTCTGTTAATGATCCCT
The DNA here is from genome assembly GCA_004794785.1 of Opisthorchis felineus. Lineage (NCBI taxonomy): Eukaryota > Metazoa > Platyhelminthes > Trematoda > Opisthorchiida > Opisthorchiidae > Opisthorchis > Opisthorchis felineus. The sequence goes on from SJOL01007337.1 coordinate 342,129, forward strand.
GTAGGATTCGGGACCTCTCTATAAAAGATAGTGACCCCAGAAGTCCCCTTTAATGCCGACGGTCAAGGCCAGTTCTTGCGTACCAAGATGACATGCACCTCGAGAACGTGGGCTTCAATGACGGCGTGCAGTTGGGAGAAAATAAGTCCAACTGAGCACCGACTGAGGGCATTTTTCTCTCTGTCTACTTGAAAAGAGGACTTATAATTGCTTCTCGGTCATCCCTAAAATGTTGATTTTATCGAGCATGACTCCCCCGTCTAATGTGACATTGTTAACTGCCCTGACTTTGATGGCTGTGTAGTTGCTGGCGGATCATACAAACAACCATTTACTTGAACACAAGCCAGCTTTTTTACATGTATCGACCCGCTACCCCGAATTAGGTCACGAAGCATTTTGAAATTTCACTACTATTGCCCAT
>SJOL01007337.1:380012-406462 GCA_004794785.1 Opisthorchis felineus
CCCCCCTCCCAGTGTAGCTCAATGGGTCGCTGAGGTGCGCAAACCGGGGTAAGCTCCAGTCTTTTCGTGACTGGGTCCAGTCTCTCTCAGCCGCCTCTAACAAACGGCTGGGATGAGGCCCTGGGACTCAACTCACTATTGGTTAGGAACATTGGAACACACGACACAATCATGCAGTCAGTGAGCTCGAGAGAGCTCAGTGGTTAGGGCGCGAACTTACTGGCCGGAAGGTGCGTGGTTCGAAGCCAACTCCAGTGTCTCTTATCTAGGTTTGAGCAAACCAACAGTATCTCAGTCCTTCCTTCGGGGCATGGCAGTGGGGCACCGAAAAGGTGCTACAGTTGAATTATTATTATTATTAGTGTTATTATTAGGCAGCCAGTAGTGCTGTTGCATCAAAGCCATCGCCTTTACTACGTTCCCCAGTTCCCCATTCCTCTGATTCAATAGACCGATTCAATACGTGCCAGCTGATCATGCCATCGTTTCCCACTCTCCCATTTTTCAGTCACCGAAACCATAACAGCTGCAAACAACGTACCCTTGGCACATGGTTTGTAGCTGAATTGACTGAGAGGTAGGTAGACCCCCTGGATATGAAAACAGCATTCCAAGATACGGCGACTCAGATATTTCTGGGACTAAATGCTTGTGGGTGTAGTAGAGTACTCGCGAGCTAGGAGAGAGACTCCTATTCGATACGCTTGTAGCACTTAGTTGGGAGTGAGTAGATCGAGAGTGGTGGTCAAAGCAGTTAAAATATGGAACGGTGGAAGAAGAATGAGGTTCACAGTCAGTGTCGTGAATGAGGTCCGGGGGATTCCGTGAACTTTACGAGAATTATGGGAGTTTCAGAAAAGCTGAATGTCTTAGCTTTTGCAAAACAGCAGTTGAGGAATTTTGGCAGCATTATGGCGCTGACCGTCTGTACACGAACTTTTAAAGTTTGAGGAGGCCGAGCACAGATATAATACGAGGAGTGGTGGTCAGTGGCGCCGTCAGCAGGCGCGTGAATGACAGTTGACGACGGAAAACAGCTTGTTGACGTGTAGCGAGAACTTGATTTGGGCAAATAACAGCTTTTCGAAAGCTCGGGTAGATGTTGCGGAGGAAACGGTCTAGGCACACACAATTGATCGGTCGCACTTTTACTGTTCATCCTCCGAGCAGCCCATCGGCAGTTTGGGGAGAAGGTCAGTCCGCCGCACCGGATCAGAAAACATTCGAGATTTCAAGTGATATAACTTTCGTTCCATCAAACACCCAGCGCTAGCATGGTCCCCGTGGGGCGATTGCATCCAAACTCGTCTAATGATCACTCCTTAGTGTAGATCACACAATCACAGCGTGTGGTCGGTATATATGTGGCGATGATTATTAGGGATTAAGCCTGGCCTGCACTCAGGAATACAGAGAGCATAGGCTAGGCAAAACCTGGAAATACTGGTAGCTCGATTAAGTTTATTGGCAATAACACGGGCTAGTTTGTAGCGAGGTTGGAAAGTGCCCATAGAAACGGATTAGTTGAAATGTCGAACACATTAGGTGACTTTTTCCCTAAAAGTTAGACTGCTGTGCTAGGTTTGCACTGACCACCGCTGCCTGGTAGTTGGGCTTTCATCCAAGGAATTTTTCAAGGTCCATAGTCGTCTTGTCCAGGTTTTGGCCCGTTGACAGTTTCGCATCTTCCATACAGCTATAACGTGGGCCAATACCAGTATTTGCATGCCACAACGTGTCGCGTATTGCCTCCAGACAGGATGTCTTATGTCCCACATACGACAGCGGGTCTGTGGAAACGAGTCTAGCAAACACCCTCTGTCAGCATTATTTCATATCTTTATATGTTCTCCGAACAGTTCATGGTGTGAACTTCCGTGAAGCCATGACTGAATAGTAGTAAACGTGTATTGATGAAGTTCGCAAACGATACGTAGGAGTTTTTCTGGATGCAAACACACAACACCTCGAACACGGACTTCTGTTCTGCTGCTTATTCCCCAGTGTTTCCAAACAAGAGTGTGTGTTGTTCTTGGGCTCCCAGCTGTATAGCCTCTAGTCACCTACCGAAATGGATCTCTTCAGCCTGCGCTGAGGCTTCATCCTGTGAACCCAATTTATGTATGGACCACCTGATTATCATTTCAGGCCTAACCCGAAGCGCACGAAGTGTCCAAATAGTAGGTGCGTAGTAGGTATTCCAGGCATTTCGTCTCAGCCGTCTCAGGAGAGGGTTGAATACAGCTGCAAACCCTTGCCCCATTCTGCCGAAGATTCGCCAATCAATCGCCAATTTTCTAACGCAATACTGCCACCACACCCAGCGAATACTACAAAAACATCTGTGGTCAAAATCAGATCGTCATATGCACTTGTGAGTCAAGTCTCCAAACCGCAAAGAGGAATTGCGCGCACTGATGCATTGTAACCTACTTCCAGTACGAGACTGATTTCACGCTTCTCTCAAAGACGGCCAATTGTAACTTCGGTGATTTAGATTTCTCTCAAGTCAAGCGGGTGTACTTTTCGACTGCGCCCAAAGAGTCACCACACAGGGCATGTGTAGGCACAACCTCTTACCATTCTCATGGGGTAACCTTGCTTTCTTCTGGTTAAAAGCGTAGAACAGACCTTCTGACAAACACCACCAACCTATCTCTGATAAACAGCGGCTTACGCATCTCAACAAGACTGTAATATCATCAGCATATTTCAACCCCTGAGGGCGCATTCCTTGCAGTGGACAGACGTATTTGTCGTGGCGATCGGATAGTGCATTCTCTAGGATGTCTCCGGCGACGAACTCAATCAGAATTGGCTAGATCGAGCGGCCCTGTCGAACACTCCCGGAGTTTGCGGAGTTTGGCTCCACCATCGACATCGAGCTTTCGCTGGACGGCTGGGTTCACTGTACTTTTCTACCGTTCTTGACTTTGACCAGAACAACTAGACTAACCGCTGTTGCGCTCGCACTTCATGGTAGTCGCAGGTCCTTCTCTATTCTACACCAGCTCACTAGGCAATATCAGGAATGAGTATCAAAGGGAGCCAGCAGACAAATTGTGAAATCTTCCGGTCCACCTGGTCGGGTGGCATTTCCAAAGCCATCCGATAATAAGGTTTGTCGGATGTAGGAGAAGTGGAGGGAGCAGTATTTGGAGGGACAATTTGGGAGACCATTGTATTAGACAATGGTTGGGAATCACAAGAGCCGCAGAGGTTTTCAGGTACGGTGTTTGGGGCATGCGCCACATATGCCAAACTATCATCTGCCAAAGAGAGTTGAGTTTCGCACTCCAAAATGGCCATGACGTGGCTACGGTCAGCTTGAGCGCTGTGGAATCTTCGCACCTTTTTGAATGGGCCACGTGGATTTTCATCGCATCAGGTTAGCAACCAAACAGAAAATGGCACGTAACCGATTCCAGTGTCAAGCTTGTGATGGCGCACGCAGATCCCTCAAACATAGGAAAATCTGGAGCGTGAAGAATGACAGAGCGCTTGTGGATTTTGAAGGCCCAGGAGATCGAGAAGGCTTTCACTGCAGTTAACAGCCGTGCCATATTTCAGCTGGTTCGATCAACCAGTCAAAAGAAGACAAGTGTCAGCGAAGCGGTGTGTGAAAAAGACGGAACGGCAATTCACTCTCTCAATCGTCGTCTTGAGCGATGGGCTGAGCACTTCCAAGAACAGTTCAGCTGGTCTCCTTCAACGCAACAACTAGAAGAGCACAGCGGGCCAGAATGGAACATCGACACCAGCACGCCGTGAACAGCCGAAATCCAGCGTGAGATATCAATCCGGAAACGCGACAAGGCACCTGGCGCGGATGGCCTACACCCCGGCGGTGTGATCCATACCGCTTTATGGATCAGAGACGTGGTCTCTACGTGCACAGGGCGTACGAAAGATGTCAGTGTTTGATCATCGGTGTCTCCGAAGGATTGGTCGGGTCTGGTGGGAACATCGGATTAGTAATGCTAAGGTACGCCAGATGGTCCCAGGAAGAAGGAACTCTCCCGCGATAGATAAATTACTCACACTTCATAGGTTACGCTGGTTAGGACATGTAACTCGCATGCCAGAAGATCGTCTGCCTCGCAGAGCTCTTTTTGCCCAACCCTCTGGTGAGTGGAAGCGACCGAGAGGTGGTTACTGTGTTACCTGGCAATGAAATATGAAAACGCTCACCAGTAAATTGAGTCGGGTCGACAACTTCCGCCTCCCCGGATGGGGACCCCGGGACTCAACTAACCAATGGTTAATGACACTGGCAGAAGTAGCACAATCGCGCAGTCATTATAAAAAGATAAAATAACGTCCAGCTTTAGCACCCTTTCGGTGCCTAGCTGCCATGCCACCCGAAGAAAGCACGAGGGCTGGGATACTGCCTGGTTTCCCAAGCCTAGACAGGGGAAGTCAAGAGGCAGAGGTCGGGGTCGAACCACGGACCTTCCGGTCAGTAAGTTCGCGCTCCAACCACTGAGCCATCTCGCCCATGTCATCGCACAGTCAGTGGCGCTCTTGTATCAAAACTATTGCGTTCAATGCGTAGCTACCCAGTTCCCGAACTAAGCAAACATGCCATCACCTCCAGTCGGACCCTGACACAACTGTCTTCCTTATCCCAGTTACATGACAGCCGCACGTAGATTGACCAGTTCGTTGAACGCATTTGCATTCTACTCCTTCAAATGTCTACTTATCTCCATGCGGACTTCCCACCCCTATTTTTCTTGACTGTGGAATTTTGCCGTACAAACACGCGGCTCTAGAACATCCTCCCCTTCTGCATTTCCCAGCTTCTTTTGATCTCCAATTGCCCAAGACCGATTAGCACCTACCCTTTCCATTTCTTTGTGACTCTGCCTTAAGTGCTTGCTTACCCATTTTTATGTTCCTTGATGTCGTATACCTATTGTTAGCCTGTGGCATCCTTACATGATTCTCCCTCGTTTGCGATCCACCACGTGAGTAATAAAAAATTACCCCGGGGTTACTTACTGCTTCCTACTATACGGCCGGGCAAGCGCATGCACGGATTCCATTTTCGTTCAGTATTTAATTTGGTCAAAGCTTACCCGTGTTCAGTGGGCCGTTTTGATGAATCATTCTTATTTTTGAGTGCGTACTGCGTTGCTGGTACACAAAACCCGGAATTCGTCCAGTATTTCAGAATAAATTTTGAAATTCCTAGTTTCTATCATCCGTCATTTCATTCCCAGTTCGGTCGCACTGTTTTTTTAATTTTTCTAGCTATAATACCCAATGGATGCATCCACGGAAACTGGTCAAGTGATAAACGAGCTCAGTCTTCCGCTTGTGGAACTGTTTGTCAAAGCGGCTCCCTCTAATCCATCGGAAATCGCTCCCGGTCTTCTTGATCATCAGTGGCTTATGGTGTTGCGCGTATTGGAAGACAAGCACCTGATCCGGCTGCGAGTTACACCAATCAGCATAAAAAATCCACCGGAAAGTTATATAAAGCTTAACGTTGCTCGGTGCATCCCCATCGCATGGATAGAATCTGGACTGCTTGAGGGGGAGAACGCTGCTGGATCCGTAATAAACTCGTCTGGATCATTGGAAACCTTGATGGTTAAGGTGGGACTGTCGTACCTTGATCCCAAACTCAAGCTTGACGACATCAAGGAAGCCGAGAGCGTTTTTGAGGACCTATATAAAAATTTAATGCACTACGTGCGAAACAACGTAAGCAGTCGCTTGCTGTCCAGCTTGACAAAGTTGAATCAATATATGGCGTCCAAACCAGGTCCGTACTTACTGGGTCGAGAATTGTCCTATGCAGATTGCCAGCTGATGCCTAAACTGCAACACGTTCGTGTTGCTGGTCATGCTTACAAGGAGTTTGAAATTCCTCGAGATCTAACACACCTGTGGAAGTACATGGCCACCATGTACAAATGTGAGTATTTTCGGAATTCATGTCCCTCAGATCGCGACATGTTAATGCAATATGCAGAGCGGGACCCATTGTCGAAAGACTTTCATCCAGGGTTGCTAGGGCCTGGATTTTCCGATGCTATTCCGGAGGATGTTCAACTTGGGCATCAACAACAGCAGTCGCTACAGACTGAGCACGAGGAGCATGAGAAGCATCCCGAAAATACTTCGCCGCAGTATGAAGCGCAGCATTCTCAAGAGAATGGCGATGTAGAGATTGATGAACCTTAGATTGCATTCCTGTCCGCTAGCCCATTCTTTGAGTAAAACATATTTTTCATTTCGCCGGATTGCACGTAATTCAGATACCTCTATGATATTTATGTACGCGCGGTGTTCATCCCCTATTTGATACCTACTTTTCTACGTTCACTTTGCTATGAGGATGGTAGAATTGCCATGTTTGTTTATCTTCGTGTTCCTGATTGTGTGTTCTTTTTCAACCAATCCCCCTATTTATACTATCCCTGCTTTGTGCCATTCGAAAACTCATTTTCTACGTTTTATATGATCCCCTAATTGCTGGGTGTTTTCAAACTCACTGGTGGGTTAAACTTCGTACTTTCTGCACACCGACGGTCTTCTCTCTTCCACCTGAAGTCAAATCACGTCCAGATCTATAACAGGTTAGTGGATGGCAACGGAACGTACCTGACTGATATCGCTCAAGTCCTTCTTAAACAGATGGTTTCTGATTGGCAATGCGTCTGTTTCATCGACGGGTATCTAATATGTTTCGGAATGATGCGTTACAGCTACTGAATGACGAACTAAAAAAACAAATGCAACTGATTTGTCCCTATTAGAGAATTCGTTGCAATTCGGGTAGATTGATGATCAACTGGCAGTTCGCAACTCAGTTCACAGAATCAAAGGAAACATCGCGATTATGACAAATACAACGGTTTATCCTATCTAGTCTAGCCAGAAGAGACCTTTCCAAGAATAGTAGGTTTTCCTTGCAAGAGGTCAACTGATTTTGCACTCTAGGCAGCTATGGGGTCTCTAAAAGCCTATGCATTACTGACAGGCTATCCATGTCGTATAGCAAACAAATGATAAAACAGATTGTAGTTCCTGTTGCACCTGCTGTAGATGTGATTTTCAATCAACAGGTTTTACACCTAACGTTCAGCGCCTGTTTATTTGTTTGTCACTAGAAAGTAGGCAAATCCGCGCAGGGCTGTCATCATGCAGATATTCATTTCATTGAACTTATCAGCAGGAGTGGATCGAAGTAACTATGTCTGAATGAAGGTTTCCTGCACTCGAGTTAGGGTTCAGGCGCAAAACAGAATGGCTATAGGGGAAAGTAACGGAAAATGGGAGTAGTGTAAATGTGATACCGTTCCAGAAATTGTGCTCTCCTTATCAGTGATTGAGGATGCCTAGCCCTTGTGATAACTTTCCTGCTTTTTGGCATCGTTTTACTTATCAGCTGCCGGGTTTCATCGGGAGAAATTTCTTATACCAGAACAGTACTCTCCCTCGAGGAACCTAGGGTGTTTTCAAAATCTTTCCTCATGTGGGATGACTTGTGGAATCATTCATGTAGCATGTTTTCTGCGCTGGAGTAACGGCATTTCATTTGTCTGGATATTTTTTAACAGCCTTCACAAGGGCGAGGCAGTGTCCCCCTTCTTGTTTTTGAATTAGATACTTCGAATTTTCAATGCTGTAGCTTGTTCGTGCTTCGCACACTAACTCAGCATGGTGAGCCTGCATAGTGGTCGCCAGCTCCCGTTATCTAGTGTTTTTTCTTATCTTACTTAACTTGAATAACAACCACTAAACAAGATAGCTTATCACACTATACGGGAAACACTATTAAGAGCTGGGCACGTTGACTGTCGTGTGCTGTTTCGTTGTATCTTCCAGTTTCATTATTTTCATTTGGTGTTTCAACAGTGACTTGTTCCAGCTGGTGGTGCTGTGTGTATATCCAAGACTAGTGTGTCAACTAGGCCAGGTTCAGTCCAGACAAAGCGATTAAACTAGCTAGTTAATGTATCAGATGTTTATGACGGCCTCTGAAGTGACAGTCAACAAACAAATCTGGGTCAATGATATGAGGCGCTCTTACGGTGTTCCCTTGGAAATTAAATAAGCCATTTGGGAAACTAAATTTTGCATTCTTTTTAGTGTTTGGAATTCCGTTTCCTCGAGAGGGGATTGCAGTGTAAAAAATCCGGTGTGTTCAGATTTGTCCCCTCACTGCAGGTGATTCCTGAGGTTTTGAAGTCTAGAGAGTTCAACCAGTGTGAATCATTTTCTCCCAGTATTCGGTCTAACTGAGATGAACTTTTGTGCTTATGTCATTGCATTTCCTCAGGTTTGACCTTCGTCACCCGGACCCTCCGCATTTCACTGTCGACCACGGTGGTCATAAACGTTGACGATATCGCCCTCACGGGTGTTTTTTTGAATTGAAAGAGAATGCTAGCGTTTCAGTGGGCAGTAGGAGGCGGCGACGTTCGAAGGAGAATTTGTGAAGCATAAAGTAGTGTCAGCGTCATACTGATGACTCGTACTCGGCCCGAGCGGATAAGATCGTTGACAATCATTTCGGCAACCCCTTTTTCAAGCCCTACATGGAAGCATCCAAATTGGTTACAGCCCTCCGTCCTGATTACCTGTGCATAAGTTGTTTGGGAAACAAACAAGAAGAAAATCTTCGATCCTTAACTGTTTGCCTTGTTGCCTTTGATCTTATTTCCGTTGGAACTAGGACCCTTGGTGAACGCTGATGTTTCGCTCCGGTATTTCGAACATGTATGATCTGGATATCGTGTAAACATATGTCCCAGCTACATGCAAGTGGACGTAACGTTTGGCGCGTTCAGTAAGCTGATGGAACAATACACGAAAACAGTTGTAGTTAAAATCTTGGCTCTACGCAACCAAGCCTTGTGTACGGAGCGAAAAACAGGTTACAATCCTCACGAGGGAAATGGGTTCCGGCATATTCAACGGTTAAAATGAGAAGGGTAACCGAGGGTGAATCCGTTCGGTAAACAATGCATTCTCATGAGACTTTCAAGTGTGGATTTTGGTTTGCTTGTGTTTTTGTTCACGCCTGAAGATCGTAGGACAGGTCGATATCTCCATTCAAAGGCTCGTTGAGCAAATGATTGGTGATATGCAGCTGTAGTTTGTTTCAAAGTTGCAAGGTGGAAATTTCGCTATGCAACCAGGTGGGTCGGCTCCACCAGGTAACTTCGCTTTAATTCTGCCCCATGTGCGATATCCCAAGGACGACTATCGCTTACAAGACGTACTCTTCAGCTCCAAAACTGGTTCCAAGCACGAAGGAAGAAGGGAAATTCGAAGTCGTAAAATCGTTCTGTGCGCAAGCGAATTCTCTTGAAACAGCTCGGCTACCCGAGAACTTTCGTGCTTGTTGAAACTCCTCGAAACAGCGGCAAGTTCCCAGGCTCATGACTTAGAGGTATCAGGTCCTCCGCAAGGATGAACGGGTGAATCATCTTGACTGTTCACAATTGGTCAGATGATTGTATGAATAAGCCTGAATTTGGTGACAGCCAGTTCCACACGCAAAATGCCCATAGGTCCGTGGTTCTGCAGCAAATAGAGCTGTGTTTGGTCGGCGTGCGAGTACATACTCGTCTTGTACTCGGCCATTTGTTGCGTAAATCACAGCGAACATCATGTTGCCAAGCGCCTGAGTTAGAAGCCGAATATGTTCATTCAGTGAACGCACTTAAAGGTTGTGTAAGATAGACTAGATATTTCATCGGCTCTGTATAAAAACCCTATACAAAGCACTAGTCTTGGACTACATACTGGGCTGCGTTCGATGTCCAAAAACGGTTATCTCACCCGGTCTGACAGTTGGCTGTGAAGCGTGGAGAGTGTGACCTACATCGATTAACGAAAGGTGCCTTCTCGTTTGGCCTGTATTAAATATCAAATAAATGAGCCTGCAAGTACCAGGAGAACCAGTGACTAATCAATTGCGGTCAAATTACCAAATTCATCGACAAAGTTGACCCATTCCAGCAAAACATCTTCAGAAGGAACTTCAACCAGTCTCAAGACCTTGTTGCTTTGAAACAGGACTTGCCGCCGCAGAGCATGGAAGATTTCGGACAGCACTTGGAACTGTTAAAAGTCGACGTGACTGAGTTCGTGATATTTTCGCTGAAGGTGGAATCGTGAATCGCTGGTCTACTTCTCATTATAGCTACTATCAAGAAACGTTTTTGAGCAATGCAGCGGTCAGGGTTTCATGTACACATGTTAATCGGGGGTATACGTGCAACCATGAGAGCGCAACCGAATGCAGGCTCTTATAAACTGGAGTGCAGCTGCTGGTAGTCATTGCCGGAGGATTTTGTTTCAGCATCTTAGTGAATTTAATGGCAAAGCAAAAACATCTTTTGGTCAGTAAACAAAAGAGAGCTTCGTTTAACCCTGCCTCATTCGAAGGAAACTCATTAACGGATAGTCACTCATATGTAGTAGGCGTCTCCTGATCTCAGACAGACTTCAACAAAAAAAGATTCGAAAGAATCACCGTTAAATAGGTGGAAACCTCTAGGGTTCTCATTAATGTGAGTCATTGGTCTATGCCAAGCTTCAATATGTACACCTTAGCCGCAATTAAATGAAATTGAATGCAACTACCTAAATCCAGGTGATTTGCTTTGCACTTAGGTGCAGTTAGTTCATCCAGTTCAGTGAATAAACCAACGATCTGCGCTACCCAAGCTATCAACATTCTTCTCAGTCGAAAATACAGCCAACCTTTTCAAGATCACTTTTTACTAGTTTGTTTTGTTTGAAGTTTTATACGCGGGCTATGGTGAGCAAATCCAGGTCAATATTAATATGGGTAAATTGGACAGATGATTCCTCACCGCCTGTTGAAATTCAAACAACATATCCTTGGAGAAATGCAATCACTGTTAACGAGAGATTTCACTGAATCTCAGTTGAATATCTCACTTGTGATGAGTTCCAAGAAGGACAAAAATGGCTGTGGGCTATCGGGGAGTTTTCAGCAACCTTGTGAGTGGTGTATCTTTCTGCGGTCATGTTATGTATACTGGGACTTCTCACGTCAAAATCCGGTTCCGATTTCCAGTCGATGATATTTGCCCTCTTAGTTCAGGAGTTCACATAACATGGCCTGAAGTACAAGGGTTTAGTGAATGCTATTCCCCATTTTTGGCTTTCAGTTGAGCTGTAATCTAAGTGTGCTATTTTAGACAAGAATTAAGTTCACGCCCAACAGATATTCTTTCGACAAAGACATCAGATAACTTCACAGGCTGAGTAATAGTAGTGAGCTTGAAGAATCCATCCACTTGCAAATAATTAGCCACATTAGAGAAATACGCGTCTTGCAATGACTGATAAAGGTTGCGTCCAACCATATAACCACTGAACCAAAGTTAACGTTTTTCATTCAGTTTAAGCTACGTTAGAAAGCTTCTGTACACAAGGACACATCAAACGAGTCCCATTCGCGAAGTCAGTTTCCACTGAAAATCTGTTCGGATGCCCCAGTAACGTCTCTGAATTCTGTAATGATGTCACGGGTGTATTTACGACATAGTTCACTGTGGGGCAATAAATTTCAGCCTGATAATGATTCCTTGTTGTTGGTGTCTGCCAATTTGTAGTCCATCCGGTCTTATCATCCACCAACTTAAGCTGTTCGTGAACAAACTACGTACTTCCCGTTCACAACCGTCTCTGATGTTTATTGTTGGTTGGATAAAAACGAAGTATTTTGGCTCTATTCCAAGTAACCTGGTTTATCAATGCACCTTCGCTGTTTGATGAATAGAGGATGTCAACTTTTCCTCTGAAACGTGAGAAAAAAGGACTGTCGGTCACGTAAACTAAATTGTTATGTAGCCCATATCTGAATGCATTGGCACAGATTGTGGGTTGTCGTATGAATTGCAAGCTGTCCGTTACGGAATATGGTTACTCTTTGTCACATGTTACAATTATCTATCGACCAGAACACATGCTCAGATGTTTCATCTCCACTGTGTTTTTTCTGAACATATGAGCGATTTACCAAGTGCACTGCATTGGTTCCTGTTTCATTCTACCGATCGATTCACTGCAGTTAAGGGTTTTATGAAAACGCAAGGGTTTGTGGAACGAGAAATATCCTTTGACGCAATGAACGCGACCGAAAAAAAATCGCGCAGGAGGTAATGAAAAAAGAAGCTCAGTAATTTTTAAATACTCTTGTTCATCTGAATTGTTGTATTTCTGCCGAATCGCTATTCTATCCCCCTCACAACACACAAGAACTCATCATTCTAACTAGGCTCGGCTGACTGACCGATAACATCTAGCCTATCAAAAATAGTGAGCTCTATAGATTCTTCTACATTTGTTCTTCGGCCGCATTCAAATCAGCCATCGCAATCTACGTCTACTACGTTTTACGGATCTAGGATAGACGTTTCCATATCCACTGAATTTTGACGGGCGAGCTTTGAAGCCACATATATTGGAAAACAAGATGGATAACGTCATTGGAAGGAACTGGAATGCAAAAGTGACCATTGATAAGTGGTACACCTGCATTATACAACTCGAATGGCCACGTTCAGCGATGAGTCCCACGATTCAGCCAGCGGGTCCCAGCTGTGTGTTACACCACCTGCAGTCGCTGCGTCGAATTCCCAGTCCCCACAGCATACCTGGGTAGTGAACTTAGGACACACGGTGGCTTCGGAAATAAGCGAATGCCTTTTATCCATCAAGTATTACCTAGATACTGTCCTAGATGAACTCCCACTGGCTGTGTTCAAAGATGAAGGCGAAATCCTCAGTCGGTGCTTGTCTTATTGGCTTCTATCTGGGCGAAAGAGATAGTCGATAATAGTGTCAATTTAAAAAAATAGTGAGTGCGGTAATTGCATAGGAATTAAATTGACGCCGTTTTGACAAGTCTTTGCGTCGCTTATTCTCTACATCATCTTACGGAGGCGCGTGAAGAAATTGTGAAGACCCAAGAACTGCAAGCAAGATTCCGGATGGGAAGGCACTGCGTGGACTACATCTTCATAGTGCGCCTTGTTAGAGCAGCGTCGTGCATATAGGCACCCCACAATCCTGGTGTTCCTTGACTTCGATTTTATGGACCGGTTAGATTTTTCAACGTGGTTACGCAACAGGGTATGCCTCAGACGTCCGTGAATATCATTCACTGTTTGTATTCACATGTGGGCGCGTACGTGTATGTAGAGCTTCCTAAAATCTTTCTTACAAGCAGTGGTGTCCGACAAGTGTATCCACTCTTTCCAGTTTTGTTTGATTTCGTGACTAATGAAGTGAGCACTGGAAGGTATCCCAACCCCCAGTGTTCAAATCTCTCCGAGTGAGGTCCTTATCAATCTGGAATACGCAGACGACATTTTTCTCATTTTTGAAGAGTAGGAACAGCAAACATTACTAGAAGAGCTGACTGAGTCATCCAATCCTTTGACTTGCTTGACGCCCACATAGTGCCAGGTCATGCTGCATCTAAGTCACCCCTCTAATAATTCAAGGGGCGACACTTGGAGTTGTGGAATGCTATACGTATCTAAAAAGTTGAATTAGATCTGACGACAGTGACTGGCGAAGTTAACGCACGAATCTCCGATGCCAGAACTTCTTTTGCCAAATTCCGCGACTTGTGGTATGAAAATGACACATCGGTGTCAGAATAAGTGAATGCCAGACTACAATGCCGGCTGTATTGTTGTGCGGCTAAGTCTTGGCCATTTCGGGGGGGGGGGAGGATCTGAGACATCTTCAAGTCTTTGACCACCAACGTCTCAGAACTATGGCTGGAATCGGCTGGAACCAGCAAATCTGAATGAGGTCACCAGGAAACGGGCCTTTGTTGAGGCACAAGAGTGCATCCAACACTTCAGGTTAAGATGGCTAGGTCATGTTTTACGTCTGGCGATTTGCCGCCGGCCGAAATTAAGGTTTCCCGTACCTAATTCGGAATGGCTAGAACTTTGAAGTTGACAGAGTTTAACGAGGTTGTAGGGAATGAAGGATATAACGAAACGTTTGGGTGTTATAGGCGACGTCCGTCTTCCAGGATGGGGTTCACACTGAACAATAATTCAGCTAACCGCTATCAGTGGCATTCATGCTGTCAGTTTCCACCCAGACCGTCTGACTGAGTGTTGCAGATGTGGGAACCTCGGATGTTTATCGTCTGCCAGCCCCCTCCCTGCCCCATTTTTTCTTTCCGCTACAAGGCTTTATTCAAAAAGTCTGATGTAGGTGTACTATAATGATGCACAGAGTGTGACTGTCAGTGATGATAATCTGTGTTCAGCAGAGCAACTCAGAAATTTCTTCACTCTCCCAAAGCACCGGACACGGAACTTCGTGATTAGATGCTTTGTGGTCGTCATCAAACAGCCTGCGGCTGAATGGATGTCCATTAAATCAGTATTCAAACTCTGTGCTAGCATAATATTTACCTAAAGTTAGTTTCGAAGCAATGGCATTTCACATAGCTTCACCAGTTTACATTCATAGGTGAGAAGCATGAACAGGGATGTGGAGTCGTGTTTGTCACAGAATAGCAGGATTGCCCAAAACCGCACCTTTTGTGCACCAGGCTTCGGTTGCTGCGCTACAATTAACATGAAACCGCAGGTCACGTGGCGGTAGTGTGATCCGGATCAATTGAGCAAACTGTCTCTGAGACGTGCTTCTTAACTGATTAATTTTAGGCCCCTGACACACAATCCAGGTTACATGTTTTGTGTTCTAAAGGTCTTAGCAGCTAATTTGGATGGTTTATTGAGTGAGAATTTGATACATTCTACCAGTGTAAGCAGCTTTGCCGCTGCGAGTGAAGTTATAGAGTACATTTGTGCAAGAATGTATGAGCAAAACCCTTGATTTTGGGTTATTGCACCGTTTCTTCTTTGGATCAGCACCTGAATATGCATGGTTGGGCGCTGGTTTGAATATTTATTTGAGAATTCCAGTAATACAGTTGTTTTCCTCTATATGGATAATCTTCCCCTTCAGGTGAGCAGCTATTGTTGGGCTTTCGAAGCACAACTTACTCAGGTGGCTCTATAGAGCAGGATACCTATGAGAGGAGAGTATCTTCGTTTGAATTGCGCTGCTTAGGTTAGATGGACGACCATATCTCCTGTGCAGCGAGACGAAGTTTTGCCGATAGCGTTTGGTTACCAATGCCTAATAGTGCTTTCGGAATGTAAGTAAGCTTATAGCCTTCCCCGGCTGCTGGTGATAAGCTGTTAACATAGAAGAGTTTACTAACCCACACTGAGAAAGTATCTTCTTCGGATAGTGATTTTCCAAGAACTATTCAGCTCAAAGCTGTCTTCACATCTATTATTAGAAGAAACGAATATATTATTCAAAATATCGTAAACATATGAGGAAGCTTTTGCAATGGCGCCAGCGTCCTCCAAACCTTCGTACGAACGTCAATAAAATGCGTCTACCCACAAAGATGATCCTCACGAGTCGTGAATTTATTGATCCTTCAGGCTGCCGGTTGTTTAACTAGGCTGAGTTAATTTAGGAATTTATGTACCGAATTCACTGCAAAATGAACAGACTGAGTTTTGCGTGGAATGTTTAGGTTGGTTAAATTATTATTATTATATTGATCGAATAAACATCCGATGCAGAACGATGCCGTGCGAAATCCTTATCGATTCACACCCAGCGCGAGTGCGCCAATCGAGACGACAGTCTGTCTGTGTTTGCTGTCTGGTCAGGGCCAGTCTACAATCAAACAAACGAGATGAGCGATCGCTTGAATTCAACCTCAAACAGCATGCGTGTGTGCTCTTGATCATTCAAAGGACCTCCTTGTGGTGGTTACTTTCAGTTTGGCTTCCCTTACTATTTTTTGTGGTTCTGTTTATACCACCCATAGAGTCGATCCTGGTGGCTGAAACGCCGAGCAGTGCATATTAATATTGATAAACAAAAACAACAATGTTCCACTGAGGGCATGGAAGAAGGAAACTGATATGCATCCGGCTGTTTATGTGATTGTGTTTGTACTCAAGCATTATCTGTTTTTTTTCGGGGTTACATTTTTTTCCAACAGATATCAGAACGTTGCAGGAATGATCAGGGTTGGCTCGTATTTTTAGAGGAAATACAAATTCACTGGGAAGTCTCTTGTGCATCAGTGAGTCTGTCTGATTACTTGCAAGTCACCTGGTATTTGATTGGTCTTGGAGAGGAGGTACATGTATTTGGGGTCTTCGTCTTTGCCGCCTAAGGAGCAGCTCCCGTCATTTGCATACTCTACAAAAGCACGGATAGCATATCGCCTTTCGTAGGGCACCATTGGTTAGTAAAATGCCATGAACAATAGGGAGCGTGGTTGTCAAGCTGCGCACATATGCTACCTGTATTCCGTAACATCACCAATACGAGGAGACGGTACGAATTAAAAGAGGATTTGATACATGTGGTTACAGTTTACCGGAGGCAATCGATTTCGGGGTCCGAAGTTTCCTTGCGAATGTTTTTACAATGAAAAGGTTTTGGAGAGTTTTACAATTTCAGAACCTATCAAATGAAAAAGACTGAACGTACTATCAATTTGTCTGGTCTACCTTGATGTTCCTCCTCTTGTCTTTTTTTTCAAACTTATGACATTAATTTAGTTCTACCGGGTCCTTTCACCACGTTTGTCAAATATTCTACGTCTGTAACTGACAAATGAAACTGAGCTGCCCGGATATCAGTTAGTTCAAGTGATCGTCATTTGCTACAAGCAGTTCAACTCAAATGCCAGTATATTCACTGTTAAGGTTCCCGATACGGAACAAATGTATACAACAAACCTCAGTTGTCCACTTTCGTAGCGTTAACAAGTGCACAAGTCTGTCACTGACCTGAACAGTGCAGTGTCAATGTCCGCAGACCAAACGACGTCGAGCGGAATGTTGGCTCAGTAGTGTGGGTTGCGGTCGTCCTTTCCGACGACAGTCTCGTGATTCTCATTGGCGGTGCAATTACACGGAACTCATGAAAAAACAAGCCAAGGCAGGCTCAGCAAGCGGGACACGAGCGCGTATGGGTAAGTGGGTGAGCTGCACACAAACACACACGCCAATACAAAAATGTCGGACTGGACGGCCTTTGCTGCAAGGTGAGTGGCGGGTACAGATGAGCAAAACAAATGGAGGTCAAAAGTACGTAGACTGAGTAAGCAAATGAATGGGGAATTATCGTGGTGGCAAGTTAGATTCAATATTCACCATACACTATGTATCATATCTTATATATTTTACGGGAAGGTATTTATGTAGATTCACAATTTGAACTTTGAATTGGGTCTTGTTCCTCGGTGTCATGTCAGTCGTTCCGAACGGAAGTTTATTTGAAACAGATTCGAAA
The DNA here is from genome assembly GCA_004794785.1 of Opisthorchis felineus. Taxonomy (NCBI): domain Eukaryota; kingdom Metazoa; phylum Platyhelminthes; class Trematoda; order Opisthorchiida; family Opisthorchiidae; genus Opisthorchis; species Opisthorchis felineus. The sequence goes on from SJOL01007337.1 coordinate 397,383, forward strand.
ATATATCCATGAATGATAGATAATAAATATTAATCCATGTTTTCAGCTACAGTGACTTGAGCGAACAGAAAGTTGTTCTTTATTAACGGGATGTCCGTTGACCTGATTTGAATCGCATACACAAGCACAAATGACCTGTGGTAGTTATTCTAAAAATTACGTTTGTTTTTCTCCGAGGACGTTCGCCTGTGTATATCTTGGGCTAAATTCTATGAAAGTCCAGTTTATGCTGCATCGTGTCTCCCGTGGTACCGGAAAACCGTCGGAGAACGCTAATCAAAAGAAAAGCATTTCTCAATGTTCGAGATTATTTTTTTATGTTTTCTCTACCTTGTCTTCGGCTTCTGCGCATGCCTGGTTTACACGGTGTCCCAAAATATCTCAGTCCATTAACCCACCGGCAATTTCCAAGCTACCACCCACCTCCGAATTAGTGTCCCTGAAAGCTGTAGCCAAGGCTTATGGAAAGTCAGATGCATTCAGTCTCGTAGGTTCAAGAGTATAAACTACCTGATCTCTTATTTTACGTTTGCTTGGCCTGAATCGAGTCAAAGGATCATCACCAACTTCCTCCATTTTATCTCTTTCCCAGAGTCTTTTATTGGGAACTTTATTAAGCACTAAAAATCAACGACGATGACTGCCTTCGGGACGGCCAGAACAGGTTGTTTGCAGGTTAAATTTACCAAAGGCTTCTAGTTGTCGTATTTGCAAATCGCGGGTTACGCATTTGAATAGTGTAGCACTGTTTCCACCCTGGAAAATTTGTCAGCATATGCTGAAAAGCCAAGAAGCTCTGTGAGCTGTGTTTGCCGTCATGGCTCGGCTTCCTTTGAAGGATGAAATCTCTCCGTTAAGCACAAAGTGAACTAGTCTGGTAAAAGAACAAACCTTTCTCTTAGGACTTTCTGTAAGATATTGTCAACCAAGAAGCCCTTCTCTGGAAGGCTTCGCATTCAGTTCTCCCCAGAGTTTGGAGAATTGTGCACGGCTAATGACTTTTTATCAAGCACGATGCCATTTTACAAAATTCCTGGGCTTTTCAACATGATTTGAGTTCCTTTGATGGACGATTTCCACCTTTAAGATCTTATACTTAGTCAAACACACTCGCCTGAACCAGTAGAAGAAATATGTCGGATAATGTTACCGGACTTTCGGGATACGGTTCCAAAGGTTTACACAGACTAGGCAAACCTTATGGTGTCACAAGTAATTCTATCACCGAAAGAATAAGAAGAACACGGTCAATTGTTCTCACTCTCATAATGCAGATCTCCCGTGTTAATTTGGGGATTGGTTGACGTTCAACTCGTTGCACGTGATTTACATAGTGGCTCTCCGTGGCGACTCCAGTCAAAATCTTGACACCGTCTTTAAGACTGAATTGTTTGCAACTTTCTAATAAATATACCTAAATATCAGGTAGAATGGGCTTAGATATTCACAGCAGTTCACCTCTTTGTGCATCCTTTACTGTTGTCTTGTTTCGACTTATTCTGTCGCTCATACGGAGATACATTAGTTGTACCGCGGAAATACTGTTCTTGTACACTTTCATCGGGTCAGATGAAAATTGGCCCCGCGACAGAATCGCGGTTACCTAGGCAGTCTGAAATGTTGACTTGACTTGCGCAAATGGATTACGCAAAAGTTTCGGAGGCATTCTAGTCACTCAGCTTTTCGAGTGAACAATTTTTTTTTGAGGTCAAAATAGAGCATTCCTTATGGATTTATCTGCGTTTGTTTGGGTAGGGAGGGTGAAATTCGTGTGATCCGATTTTGTAATCAGCCAGGCAGACGTGCGAGTTCGGTTTCAAAAAATCAGACTACTACGAGGAACGAATCACGTCCAACCATATTTTGGTTTATTTGGAATTCAAGCACATTTGTAAAAACGGACAGAGTGAAGCGCAAAGCAAATTGTTCAGCTGAAGTGACAGCGTCCCTGTTTAGATTTTACCAACGTCATCTATAAATAATTCACATTCGAATCGATCAATATTCGTCAGCAAAGTCAGTCGAAGCCGTGGTGGTGGATAGTGGTGTACCACAGGTTTCGGTACATGAATTCTAATGGATTAGCGCTCAGACTCCAGGGCTTAACTGGGAATCTTTTCTCACTGCATTACTTACATTATTCTACGTTACACTGAACTGATTATAAAATCCCGAAATCTCTACAACCTATGAGCAGCTCAAAAGAAGGAGTAGTTCACACAACAAGTGGACCTTCCATCTTAAAAGTCATCAATAGGGGAGCCAACCAACACCTAAACAAATGAGCTGATTCCCGGGATTGAAGGATGATTGGTGCTAGATACTATTTTAATGTGAGTTAATCGTATTATTGCTCACCCGCTTGTGGCCTAGCGGTTTGTTTTTCAACTACCAGCCGGAGGGTTGAGGACTCGGAGTACCCCAGAAATTGGCGAGATTAGGACCGCAGCTGATTTCTACTAGGGATGTAAGGGCTGTACAGTGCCTCTTGGCTTTTCGGCATGGAGTGACTTCATTTACAGGACGAGATCTCGACTATTACAGAGACGACTTTACACATGTCCAAACAATTATTGCCTGCAGTAACTCGAGGGCATTTAAATACATGTTTACAGTCCAACAAGCGTTAGAGGGGTTCGGCATATGGTAAAGGCTTCCTGAAGTCTACGGTTCATCTGATGCAAAAAACCTATGCCAACCGTGTTAGCTGGTACACTAGAATCATGGTGAGGCTCTCAAGACCCAAAAGTGTTAGACAGACCGAGTTGTTGCTGACGCATCTACGCTACAAGATGCATGGAACGATAATTAGTCATAGGCCTTCAAATACAATGGGTCGGTAAGGTCCTTGTAGAAACCTCGGATAACGTTCCATGAAAATCAAAATTGGTGGCTAACACGACCTTAGCTTCACTTGCTGACCACGTGACACCTCATAATATAGGTTTCTCTCACTGATCTCAGGAGAAGGACAAAAATGAGGATAGATGAACCCTTCGCCCATCATCAGTAGCTGCTCTAATAAGGCCCAAAAGAGGTTTAACCAATTGTGCCAATATACCATGCACTGTATTCGAAGTTGGTTACTTTGATCCGGCTCATTCTGATCACCTGTTACAAGCCAGCAAGCAGCAAAGCTACTTCACACTTCGGTCTTTTGCGTTTGTTCCCGTAGGGCGCTACAGATAAACGAATAAATCGCTCTCCTCGGAGTGACAATTATAGACACAGGTCCATCTTCTGAATGGGACCGTAAAGGACGATGCTCAATCTCTTATCAGTTATCAAGGTCTCACATTTTGATCTGATATTTCTTGCAACCTAAAATTATTATCCCTATGCCACATTTAGGGCTAATGAAAGAACCGACGGATTCACGTTGAACAGATCATTATCAGTGGCTGGAGATGTAGTTTACCAGAAAGTTCGACTCATATACAGCAATTCTGCTATCTGTACACGACGTTTACTCATCTGATTATAAATGAATTGATAGGGCCGACGATTACCCCTACCCTTTTGGACTCGATATCTGTGAGAGGATGAGGAGCTCAACTCGAACTTTATTGTAACCGGTCATTCGGCCGGAATCGGACCAATATCCACTTCGTGCATGTAATTCGTGTTTTACCCTTGGTTACCTAACGCATGACTTACAAAATTGTAAAAGGTGGAGACGAGTGTCTTCGAGGTGGAATTACGTAGAATGGATTCTCAAATTTTTTTGGACTGTTCTGTTTAAGGAGTTCTGAAATAACGTAAGAGACTGCTCAACTATTTACTTATCTGCACACAACGCTACGAAGGAAATACCACATTCCAACAAAGATTACCCGCTTACATGGGTCACTGTCTTCTGGCCCCTTAGAACAGGTCTCCACCTGATTTATTTTCGAAGACCATCATCCGATTTGACAAACGAAACCGCGCGAACTACTGAATATCAGAATGGCACGCAGTTGTTCTAGCTGTGATCGCCCAATTTAGGTGTGATGAAACGTTAAAGCTTACTCTAATTCCAAGTCTTCTTCCTCATATTAACTCTCTACTTCTATCCTTATCACTGCGTAGCCTGTCTTATAAACCCTGTGGGAATATTTTTATCATCTTCTACGCGCATATATGTTATTGTTCTAAACGTCTTGATAGAAATACACTGATCTGATATCATACTAGCAGAATGGGTATTCTTGACACTCTTCTCATGTGAAGTACTTGGTGGACCCGATTGCGATCATCATTGTGGATTGAAGAATTCTGCACAAAGAAGGAATAATGAGAGTTCGGACTCCTCTCTTCTGAATTTAAAGACCTGTCTGGCTGTGAGGCCTCACATTGGGTCGAGAACTTAGCCATATTGCCTGTTTTCTGTTTCTGGCTGACCATAGACTATTTTGCCACTTCAGATCACCTTTAGTGTTTGGACGAACAGTCCGATGTCTACAACATCTGTTTTGGTTATGCTAGTGGTGCCCCAATGCTTGTTTTGGGTCACGTGACCGAAATTCTCGCTAATAACGTAAAAATCGGAGCTTCAGATCAGAGGTTGACACTAACGGTCTGTCCGAGAATTCATAAAGAGAGCACGAAACTAACTGAGTGAGAGCAAAGCGAAACGTTACTGCATAAACCATGATATAATGACCGAATTTTGTAGCTGTTTGTAGCCTTCGCTGAGGTAAGACGTCTTGTAGATGGAGCCCACGCCCACCTTTTTATGAAGCCCCCTTAAATTGTAGTGGCGCAGATTAAGACAAGCAATTGCACTTCCATGGCGGCTGACTCCAAACGTGTATATACTTGTTCACACGCCTGCACGCTCGATCGGAGTTGTGGCAGACGTGACGCATTTACTCTACCCCTGCTGTGTTGGAGCCTGCTCGCTCGGCGTTGTACTGCATTAACGTCTTATTAGTGTTCCATTTTCAATGTGCTATTATCTGAGTGCACACTGTTCAAATAAATAGTCCGACGTCTTCGGAAGAGTTCGGGGGAACAATCGGTAGATTGATTGCTGGGCAACGTCTCTCGCTTTTGACACAAAAGCTTTGTCAGGCCAAGTGAATTGGTCACGAGGTTGGTCGAGATTTAAGGCAGAGGGAGAATCAATCAACAAAGTCGGGCTAAATCATTGTTATGTGTCTGGTAAGGGATTTTGTTTGGTAGGGTTTGTCAGCAAGTGCTATGACCGACGGTTTTATGAGTTGCCGCCGTTTGCTTTTCACATCGTGCGGACAGATTCGTTGAAGGGGGCCCGTTGGGAAGCATGAATAATGATAAGTAGTCTATCGGGTCCTCAATCAAGCTGACGAATGCACCAATAGTGTGGCAGCAGCTTTGATAGTTTTGGTATTAACTCATTCTGAGGTTTAATTTTTTCCACCGAACATGACTGACTTTGGATCGAGACGAGGTTGCAGGTTAAGAGGGATATCTGGCAGCCCACAATGAGCTGTGTGCACTTGCAAGGGCCCTGTGACCAAGCTGACCTGTAGCATATGTTCTCCCACGCCAGCTATCGAGGATTCACCAAGCTGACACGTGGGCAGTCGCCTTATCGGACGGTCGATAAGCGAAGACAAGGCGCGTTTGGTCGCACAAGGGTTAGAGCGTGCTGGATAGGCTGAGGTCGGGAATCAGCAACTCAAACAATCGTTCTCAGTCTTGTTCAGTGAACTTCGTAACCTGGAAAAAAGTAGCAAAGACTTAACCGAAACACCATCGCTTCATCATCAGACGTCTCGGATCGACCAATTTCTTATTCTTATCTTTTCCTGCTGGAGTGATTAAATTTATTGAAATGGTGAATGTCGAGATTTGGGACATCTCTATCCGGTCTTTTCTCGGGACAAACAAAAGACACAGGCGGAAACATAGAGGCTCATTCACTGTTGATGTAGATTCTGCCGTATAGTATGTTTAAGCAGTAAAACATTAAACACCATCTGTAGGCAAAAACACCGGAGGAAGAGACCACGTCACATGGAGAGCAACAAGGACCTGTACTGAGGCCGAATGTCTTATATTCTCTCATCGTCTGCTGCAGAGAGAAGTGACAAGTATCCTTCGTTGAATATATCTGCCTACAAAACATACAGCAGACGCAGGATAGTTACGCAGCTGATTGGGTACTTGTGGTCGTGGCTACTAACCTGAAGTTCGCATCCGGGTTCGAATCTTTCTAGAAGTTTGCATTGCTGATGGTTCCCAACGAGGCTAAATAAGCTTCACAGTCCTCACAGGATTTTCAGCGTGGATCAAATTCACTGGCAAGAATCGAAATGCAAAATTTTCTCATTATTAACAAACACAAGATCTAGGCTTACCTTTTTGGTCCATCAGGTGGTATCTCGTTGCTTGAGTTTTGTCTAGGGACAGGCAACCTAGCACCAATATAACAATAAAAACAGATTGATCAGAAAGAAGAAAACATCACAATCTTCAGTAGAAATGGAAATGTCTTAATATCTCTGTTTGATCGCACAACCAAATTACGCGGTACAATCATCCAGCTTAATATAACGCCTTTTCATTCACATTACTCTCAGTTGAACAGTTCTTCTCCTGTCCTAGTGAGTTCACAACAAGGAGGGGAATGGCTGAACTCAGGTTTTGCTCTCAGTAGAGCTCATTAGCAATGCATATCCTTAGCTGTGACGGATTTTGAACCCCTGACATCCGACATGCTAGACCGCCAGCGCACCTCATAAGCGCCTGATAAGAGAGCCCAAGCAATCGACCAAAGTCCTAAATGCAGCCAGGTTGAACTGTAGATATAAACGTTTGGTGATTATTTAAAAATCTGGTCTTTTAATTGCATCTCACTTTACCCCAGTTGCAAATAACCTTTTAGTCGAAGGACTTCCGGTCTCAAGCCTTCGAATCCTTTCAATAGTTCGAAGAAGTTATTTATAGTTCAAGGACAGCCTTCGGAATTCGAGTAAATTTAGGAAATGAGTAGATAGCGACCTACCCACAATAACTCGCAGGAGACAAAGTACTGACTCACTATTTTTCTCAGTAAAGGCTCTTTTTAAGACGATGAGGGAGACACAAATATGAAAAGATTCAACACGTTTCACCGTCTCTCGGTTTTGCTTCAGGGGTTTGAATCGATAACCTAATTATTCGTTTTTAACCAACTAAAGCACACTAACCTCTGTGGTCCATAACGTATGCAGTGACAGCTGCAGCATATTGTTAGGTGTTTTAAGTTGCGGGTATAAAGGTCTTTGAGTACTGTAACTACATTCATACAGAGGAATATGAAGTGCACATCAGTGAACGCGGTGAAAATCAAGCAAAGCCATAAAGTTAAGGGGGTAATCTACTCTTTTTTGGAGGAACCATATGTGCTAGACGCCGTGGTGTATTCTCATTGGGGGTATTTCCCTTTGGGAAGACTGTTATTGAAAGAACTTACTGCACAATTACTGTTTACTCCCTGAGAAGTTTAATTTAGGTAGTGTAAATTTAAGGCAGCACTTTTGAGTACGCAGCGCGATACAGTGGTCTTCCCCACTTTATGCCCCTGAATAGGGATCCTCATGTGAACTGTAGCAATGGATTGAGGAGAAATAAGTTTACCTTGACGGTTGGGAAACTTTCGGAAATTATACCCTAACTACTTCTTAATAGACAACTTTTTCAGAAACCAGAGAAGTCAGGCTCCACATAAGATAACAATAGACCCGTTTTAAACAAGAAGAACAAGGAGTTCAAAATCCAAGTTTAGCTCCACTGGAAAGCGCAGTCCCCATAGTGCCCAGTGTGCTTGACGTCTGTGCCTTCCGTATAACATGTGGTCCCGGCCTAACACGGCAAATCATGAGATTTGACATAAAGCGTAACTTCAGTGGCTAGTCTAGCTTTTCTCGTTAATGATGAGAACGTATGAAAGTAGTTTCAGCTTATTCATTTGGTAAACTCAACCCCTTGTGTGGCCCCCAATCTAGATGTACACTTAAGGTCCTTAGACTATTACGGCCGGAGAAGTAACATATTTCTATCCGCCGGGGGATGAAATAATAAAAATTGTTTATTTCAGTCGAAAAAACGTTCCTGGACGCTGTTCAGCTAATTTAAAGTTGTCATGGATTATCAGTATAAGGGCTGCAGTTTAGCTATACGGCTGTTCACATACTGCTTCCTGGAGGCATATTAATTAATCGCTTGCTTCTCCGTTGTCTATACCGCATATGCAATCGTCATTTTATGAATAGGTCTTTCTAGTGATGGAACACTGTACCGGAGAGTGTTTTTTACCAGGGAAACTTCATCAGTCTAAATAATGTGTCTGTATTCGTTCTGAAAGAGGAAAGTTGGGAAAGATTAATTTTTGTTAGCGGAAACATCATGATATAAAAATAGCATTTATTTTGGGCGTGCTTTGATTGAAAATTTTCATTAACATTCTGGCCATGTGTTTTCTCATCCGTACCTTTTTCTGCAAAAGATCAAACCGAAAACACCATCTGGGCTGTCTATAAAGTTATGCGAAGCGCTTATTGGACGAAGTGTCGATGTTGAAGACAGTTTGACATGAATAGCTGGGTGATTTATCATCTGATTAAAGTACTTCTTCGGTAAATCAGTACACTAAAAGAACACTGGAATAGGGTTGATGGAAATCAATTGTAGCTTACCGCAAGCAGTAACATAAGATGTTTGTCAACAATATATTTCGGGTGATCAGAGGGACCTACGCAAAAGCTGGAACCCATCTGAACTACTAGGCTTCAGAAGTCACGTGCATCAGAATACAGTAGGAGATGCAGTGTCGTATACCTCCGTGACTTCTATGGTTGGAGGTTTAAGTATATCTTCAGGTCAGTGAGCATTAATATTTCATGATACTGGCCACTGGTGAATGGCTTGCACGAATTCGTAACAGTGTAACTACAAAACGGTGTCTAATCACTCATTGGGTGCTTGAGTGATTAAATCTATCATGTTTGACCGAAGACGGCGCAAAATGTGGCTCACCACTAACTGATATCAGTGGCACCCGTGACATTAGATTTTGTTCAGATTATCAGACTAAATGCTTAGAAGGGTAATGCTTACGGTGGGATACAAAG
>SJOL01007337.1:406781-643143 GCA_004794785.1 Opisthorchis felineus
AGATAGATAGATAGATAGATAGATAGATAGATAGATAGATAGATAGATAGATAGATAGACACATGCATAGATAGTTTTTGAAGCTTAACTGTGTGATAACGGGACGGTAAATAAATGACATCTTTTTTGTCGTCTTACTGCAATTTACAACATAAATTTAGCGGTAAGCTAACCTGGAAGCCTGCTCCGAAAACACAACTGAAGGATAGCCTGACGTGACCAGCAACCAGCTTCTGTGTGCACTCATTCGAATCCCTACGTAGAACATTACGTATTGGTCGCAAAATGCGACGGAATCCGTGGACACTCTGTAGTTTAGTCAACATATGGAATAATAGAGTATGAACATGGTTCGGCGGCAATGCGTCTGACTGCCTGTAGTCAAAATGTAATTCTTATAGGAGGCCTTTAAATGGTGTGTCAAGTCCCGATAGACTGCTGAAAGTTAGCACAAACTCGATTACCTGCCGCTTCCAATACCATAAACCCGACTCTAGTAGTGAGTGAATAGTAAGTAGTAGTGGCAAGGACACCAAACAAATGCAGACCAGAAGGGAGGCTGATGGTGTAATGCATGAAATTTCAACCTTTAAATTTTTACCGGTAAACATTGTGCAGCTTACCGATGAAATGTACAGTTTTCTCTTTTGTTTTTTTCGCTGGCTTTGCACCTTATTTACACGGCTGTAAATATTTTGTAGCAAGCTGCCTAAGGATGACACTATAGTGCCGGCCGCTTAGATCTGTGTAACTCAGCGACCCAAGTAACAACTTAACCAGTGGACAAACCGGTCTTATCCAAATATCTTGAAGTAATAGTTTTAAATTTTACGGTCGAAAATCGTTGAAACGGAGTTCTTTTCGTCCTTAGGTTGCATGCACATACTATAACACTTGGATGTGTTAAGAGACCACCAATACACACTTGAGGAAATTCGCCTGTTGCTTGAGGTCTAGTAGAGGCAGTTTTAGTTTATCGATGACGGTTTTTTGGCCAACTGAATAAAAAATGTCACTACAAACAAGCGAGAGCCGAACAGAAGTAGTGATTCAGAGCGGAGTCTAAACCGTGTACGTTCGGCAATATTTGACTACTTGTCACTGGATGGTGTATCTGCGCATTTGCATGTTTTTGACAGAGGCTCCGTTTCTGGCCGTAGTGTCTCCCTATATAGTAACAGGCTTGTAGGCAGGTAAGATCGGGAATTACCATTGCGGTATTCCATCGATTCAAGGGACCTTCGTTTTAATGTAGCTACACCACACACTCTCGTACGTCTGGTGGCTCTATCGAAAGGTTTAAGAAGGGGTTCGTTTTACAGAGATTATGCAAATACTAATGAATCTAGTTACACACTGGCTTTTGTCGCCCTCTCATTTTTTGAGCAAGCGACCTGAATAAGTGTTACTTTGGGTGATGGTTGACCGAGTACCCTGATCGATTGTTGGCAGTTCGTCCTGCTGTGACAAGTGCCTAGTTCTACCTTGGAAGCTTGAAAATGGATGATATTCGGAACAATACTGCATTCCGATCGAGCAGATATATCCACCTACTTTTCACGAAATTGGTAAGGCATTAAAACCTAACTCACTGTACCCCAGAACGGGTTAGATTATCTTTCATGTGAATTCGAGAGCTGATCCACGCCTACAGAAGTGACTGCATTGATTTTTTGCCACGGATTCTAACTACTTAATCACCCAAGAGTAGTGGACAGCAGTCTTCCTGTCTGACAATGCTTAGCTTTACTGAGGGGAACACGCCTTACCAAGAAATTTACTACCACCTTAAGGGTGGGCGGCTCATACCCCAACCTATGGTCCGATAATCTTACCGCATACAGAACAGATTCAGTAACCACCTGAGGCAAATTCGCATCGAAATTGGGACTAGTAACAGCTGGTAAATTTCCCTGACTCCCGAACACCCTCAATGCTTCACTCGGTAGTGCAGCTGTCCAGGTTACAGGAAGCCGATTGGCGAGTCTGCTCTCAGAAGTGCCCCTTCCAACCCTATAAAATATTAGAGTCTAACAGACTTCTGGTTTTTTAGACTACAATTCGGTTTAATTAAGATCATGTGCCAGTAACAGCAGATCCCAAAGATGCACTGCTGGTGGTTCTGGTACAATGGTGTCCTGGATCTCTGGGCTACGTGATCTGAGTTGAAACGTCAGACGATATTGTGCATTCCGCTTTCGTAGGCTGGATTTCGAACTAAGCCTTACCCATCATGGTGTAAATCCAGAAGCTAGAAGAACTGGTCAGATGCAGAGAATTTGACATGATCTGAATGCGTGCCAAAAGTAATGTAGGTAGGTCGCGCTGCTTGGTTTTGGGTAGATTCTTTTTCCAGAATTTGTTGTAATGAAAACGCAAGTAGCACTGTTGGATGGCTGTAGTAGACTGGAAATACTATTAGTTCAACTCATGATCATAATTCACGAGAGGAGAAATAATGGAAAGGAACTTTCATCTTGACGTGGACCCAAAACCCTGCAAAGGTTCATTTGACCCATGTATTCTGCTCAAACATGAATTCAGCAACGGCTTTTGTGATTTCGTCGTGCTACCTACAGTGAGGATGCTGATGGCCCATCAACCAAGCCGAACAAGATCTACACAAACCGTGAATTTTCTGTTTATTTCTCAGTCCTTTACTTGGTAGATCACAAAAAAGTTTTGGAATCTAGCAAAACAATGGGTTCCAAAAATAATCGGCAAATATGCCCTCCAAAGTGACAAGTTTTCACTTTCACACTCCGGTCTTGTTCAACCAATACTTATCCTATCCTAACGCAACCATCCTGCCCAATCCACACTAAAGGGAGAGTGGAATTCTAATCGTGGTTCGGTCTCACTAAAGCCCCTCAGCAGTACACAGGGTTGAACGTTGTAGATTTGAACTTCGGTCGTCCACCATTTCATACCCGACGTACTTGAATTGGTGCATCTGAACATACATAGACTCTCGAACTTGACCGATATGCGTAGTTAGCCTAATACCCAGGACACCGGCGACGGCTGTTGGTGCAAACCAACTGTCAAGTTTGGAGAAAAGGTCAAAAGACAGCTGTCGTAGCAGTAGTCCATTTAGGCCTAATTTGAACTTTGAACTTGGACCCTCGGCACACTGTTATACCATTGCTGCCTCACCCCTGTGATCAGGCCATTTCATATTCATGTCAAGTTTTGAACCGGATAGGCAAATGGGCGAAACCCTTCACACAGAACCCTTAGTTCCCCTAGTCATTATCCAATAAACCCACATAATCAATGACTGCGCGTGATTGCAGTGATTAATCATATCGAGATACGCGAGGAGGGAAAACAGGCATACCACTTATCGGAAGGTCAGGCACTTTGTATCCAGCGCGATTTCCGGGTAGTGTTTACTGGATATAACTGTCTTGAAATAGCTACCCGATGAGAGTTCAAGCAACTCCTCGAATGGCAAAATAGGGCACAATCTCACCCAATGTACTTTGAGTTGGCTCTTTCGCATCAAACTAAAAAAACGGGATTCCAGGACTTTGATTAAGAAAAATAAAATGGGTCTTAAGATGAAGAACTGTTGCCAACTGAATAGCGCGAAATAATTTTGAATTAGCTCTAACCGACTTCTTTACGACCTCGACGACATGTTAATAAAGGGCTGTTTCGAGTTATCCATTGTTGACGCGTGAGACAGAGTGGGAGATGTTGGCTGAAGAGATTTCAACTGATATGGATGATGGCGAAGACGAACCAATCCTAAAATATTCCACAACCCGACTCAGAAAAAAAACCCATAGATTGAAGCAAATGAATTCACGGTACGTCTCTTTGTCGTTTGGCATTCCAGAAGTGTATTACAGATTTGCTCAAAGTGCTTTTTAATAAGTACTGTGAAATCGTTCAGAGATTAAAGTAGCGCTCATTGTTGAAAACTCGCTTTTCTCCTACGCTTAGAAGCACGATGTTCGTTAACTGATTCGTGTAGTAATGATAGACTGGAGAAAAACCTGCCACTGTATCAGAACCGTTATGTCTTCAGTCTGCGCAACTGGAACCTTTCCCAAAATGGTCCTCACTTTATGAACAAAAGGTAAGCTGTAGTCCAACTACCGCCCTTTAGAATAACAGATTTCGGATGACCAACGCACAGAAGGTAGCATATCGCTTAATTTTCGAGCTTATTTTTGGCAGAAAACGATTGCCTTTTACTAGCAGCTGGTCCACCACACAGTAGGTTTTCTGCACATCTCGACAATTAGATAATCAGACGAACGGCGTCAGTTTGTGGTAAGTGTATCGATCAAGCGTTACATTTAGTGTATTTGTTAGCTCGTACCTCAACACGTCTAACGGGTTCTGTGTTCGGTTATGTCCCGAATGAATCATTCGTTTAAAGAGCGGTTCGTTCTACAGTTGTCAGTTTCAAATTTCCAGGGTTTTCATGTCTTCCTTGACAAACAACTGCTGCTGGGACATTTTTCCGTGAAAGTACATTTTCAGATGACTAGTTGATGCAGATTTATGTGAGAATACTGCAGAATGAAATAGTGACCACTCCCATTTATGTGCGTCACTCATAAGCAGTAGGCCTTATTTTGGAACTCCGGTTCTGCCACGCTTGTCAGAGAGAGTCTCAGAGAGCAGTAATCGAGTTTTACCTAATCAGTTCACTTCAAGATGATTCTGAAGTCAGCTAGTACGATTAGGCCGGTCCATATTGAGCCCAAAGTACGTGCGGCGTCTTAAGATGATCTGCGATGTACACAGAACAGGCCATACGTGTCAGTTATGCCTTCGGACACCAAGCTGCTTGGTCTTCATAGAAGTGATCAATAATGTCAAATTTCATGTCTGGACACTTTGCCTCAGTCACTGTCTGACTAACTGCAAGATTCTTGCTTACTTGCGCTTGTCTTTTTCGATTTACAAAAAGAAATGGATCTCTCGGGGGAAATGAGTATCCCACATTTTACCCATCAATTGGTTGAATTTGTTTGTTCTTAGAGGACGTTCGAAGGCAAGTTATTAGATAAGGCAGTGGCCACCGTACTTTGCAACAGCATACCAAACAGGAGAGTGACCGTGTGATAATTTATTCAGTCCAAGCTGTAGTGGTATACATTTTTGCCTCACTGCCTGATTTGCATACCTTGTGTTTCCGCGTGAATCCAGGCCAAATAATTGTTGGATTGTACGCATGTTCGGAAGAACCAATCACATGTCAGCGTACTCTTCAAATTCGCTTACACGCGCATCTGGGCCCTAAACCTAACAAGAAACTAGGGCGTACAGTAGGCTAATCACACCTTATGCCATGTGAGATTTTCCTGCTGATCGTGCCCAAGCAACTTCTAAAGGGTGCCCACTACTTTAGGACCTACAGATACGTACTTATCTCTTACCATTGGCTCATTGGTGACTGTTCCTCTGTTGCCATCCAGGAATACCAGTCGCTAGCCCCGTTACCAGCTTCTCTACCAGCATCTTTTGACAAGGGGTCCTCAGTTATTGGACTAAATAATATCATCCGGCGAGACAGGACATGACTGTAGGAAAAGTAACTTGTAGCAATTTGAGCATGCATCTGATCACTGCTTGTCCCTAAAATTGTCATAATACTGTACTCCAAGGGAGTTCTTGTGAAATTTATTCCAAATGAATCATCATAGCCGTGGTAAGTGCAAAACCTATTGAGCCAATATAAGTTTGAGCAAAGTTTGAGCAACATCAAGCAGTTCCTTTTTTGCAAATCGAGGGACTTGGACAAATATACCAGCCTTTCTCAAATAGTGATGGTGATAGGTATGGTGGAAGGAAAAATTGAAGGGCGAAGAGGTGTGTTTTTGTCGTGGATAGTGACAAGCATTTAGCATCACCAAGTTCCAGCATGAAGCCATCCGGATAGCCGTTATTGCATTTTCAGGGCTAACCTCATCCCAATTCATCCAACGGATGTGTGGATTGTAAGAGTCCGGGTCATTTGGTTGCTTTTAGAAAATTATACCAGTTTCTACATGCATCCATGCCCCTTTAGTCAGCAATGTTTCGTTGTTTGTGAAATTTGTTTGTTCAGAGTTGGTTGGTGGGACCTCCACGATAGAACTATGAACCATCACAATTGAAAATAGTCAAGAACAGCTGACCAAGGTTGTTATTCTCGAACATGAAAAAAAGACTCAGTGAGTACCGTAGTTCAGTGAGTTATACTGAGCCTTTTAAGTGCACCTAAACTATGCAAACTATGCCATCCTGGGCTGTGTAATAAGACCAGGGTTTGCTTACTGCTTTGTTTATGCTTCCTAAATTCCCCAGCGGATTCCGCAATTTTAACCTGAAGATCTTAGACATATTCTGAATGATCGCTAGCTCGATTTTTGTAAGATGGTTTTTAATCCATGAAACACACCGGTTAAATTTACGTATCAATATTGTGTGTATAGACCACTACAGGAAAAGGTAGATTTTTGCCCATACTGAGGCAGCGCGTATTCGAGGGAGATCGAACGTTTACTCATCTCTGACAGGGACTCATTCTGTGCACTTCTTAGGAGAGAAGTGCCTCCTGTTGGGGTGCAAAACTTACTGTTCATGTACAGCACAAAATCTGACGAGGCAGTTGCGTCGTTCATTAACAGCAAAGGGAGCGGTGCTCTTAAAATGTTTTCCAAAGTAACACTATATGAGTTCTGTGAAGATGACTTAAAGATGCCAGTTTCGCGCCAATAAACGGTCATAGGTGATCAGTTGTTGGGCCACAGCCAGACAAAAAACAGGAGTTCTAATAGGAAACTACTCACAAGGTTGCTGAAAACTCTTCGACAACCTCTTCAAACTCTTCAGCAACCTTGTGAGTAGTTTCCTTCATGAAAATATACTGCGATATCTCGAATATCGTACCAACTGAAACATGAGGCGGCCTGTGTGCAGCACATTCAGTTGAAGAACATCATAAACGAGAGACTCACTTGAGTCTCCCGTGAAAACCAAATTGATTTGCAAATGAGTGTATTTGTCGAAAGGAGTTCTAATAGTTTTGGAAATTCCGGGTTTGATCACTTTACGTTATCTCTAGTCTGATTCGTTTACGCCATGTTTTAACTGTGCGACTAAGGGCATTCAGGTCAAAAAGCCTTGTCTCTGAATGTTGTTTAGGACTTAATTATAACATTACCAGTTAGGACTATGTCATAGAGGGTGATAAGGAGGGCATAGCATTTATGTCATTTTCTCTTGTGAGTAAAGCAGCCATTTTTGTGTGCAGAATTTTCTTCTGTATGGTTGAAGGGTTTATGATTTTTTTTTCGAGGAAAGACGAGATGCAAAGTTTATGATCCAATAAACAAATCCGTTTTTCAGCCTAAATTCTTCAAAAATTGAGCGTTTCTAAGTCCATTTCTCGTGAGACACACGTATTTAGTCTTCCGCAAACAGTAACGAAACTTGCGTTCTTTTCTGAAACCACTACTGGAGGCCATCACTGTCTGAGACTCGGGCAATCCAAATTCATCTGCTGGCAATAAGCAAACCGTTGTAAATGGTAGTGCAGCGTGGCTCCTTTTGCATGCACGTCACAAGCAATATTGTAGTGTGCGTATCTAAGAAGCGTGTGCACAAGGTTACTGTAAACGTACACTTAGTGGTCGTAGGAGTGTGAGGGTGTGAGCTTTATTGCTTGCAGACACAGTTGCGTTTTGCACAGCCACCATTCTGAGGCAGTCGCCATAGTAGTTTCACAAAATACATACGAGTAACACAGAGCCGAATCGTTTTGATACTGGTTCTTGGAAGTCAGGAACTTTGTGGCAATTTGTGCGGATAGAGCCGAATAAGCCAAGTGAGCAAAGCTGAACGGATCACAATTCTTAACGATGAATTGTGCTATAAGCCAACGTCCATATTATGCTATCTCAGATTTATGAATAAATGCTTCAGGTTGTAAAAAAATATAGGAATGAACCTTCGGAATGCTGCAGCAGTACGAGCAGTGCGAGTGTTTTAGCCCGCCACTTTTTAAGAAACTTTGCTTCAGAATGGACACCCCAAAAACGCAAAGACGATGCAGAAGATAACGTTGCACCAACTCCAAAATATGGTACGTTTGTACGACATGCTTCTCTTATCCTATCGGTTGTTGGGAGCCAATCAAACAGAGGTGGGTTAAGTGGTTAGCCAGCAGAATTTCCTTGTTGCGCTAAAATCCAAGGATCACAATGTACTGTACGAACTTTGGAATAATCGAAGTAGTCATTTTCTGAGTTCGGAAACAACTCATATAAGAGTGATCTCACACTAAAAAGTCACATTTTTCCGCCAGCAGCTGTTGGTAGTTCTGAGTTCACACTGTTTCAACACAGAGTCAGCGCAGATAAATGGAACCGAATTAAACCATCCGTGTGTGAAAATACGTCTGTAGTTCAACTCAGCATTCTTTTCAGGTAAAATGAGCGAGGCAAGCCAAAGTCGATGTTTGAGATATTCTGTAGGTCGCACATGAAACAATTTAGTCTTTTTGTTGCAAGTTACGCAGTTTCATTAATTTCCTAAATTTACATCAGATTACTCTTGAATTTTTAAAGGAATATCGTATGACTCCTGTCCGATCATATTGCGACTTCCATCAAAAAGTCAGTTGAAAGGTACAGAAATACTCTACTACAAAATGGCCTGGAAGGCACATACTGTGGTACAGCTGAAAAGCTTGAGCATTCAAACTAAACTTCTCCTAGCTAGCTTGATATTCCTTATCCCTCAGTATAATTTCTGGAATTTTGTTGAAGAAATTACAAACATTTAAAGTTGTTTGAAATTTTTAAAGCTGAATTTCTGTGCGTTTAGTCCTCTGAGGGAATCTCTAGCAGATGGGATTTCTAGGATCTTTAGGGAAATGAGAACTAGATGGACAGTTCGTGGTGTAACTGTCTCGCTTTTAGGCAGGGTACCTTAACCACCTTAACCAGATTACGTCAGGTGTAGGGATTCATCCACCGCGAATCTTGAAGGGTGAATCTCCCCCGAGGTTCGTTGGATGATTGTTTGACTTTCAAAGCGATCCGTTGCACAACCGCAAGTACTTTAGTCGCATGTCTCTGAGATGTTTTGCATTTGCTGGGCAACTCAGAGTGAACACAGAGAGAAAACACTTTACGATCAATAAATCATGGTCACATTATGTGACAGTTATTGTCCTGAGCTTTGTCGAATTCCATTCGTCTCTCTTAAGGGAGCAAGTAGGCAGAGTACCCGAAGTAAACCAAATTGAGCAGACAATGGGGAACTACGGATAAACAAACGATTACAATGAAGTCGTCATAAAATGTTATTATGAACGCTGCGATATTGTGTCTCAATGCCAAATGAGTTGCCGGACAACAATAGTGCCGCGCGAAAGAGTTGGCCACGGCGTACCTTTAAGTAGTGGGACGTTAGATAGTAGACTGATTTACAATCAAATGAGGCACTGCCCGAGAACTACATTGGTTTGCTGGCAAATAGGCCATTTGGTTCGGTAATGACGCTGTTCGCAGTGCGTATAATTTGCTTGTTTTGGCTAGGGTTTATATGTACATTCAAGCTGCCTATTTTGTTCAGATTTTCAAGATTTGGGGTGCAAAATGATGCCCGTTGCTTGTTTGCATGCGCGGAAGAAGAAGAATCCCAAAGATAATGGGGTTATTCGCTGTGCATGTGAGGTAATCACACTCTTGATCAGCTGCTCGTAACCGAACGCAAGATCAAGCATGTGGATCCCTCTAGTGACTCTTGGGATACGTAAGTTTAAGGGTCGTCGAAATGAATGAAACAGGTCTACAGTGAAGAGATTAACTTTGCTTGTGGCCTTAAATCTCGGAATCATAGGGTATCCCAACCAAATGTCTGGCGGCATGTGTTTGATAACAGCATCCACTGCTCACCATATTAAGCTACTCTTTTGTAAACTGATGTAAAGAGAATCGATGGATGTAACGCGTTTCACTAGGATGCGGCTCTAAATCAGTAACAAAGTGAACTGCATATAAATGGAGCTTAACCTTAGGACCGTCCTGGTCTAGTAATAGGCTGGTTGAGCCGAAGCTTCAGAATACTTTTTTTTGGCACGAAGGCCAGTGCTGATTCTACTTAACGTGGCC
This sequence comes from Opisthorchis felineus, assembly GCA_004794785.1. Taxonomy (NCBI): domain Eukaryota; kingdom Metazoa; phylum Platyhelminthes; class Trematoda; order Opisthorchiida; family Opisthorchiidae; genus Opisthorchis; species Opisthorchis felineus. The sequence goes on from SJOL01007337.1 coordinate 416,906, forward strand.
CCATCGTTGGTGTATAAATGCGAATTTTGGAACCAATTTTTTGCCCATTTATTTTTAACCTATGTAAAAACAATTGAAACACTCAGTCAACGGACCACATCACTTTCGTCTAGACTCGGTCACTGCCAGCCTGCGCTTTACCAGATTGTTGGCTGATTCTTGGTTTTTAGCTTGATGAAGAGTGGTCCAGTCAGGTCGCACTTACCCTCCTCGCCAAAATTTCCAGTTCCGATTACACTGAAGCGACGATTGGTTCTCGCTTTCGGCTAGAATGCGACACATGTAAACTAACTCGCATGAATACAATTACTCTTGCACTGAATTTCATATGGAAGGTGCTTGTGTGCGTATGTTGTGTAGGCATCAACCTCAGCGGGCGACTCGAATTCCGAAATTGGGTGCACGGTGTTACGCGCGCGTGAGGTGTTCTTCTCCATGGGAACACCTAGATTTCATATAGAAAGTGGACGGAGTGAGAGTCCGACCGCTTTTAAACTTATCCTAGGATGCAATTGACAGTCCGTCGCGTGTCACGTGTCACGTGACAAGTAAAACGTGCGACTTCTAAGGATCGGCAGCGTAGTGTTCTTTCGGTAGTGTTTTAAGTAGAAAAGAACCACTGAGCCAGGAGATCGAAATAATTCGCTTAAAAACCCAGTCCTTACTTGTCATTAGAACAGTCATTTGTCATGTTGGTGTATACTGAGGAGGGGAAATGGCCCAAATCCAATGATGTATTTCAGAGCCATTTGGCTTCCAAGCGCTGCGACCATAGAAGAAAATTATGATTTCTCAAGATATCAAATGGGGCTTCTGTGAGATGAAGCCGTAAAGTAACTAATTTGCCTGGTGTATGATGCATTTCAACTGAACACGACCCAGCAGGGGCAGGTAGTATAGCAAGTGGGAGTTGCAGTCCCAGAAGTCTGATATTATGAACCAGAAGCACCTGAAGTATCGCCACGGTTTCTTCGTAAGGTTGGTAAAAAGGGCTCTTCTTTCATGCTCTCACTTTTTGCCTTTTCCGTCTTGACGCATGAAGTTTCTAGTGAGTAGGGATTTTCCAAATGTGAGGATATCAATGCATAAAAGCATGCACTTCGTCGTTCATCAAGGCAAGACATATATTTAACAGGTAACCTGAAAACATTTTGTGAAATAGCCCGTGATTATCTGATGTTATGATACTTTCACACGAAGTTACGCTAAATCTGCCGCCAAAAAACTTTAAGTAGGCTTTCCATTCCAGCAATCTGACCTGATGAATCCGGTCACTAAGTATTAACTATGACTTCTTTCCTTACATTCCAACAATTCTAGTGAAGCCAGCAGGATTGTTCACTTTCGTCAGACAATTTGTTGTTTTAGGTGTTTGGGGGATGCGTAAAATTCCAATTCATATCCTTTTGTCCTGGCGCAACTATTCTTGCATGTCTACACCAAACGGGGGAGCATTTGCCTCAAGATTCGCCCTTAATAGAGCTTGGCCGTACTGGGGCTTGACCTCCGGACATCTGACCTGTTTCCACTAATACAGCAGAGCACGCTGGATGCACCTGAATTATCACGTCCAAACAGACAAACATATTCACGCTTGACCGTTTAGGCAAACTAATCACATCAGTTACGATCAGCATAGTTGGTTTGAATATGGCGTGTGTCTTTCGTGGCCAAGAGGACGACGACGAGGGTAATAAAGCAGGTGCAACATACAACAGTGTAAATAAATAATTGAGTCTTCTGAAAATTTATTCGAGCATAGCAGGACTTAGAGAGTCCTGATATAGCTGAAGTTAATTACATTATGCATTAAGCAAAATTACACTACATGTAAAGATCTGAGACTTCCTAAGACGCAACACATCACAAGCCGAAGTGAGTGCATATCCTTCCTAAACAGCAAGAGAATAAAGTAAGAGGACACATTTTACGAATGAATGCAGATTTTTCGAGGCCCCATAAACCAGCAGATAAACAGATTTAATCCAGTTTGACAAATGTCAGTTTCACATATTTCGGCACATTCAAATCTGACACATGAAGGAATTAATCGTTCAAAAAATTCCAACTCTTCTGCACCTAAGTATCCAGAACTTTATGCTTGCGAAACAAGTTCTTTTTCAGTGTTCCGTTATCAGAATTTAACCTTGTTATTCTTCTTGAGATTGTAATAGTTGGATATTAGATGCTTTTCGGCCTGCTTAAACAGATCACTCCTTGAAAGTATCCTGACATTGGAACAGTCTCCCAGCACACTGCTCTGTGGTGTACTATGATTTGCAGCGGCTCTTTTTTTATGAATCCGTTGTGTTGTCGAACTGCAGCCTCTTCTGTCAGCTCTGTTGCTGAGGAATTCTGAGTTACCATGTTTCTGTCAGGGTGCAAATCCAGAGGTACCTAAAACAAGTAAGCTCTGCAACCAAAAGTAACTGCTGTACCATTCACCTAAATTTATTGGCTGACTACTACGTCAGAGTTTGATGCTCCGCACACTGCTAGTACGTTTTTTCGCCAAATTAGTGGACTCTTGTTGACACGACGTGGTTTCATTTGGCCGATCATTTGGTCCTAGATACAAGCACAGAGCTGCCCTTTGTAGCTTGTCACGTTTGTATAACAACTTGAAGGCAATGAAGCTGGAACCAGGGATGATTTAACGCAATGTTACTTTATATTGCTTGAGACTGTTTTTTATGGCTGTTTTATGAACAAGATTGGGTCGTACGGAATCTCAGTCGTTGTGCATCACTTGGATGACAGGTGGTTACCACGGTTCACTTGGATGGATTAATATGTCTCACCCACAAAGATGCATGAGTGTGAAACATATGCCTTGATTACTTTATAAAAAGCAAAAGAAAACATCATGCTTGAGATGTCTATTTATGTGAAATTTCAATGGTCTGGTGCAATAGACAGTGATATGGCTTATTAGGACTAAAAAGGACTATTCTGTTGGGCAAATAATTTGGTATTCTCCGAAGGTGATTTCTCGAGTAAATATTACTTCGGTGTCATACACGATCTGGAATTAATAAATAGACCCTGCAACAGTAACGGCCAAGAACTCAACGAAATTTTCATGAAGGAAACTACTCACAAGGTTGCCGACAACTCTTCGACAGCCCACGACCTGTTTAGTCTTTCTTGGGGCTCACCACAGGCACAGTCCCCGAGATTCTGTCAACCTTATGTTCTACTTGATCAATCAGTCAGTCATGTAGGGGAGCTGGACACCAAGTGAGATGAAGCTCATGCAGAAGAATTGCTGTTCAGAATGAGAAACGCTGAAAAAGGACAACCAAAACACACTGAATGCTAGACTAAAGAGAACACGGTGAATTGAACGATGGAAGCCACAGCATTCAGATTACTGCGACCCGTCTTATTAACGTGCTGGAAAGGTTTAGGAAAAAACAGTAGTACCAAATATCACGTAGGACTGTCTACCCGAAGACACTCAGGAGGGCTAGGAAAAAACAGCGAAATAAAACTTTCCGCCTGTTTTGGGAGTGGGCCAAATGCAAGCGACCCGGCGACGTTTGAAATGTGAAAAACTAGTAAATTCGTGCCATTGATTTCAGGCACAGTATTGAGTTACTGAGCGACACACACAGCTAAGGACTATGCTGTCAGCGCTGGGAAAAACTGTCAATTCACAGTAATAATACAAACTTATCGAACTTATCGAGAGCCAGGATGTTTTCCAAACAAACAGATCTGATATAATTCCACACAACTTTTGATGAATCCAGCTCCATTAGTCCCATTTCCTTAGTTATCTGTCAGATCTGTAAATTGAATGCATTCAGAACAAGATGCCGCACAATTCTTCTGGGATGTTTTGAGCTAATCAGTGTGTTAACGAATAAGAGCTATTCACAGGACAGCACAGGTCTTTTAAAGTAAAGACCCTATTTTTGAAGTTGTCATTCAGTGTCCTTTGTGGAAACTATGGGTTTACCGAAGTACGAGGAAGCTACATCAAAGCTTCCAGCAGCACATCACTGTCCGGAGTGATACGGAGTTTTGGAGATGGACCTGTAGGTAAAAGCTGTGAAGAATTGTTAATGCAAAGGAAAGCACGTAATTTGGATGGCATAAACAAAGCAGTGGTCCAAGTTTGCTGGCATTACATAGAGTCTGGATGGATACAATGCAGAGGAGCCGGTGAATGCATGATCAAGATGAGTCCAAGTCCTGGTTCGCCCGTTCGATCCAAAGGACTTAACTCTTATCAGGTCACCTTCTATGATCAAGGCCTTTCGATGATGATGGAGACAGAACTGGGGAGGAATCAGTTCAGGAATTCATCCAACGTATTAGATGAAATGCGGAAGGTGTTGGACATAATGACAAACAACTTTGCCCGCAATTTGAATAGAAATCTGTATTTATAAGATATGGCGAAACATTAAACACTGTCAAAAAATATTGAAGATAAACCTGAGCAGACAGTGTCCCGTCCAGTTGGACATTTTAGGGAGGTCTTCGTCATATTCTCTAATCTTCAGCATACAACCTAGCCGAAAACTAATAACCAATGAACTGGCGTCCAGTCACTATTATTGAGCTGTCACCACGAAATTATTGTTCCGAAGCTGGCTACGTAGAACCAACCTTAAATCGTCAAAAAATTGATGTTAAATGATACATAAAAAGTGACGAGACGTGATAAATAAACCATGATTCTAGTCACAGTAAAAGACAGCTTCATTATGTCCAACTGGAGCCGCAGTATAGGTCTTCCGGCGAGCAAGAGCTGTGATGCGTTGGGCTTAAGCTTCTGGGCACAGTGGTTGTTTTGACAGAGATCTCGCCCGACGTGGGAATGTGCAACGTGTGCTCTATTATTCGCGGACACCACTGTATGACACGTGTTTGCTGAGCTACCAGGTTAGGTCATCCGTCTAAATGTACCCACAAAACAGATGCTGTCAGCATGCCATGTGAAAGTAGTTCTCCGAGGACAAGGCGGTTCACGACAACTCGGACAAGTAGAAAAAGGGGAATCCTTGTGATTCGAAGCCCACTGAGCAAGGCGGAAAACCAATCAACATCAATTCAATATCGAGCGAAAGTGCAACATCCTGGGAGACTGTTGTAAAATAAGTTTCAATTCAAATATGGCATGACATGGTAACGACACACAACATACGCCAAATAATTACTCTTGTGAATGGGGACAAAGTGACGACGCCTATTCAAACGACACGTTGTGTTGTGTTGTTAGATGTAATCTCGTCCTTCCCGTCGCTTTCTTGTTGTTTGGAGAATATTTTATACTTCTGTCGGTGTGTTAATGGAGCATGACAATTGCAGAGATTTCGGCACTATCAAAACACCGGTTTTGACCTACGGCATCGCTTCCCCATCGGTATGTAAACAAACTATGGTCGGGTTTGGATAGGACTAGCTTCCATTTGTCAGTCAGGCCCACACACATAATCTGCACACTCTTGTAGACGAATACAACCGTGCTACTTCTGATGATATTACAGCGCGGACTGAAATTTGAGTGCACGAAGTCAAACTAATCACAAACAGCGTTGTTTTGGGCGGCTATCTGGCTGGTTGAATATCAGCCGGGATAATTTCTGTTTTCCGTGTTTTTCAAGTGGGCCAAACATTCACAGATATAAGCAAAATTACGTTCAGTATACCTCAACTTCCCTGGGAGAAAACGTCTGACCGTAATTTTCCTCTGAAAAGTGCTTTCGGTGTCTGGTTTTACTCACAATAGAAGGTTGATAAAGGGGGAAGATATTTCGCCCATTGCTGAACCCTTTGGATTCTTTCCCAAATAATTTAAACACATTGCTCACGATGTCTGATCGGTCACCTTAAGGTAGGTCTAGGGTTGCGATAGCTTCTATTCTGTTACTTGTGATGGGTCAACCATATTTTATTCAGGCATCTCACCGTATCACGCCGTCAGTTTTGTACTTACTCGACCTTGGACAAGATGCTACCAGCAAACGTGTCTAAGGTCAATTCCATATGCTCACAAAACTGATACCCCCTTCAAAATGCACTAAAGCCCAGCTAAATATTAAGGTGCCTAAGTATTGTTCAATAAAGTAAACTTTAGCCCATTAAGAACAGGCGTACTATCAGTTGGCTCATTTTGCATATGTTTGACTACTTTTTTGGTTTAAAACTGACCTCTCTGAAAAGGGGGTTCACCACAATTGCCATTCAACTAGGTGCAACCCAAGTAAGTTGCTGTGTTATATCTAAGAAGCGGGGAGCATTAGTAAGTTGTGAAGAATTAGAACAAATCTAGTATAAATTACCGTTGGAGATAGTGCGAAAGTGGGCTTATTTTCAGAGAAGTACGTCTAGTTAAACAGTCCAAGGTTCGCAAAATAAAACCAGTTTTAACCAGAAATCTAATTTCTTTTTCGGAATTATCCAGCTAATAGAAGAGTAACATCTATGCAGGACGAAAATTCAAGGAAATTTCATGGCTGCAGATAGTTCTGATGACTGCGGTACACATACTCATCGTTTGGAAGAACAAGCTAAATAAATTCACCACTAAACTTTGGGTGTTTTGGCTTTCATGAAATTAGGTTCTTAAAGAACGGTTTGGAATTTACTATGTTTTCCACTTGTTAGTTCTACTAATTAGGTTAAAATCTCTGTCATTTGCCTTTCATACAGAATGGCGAATTTATGTAATTTGATCGGAAGCGCACGAGGTTTGTTCAAATCGATCTATAGGCCAAAAACATTAAATTCGCTCTCATATCCGCTCTTTGATTCACTGATTGCTCAATTGTACAAGCCAAGTTTTTCTGGGGCGAAAGTTTACATGTAAAACCCAATCAGTTTAAATGTCGATTGGCGTAAATGAGGGCTAAAAACATCAACCCGCATTCAAACGGTTCTATAGACTGGCGTGTTTCTTCAAAGGACCAGTTCTTCCATTGTATTAGGGGCGGAATTGAGTCCAGAATAATGCGTCGAAAGGCTCGCTCTGCGCTCTCGAACTACTCTAATGGTTCATCCAGGGCTACGACAAAATGGTTAGTTTGTAGACGGTAAATAAATACATGGATGTACACGTCTAGGTAACATTCAGTTGTGTCGAATCACTTAATTAAATCAGAGATGCGAAAATCGGACACCATAAATTGCATGAAATGTATGCACGGCATGGTCATGGCATAAGAAAGTCCAATCCGAGATACACCTCAATGAAGGAGCAAATTTTGACAACCATTAGGTTTTCTCAGGTTCTACTGAAACGTTTTCTCATTACCAAAAAATTCAAGCCAGAAGAAACTGTCAAGGAAACATTCCTTTCTATCCAAAATATTTCGGAACCTGCGGGCTAACAAAGTCCTCCAGAACTTGAATGTGAAACACATCAGCTCTACTGATTAGGGCCATGAGACGGACAAAAATCACTTTAGGCGAGACTGACACTTTTGGTTTTTGACCCCGACCCCGTTTCCCTCACTGGATAAAGTTAAATGGAGTGGGTTCTGGCCACGAAAAAGACAAGTCTAGACACGATAAGGTGCTGTCATTTTGTGACTAAACACAGCATTTATTATTCGATCAATAATTCCACGGAACTTGAGTGATAATAACGATCGACCTGGCAGAATTCATTTATCCCTCATATATATGGTAAACATTCCGTATTAATGAGGGTCACGAAAAGTTCTATTGAAATTCTTTGCTGAATAAGCCATATTAAAAACTGCCACCACTTCTGATTCGTGTTAATGCTCACAGGTTGGAAAAGACGCAGTCCTGTTGGGTGTCGATCTTGCGGCGAATGAGAAGGCATAGATAACCCGAACCAAATTTGGATACTGCGTTGTGCAATTCAGTGACAGGTTTAAAACAAAAAGTCAAAAAATACCTCTGTCATTGAGCAATTAGACTGGTGGATTAACGCTGTCCATCCTGGTGGACAAACTTCTCGTATGAGGCCCATAAAACAAGTGTCCTCGAACTTCTCAAACTGGTTCAAAAACACTTTCCCAGACACTTATTCGATTTATTAAATGCGCACTTGTTTACTACAAATGGGCGATAAAGAGCGAGTTTATCAAATGATTTTGTGGGCTGGTGTTCCGGATGGAATCACCTGACTTGATCTTGCCGGGGAAACTACATCTGAAGGTCGACGCACTGAATTTTCTTGGAGGTGACTGCGGAGATAAAGTGTGAACATAGAAAGAATTTTTCAAGCTTTTATGGCGAATTACAGCAGCGATGCTGTTTGCTGAATTAGTTAAATTCAATGGCGTTTAAAATGAAATATTTTGGTTGGGAGTTTGCAAGCTGTTTGTGGTTGCCGCATTCTTGTCCAGAATACCAAATGAGGGGCAAAATTGGCTGACTGTAGAAGATAACCAGTACCGAATGGGACACCTCGGATGTTTTGCAGTGAAGGGTTGGCACCAAAACACACTAGCTGTTCAACGCTAATCTTTGGCTCACATTCGAAACGTCCACTTCAGGTCTTTCATGCGGAAGCCCTTGGGAAAATAAGGACTGAGGATTTCAGGGCATCAAGTGAACTATGAGAAATTTTATCGTTCTACACGTCAAAGTCGCCTGAAAGTAAAATACGGAATCTCATGATTATTCAGGATTGACAATTTTGATCTGGCAGAAGTAAAGAGGACAGTTTTCGTATTTCAAGCTTGTAAACAGCCATATTCTGCCAGAAATTCAAACATATTCTCATTATTCATCTCCACCGATGACTCAGATTAGGCTGATGAGGTAAGGACTGCTTTCGACGCTCTTAATGTTTAAAATGGGTAACCAAGGTCAGGTGTGAACCGGCCTGACCTAATGCCATTTTATATTTATTGTTTTCGGGCCTTGACCTAGTGCTAACTGATCCTGAGCTTAGTTTCGTTTGCATGGATGGAGGGGACGAACACATCCGAAACTGCGTACGTGTGGAGAAATAACGGACTCGTTTACCGGGATGAAAGAAACGCTTGCATTTCAATGAAAACTCAGATGTCTAAATCACCACAGATAAACAGGTCCATACGCTTTGCATTTCAAGTGGATAAGTTCAGTATTTCTACTCTTTTCAACCTGCATTGTCTCCTTTTGCGCCAAAATTGTGTGCGTTTGCACCGATTCCACACATGCACCAAAAAATAGTCTGATCCCTGTCTCAGCCTATCTGTGCAAGCGTTAGCGAGACAGGCATGTGAAACCAGCTGCATTCGCCAAGTATCACACAGGCTAGGAAAACAAAGATATGAAACCTAGAAACCCCCGAGATATGGTGGCTAGACTGGTTTAATGACAAGCGAAGCCCCCAGGATGCGATTCAGACTGCGGTTTTGATAGCCTAGTACATTAACAGGTGGATTTTTTTTGCACTGTGAGCTAGCCAATTTGCAGGGTGTTCGGCCGGTATTACGGAACCATGCAGTGCTTCGTGCATCAACATGAACTGGTTAGCATAAATCCTGCTCTCTCAGCGTAGAGTCTTATAAACCAACGAGGTTGTGCACACAAAGCGTTTGTCACAACTACCTCTGGTGCATGCTCGGGGGCTGAGTCGTGCCAAGTGTTAACGAGGTGGTGAAATCAGTTCAAGGAAACTGTCGTGGATGTCAGCTTGTGATTAGAGGTCCATGAGGCCATAGAGTTGCTGGGGTAAGTGCCGTGCTTGGTATGCCTATGTCCTAGGAGCTGCTGAACAGAATCACGTATCCATCGGTGCAGATATTTGTCACACTTGTTTTCTTTGTGCGTTTCACCGCGAGATGTACATGCCAAACAACGGCTGCGTTAAAAAATGTGGTTTCGACTCTACGAACACCACATCCTCATCACCTGAGGTTTCTCATTGACCTTGGTAATTGTGGCGTGTGTTATGGTTGCAAGGGTAATATCCCGTTATTTATTCTACCACAGTAAGAGTGGCTTCATAGTGACTGAGTACATCCGAGTACAACCGAGTACATACGAGCCAGGCAAATATGGTTTTAGTTGTGAGTGGTTGCGGGATTCGTAGAACGTACGCTCACATCACTGGTTTCCCTGGATTCACGTTTGACTTGCTTCAAAAGATAGAGGATGACGCAATGACATCTACCTTAGAAATGTGAGCTGTATTCACCACAATTCATTACCCGGATGTTGCAGTCATTGGCATTCCAAGAATGAAGCACACTGTATCACTTTTGTGTTAATAGCGCATAGCCCTATTGGAATGGACACAAATCAAACAAACCATGGGAATTTGTTATTGTTCTCTAAAGAATTATATATATTACCCCCCACCATGACGTTTTTACATGGACATAATTCACTGAGTTTAATACCGGTTAGTTTCTGATCACATGCAGATCCACAGTGATACGATTCTCCATCACACGTGTACGCTTGCCATGCAACCCCATTTTGACTGGATACTGACGGTAGCCAGGGAATTACGGCTGCACACTGTTCTGGAAATCACTCAGTTGTTTTGTGACAAATAAAATTTTGCTGCTCATACAAGCATTATAACTCTTAGGTCGAAACTCCAAGTGATATGCTGATAAGATATGATACCAGTGATTACAGGCCACAGTAGGTATCGCGCTATCTAAGAACTCTCGCCTACAGGGCAAAAAACGTGTACAGCCACACTTTGAAATCGGTCTAATGTACTCTTACATTTCGGAAATGAAACGGTCCTCCCCAGACAGTGCATCCAAAACGCATTCACTAATTGAGCCTTCAGGCTGAGCTGGTAACATATTTGTGTAGTGGCATTAAAGGTAAGTTGTAAATACTCCACTTGCCTTCGACAGAATTCAGCGTAGGGAAGCATGGCAGCAAGCGCAATAATCAGTCTTCCGTTAACGGTTCTTTTGCTTCACATATTAGTGTTCCAGGTTTTTTTCAATGACAAAGGGACATTTTGCTATGATTTTTAAAACATTCCGATCGTCTTTACCTTCAGAATGGTCAGGCTAGTTGGGGACGTAGGAGAACGAACATTTAGTCATAGAAAAGCGAGAATAGCCAACGTATCAAGAACACTACCCGGTACTTGGACAGGTATCTCACTCAAGCATTGGGGCTTCAAGAGTGTTTTTTAATCTACTTGTGGAATGAACAAAGATATTTGGAGGACTTTTAAAATATGAGTGCAAGGCGGTGATCTTCTTGGTTTTCCTGGTGTTTTATCCGAATCCCGCAATCTATAAATTGGGTAAGCAGTTCAGTGGCACCCTGATAAAACCCTATTTTAATAGAAATATGACCTTACGCTTCCAAAATGAGCAAATTTTCATCTCATCAATTGTTCATACTAAACAACTGGTTTTTGTTTTAGACTCTTTTTGGAGGTTTTTGTAGATACCACTGCCGTACAGAAGGTGAACGAGCATGTCAAAGTTCCGGATCGGTTGGTCTGGAACAATCGGCTTATTATATGAAACTTTGCATGGGACAACCACGTAACTGAAGCTGTCACATTTTACACCATGAAACACAATTTGACTCGACTTGACTAAACCAAGTCAGTAGTTCATCGCTGTATATAAGTGGCACCATGCTTCGGAACATTTCACAATTAAATTACCAACCGAAAGCTATACAGCTGAGGAGAATAAAGCGAAGCACGATAACTTGATGCTTCTTTTGCCGTATTGATATCGTGTGTTGTTTAATGTTTTTTGTTCAGATTAGTCTAAATAGAGAAAACATGGGGACTAGTGGACATGATGCATGCTGTCCACGTTGCACTGGAGTGTGTGTGTGTGTGAATCATGGATATTCATCAGCATCCATCATCCCTCCTCATCATCAACATCATCATCACTAACACAACACCAGGTGAGAAAACTGCTAGCGTCGTACAGCCATGTCAATTTATCTGAATAAAACATCATAGTGGGTAAAATAAAAAAATGGGGAAGGGAAGGGGACCTAGGGATAACCTACTACAAACATCCAAGGTGTCTACACTTCCGACAATCAGGTGACACTTGTTTACAGCATGAATACCATGGTTAGCCGCCATATGGTTCAATGTCTGCAGCCAAACACAGTGAGGGTCACTTGGACCCCAGCAAGGACGGCGAACAGCACCCAAACGTTTTGTAACCTCCCTCATTCCACTCTGCCATTTCACATTCTGTGCACCTGTAGGATTACCAGTGGTTGGCCAGATGGCCGTTGATCTGTTCGCCAAGCTTGGCAAGTGGCTTGCAAGCCATATCAATGTCCCTGCCTTAGCCCGCCTAAACAAGACGCTCAAAGAGTTGTAATTGCTGTCTCTGAGTTTACCAGTGCTTCATTCTGTTGGGACGCAAGCAGATGCGATGACCAGGTGATTATCGGCGCGCTTACGGGATACTCTCATGGACGTTGCGAAACGGACCGCAGAGAAGAGACTCAAAGGGCAATAATTCGAGCGGGGACCCTTTAGCTCGATGGCTTGAAATGAGTGCTAACCCCAGAAGAATCAGTCGCAGTGGCTTGTGGATTACCCAAAGTACACAACCGAAAATGAGCGGAGGCCGATGGGGAGGTAATTTCAACAACCATACTTGGGTCTTGAATCCACGTTTCACAGAGACACCACGCATCAATAGAAATCGAGTACAGCATGCATACAAGAGCACTCTGTTGGTCGGCTTGCTTCAGAGTGCGAACGTTAACGACAACCAGTTGAAGTGAGCGTCGGGGTTCGAAGAATGATTTCGAGTTGTCTGTGGCCGTGGAGGACGAGTTAACCGGAAACATTAAATCTAACGGCAACGGATGGTGAACGGATCCGTCACTACTTAGGATTTGCCTGAGGAGATGCCACCGGCACAGAGTGAGGAGGAAGAGGACGAATATGTGAAACTGGAAGAATGGAGGCTCTAGCAGTAGCCTGTTTTCACTGACGAGCCCCGCTGTATGCAGCACGAACTGTGAACCGGCTGATGTTGCCACACGACTGCCGATGTTGTATGAGATTATTTGTAATTGTGTAAATCACGGCTGTACGTGGTTTGGGAGTACTCCGAAAGCTCCCAGACATAGACAGACTTTGGCTCAAAAGCCCAACACCAAGACAGCGGTCATTGGCTTAAGACCGTCAGAACAGAAGCAGGTGGCTACACATGTTCTGACCCCTAACTTGAAGGACCAGGATACTGTGTTAGTTAGAACTCTACCTATTGACCAACCTGATATGAAAAGCTCTGTGATCGTTGCGTGTACATTCCCCAGTATAATAGCCCAATGAGTTATAAAGGTGCATCACACATAAAGGTGCATCACATCTTGTTCGTGACGGTACAGATTTTTAAGGGCAATCAAAATCATTGACGTGCACTTCAAGCGCACAGGAAACTTCCAACCTGCCCTCATTAAAAACCAGTGAAACGTTCACTACCCCAGTATTATAAGACTGAGGCCTGGTTCTTACAATCAGCGATTTTAAGAAGAACCACCTCCGTGGAGGAGACACTTGAAACTTCCCCAAGATGCTCCCCTCAGTGGAGAGAGTACTGTACAAGAATAATATGTGAGAAAAAGTCCAATCTAATCAGTACTGTGTAAATGATTGTGATAAAGGTAAGCAACGGGAATAGAGCGAATCTAAAATGAAATGGGGCGCCTTGAAATTAGTAGAAACTGGGAAATAGGTTGGTTCATACGCGGATAGTTGTAGACTCCCTACGTAAAAGTAGTATATATCCTACTCTCTGTCGCATCAGATGCGTTTTCCTTCGAGTTTTTTACCGAGGCCTCACCTTAGGAAGTTTACTACAGGCAATTGTGTGTCTCAGAAATGTTCGCAGTATGATGGAGGGGTGTAAATTCCTTATGCACTTAGGTAAACATTTAAAACGGTCTCTTTTTATCATTTAAATATAGTGGACCTTACCACTCTCCTTCAGTCCATCCCCAGTAGCCTTGATCCAAGCCGGTTGTTCATATTTACGCATTACTGTCCTGCAATGCGACTGATTTTCAGCCATTTCCGGAAGAAACGTTACTCGTATACAGTACCTGTACTCGTACACGAAAGGCATTTAAGTGTGCAAGTACAGGTACATCGACCACCTTCTACACAAAAGTGGATTAATTTTGAATAATTGTTAGAAAGTCCTAGCTAAGCAGCATACGAATAAATTCGGAAGAAGCTTATTTGTAAAATTATAAACTGGGCGAATAAAATGTATGGGTACAGGTTCCAGCACACTGACGTCTAAAAGGCGTATGAGATGACATATGTTAGAAAAAACGGTACTATTAGTTTGCTTGCGGAATAAATGTGCTTCGTGAATTCCTAACACAAAATAAAACCAAGACGAACAGGATGTTACAACATCGGGGTCCATTTAAAGGATTAGAATCGCTATACAGCTGCGACTTAGTCAACCAGTAATTGAAACACCATAGAACCTTCATTTTGCTCCAGGTTAACTCGGACATTTTTTGCTATCGCATAACATTTGATCCAGATAACCACATATCGCTTCGGATTTCGGAACTGCACGAACACGATTGGTGACTGGTAGTGACCTTGATTTAGAAAAGGATAGTACATTTGATTAAATATCCCATAATCTCTATCACACCATTCCGCATCTCGGTGCAGTTCGTGATGCCGCTGTAAAGAATCCATATCATAATAGCACACTTTGCCCAGGTAGGCAGCGTCAGTCTCTGTAAGCCCCTCACATTTCACTTGCACACCAGTTACATTCATTGAAATATCAGGCAGCCATCCGTATATACGATTCAGCTTGACTGCAAAACATGGCTGTCCTCGAAAGAAGCCGAAGCCATTTTTCAAATTGCATGGTCCTCCAGCATCCAGCGAGTATCGACAAACCCGTCTGAAATGCACGTACCCCCGTTTCTTTTCACATGCTGTAAACATTCCACCAACCGTGTGTGTTTGATAGTGAGTTAGAAATGCAGTCATTTCGTCTACCATTGAGGAATAGGACACAGGATCCGATACACGGACGTGGACAAGGGTTGTGCGCACACTGGGATTCGGAACAACTGATATACCTGGGTTCAGTTGCAACAGATTTGAATAACCGGTGATACGTGGGTGATCGGGTAGAATCGTGAAATAGAACAGTACATACATGTAGACGAAGAATAATATGATAACAACGGTGTAAATGCACAGAGTGTAGGCCATCCGTGTGAAGATACTTTTCAGAATCACCGTAACGTTCCCATGTGTTTCGGTTAGTTGCTTGGGGTGGTAGGAAGGCGGAATGATTTTGAGATCATAAAGCTCAGAGTTAAATGTAGTTTCCTTGATAGTGTACAGACTTTGATATGTCATTTTAGAATGGAAAGGTTCATGTGAACCATAAATCCATTATCCTGATGGATAATGAAAATTACTCGTCAAATATCACAATGAAAATATATATAAAAAGACAAATGTTCGACCATTGGAATAATCTACCAATCAGGTGCGAGTTAAAACTGCCTTCTGATTGGCTCCAAAACACGTATTTGAGACAGGCAAAAACTTTGGGCTGTTGGTAGAATGTCATCGAAAATTATGTGAGGGAATTGTCAGGGAGTGGAATTCTATCATAAAAGATAGTAACTTAAGGACAGATCGGAATATTCCGAATTTTCTGACTCAAACAAAATTCTTGGACCACTTAACTCCTTCACAATAGTAGTGGCAGAAATCGAACGAACTTAAAAAAAGGACCATTGGAAGTGAAGCACATTGGTGACCGTAAGTGGAAATCGACCGGATGAAACATTTTCTTTTGGCATTTTCTACAAGAGGATATTCACCTCCAGATAGGTTCCACCAGTGGACTGAATTAATTCTCTGTGGGCTCGTTTCTTTTGGATGGGCATTAGCCTCTAAGATTCAGTTCAGAGTACCACGTTAAAGTGACCTAACCTGATGAATCATCGTTCCTAACCATAGTTTTTCACAAAGATTGATCCATGTTCAGCAGAACGGTCTATGTAGGTTTGTTCGTCTCTCTGAGTGGTGTTCCTGGAAGGGCACAGTGTAGGTTTAGTATTTCTTTTCAAGAGTATCGAACATATCCCCTTGGTATATCCGCTTATGGTATTGGCCCCCAAAAATCACGAAAAGATTTGATCATATGTGGTAGGGCGGCAATAATTTTGTTTCGGTTGTAAAGTCGAGCATTTGAACCTGCATGTGAACTTATGAACGATTTTTTTTGGTGGACGTAGGAGGATTTACTTTAAATAATTTTAGGAAGGTGATCACTGTTGAAAGCAAAAAAAACTAGGAACTATTGATATATCGAGTTCTCTTTGTACTAAATACATTGGGATACTTGCTGAAATGTTTTGAAATCAGCTAAGGTCCAAGCTTGTCAGTGGGTTTTTAGGTTGACGTTTGCAGAGCGATAGAGGTTACAACTTTCAGCGCTGCATTGTAAGATTAATTCTGTTTGGTTTTGGTCATCGTTTTGAGGGTTTTGAACCATAGATCCAATATCTATTTGATGATTTCACTGTCTCGTTGTATTGTAATGGGAATTAAGTCAGTTTCCAAGAATAAATTTTCTTTAAGGAAAATAGTGGGCTGTCAAATAGTTCTCGGTAACCTTGAGTGTAGTTTTCTTCAAGTGTATTGGTATATTCTGGCGCCCTCACCCGTCAACTTGTGCTTTCTTGTCCCAATCAAATTACTACATTTGTGTACCAGTATGAACATGCTTCTGCACAGCCCACTTGCCTTCTAGTATGCAGCCACTTTTGTACGTGCTGATGCCTCCTTTCGGACACTTATAGGAGAAGTTTCTCGGAAAACCGTGTAGCTCAGAAGATTGTTCTATTTTCATCAGCCTCACAGTTAGGGACTAGACTGTCATAATGATCCGACAAGGCCACACCACAGGACAGTGCACTAGACTCGAGTTCTCTGCTTGTGGGAATTTGTCGCCGTATTCCTTAAGGGGAATCGAAATTCGGTCATGTGGGCCTGCTATAACAAAACACATGTTGGACGCAGCTCAATAATCTCACCTTGACAGAATAACATATTGACGTTAGAGGAACTTGTGTTCACCTTTGTAACAGTTGTCCTAAAGCAAGTACAGTGGGTTATCTGGTTTACTGTTATGCATTCTTAAAATCTATATCCTGTATGTAGACAGCGTCAAACATTGCCACCTTTGGCATGAGACAGTAGGTATCCGTTTCTTCATGGCCCAATAGACAGTCGCTTCCTTTCATAGACGAATAGCCTCAGATCACCACATATTAACCACCGGTAAACAACGCAAAATAATCCGGCTTTTGCACATGCACGAGAAACACCTTGTTTTCTTCTACACACAACTTTCACACTTTGTATTCCATTGACCGGGAATACCGCTGCTGAGAAATGTTTTGACTTTGCTGAATAATTAGCTCACACACGCACTCTCACACTGCTTGGTTGACCTATCTGAATTCACCAACTTTTGGGTTTCCTGTACCAAAACAGGTATGCTGTGTTACTTCTAGCACAGAGGGGCAAACGGTCTCATAGCAATATATTGAGCATCACGTAATTATAACTTTGTGACACAGGTGAGATTTCACTATAGACTTCACAGTAGACATTTGAAACCTGGAAGAGATTCCGTTCTCATTAACTATCACCTTCTCCATCAGTTTAGGATTACGGTCACAAGGGCTACTAGAGCTAACATAGTTTACCTGATCTAATGAACCTTTAGGAGGTACCCAATGCAGAGGTCTAGTGAATTGGTGAAATCTTCCAAGGCCTGTATACAAATCGTACAGCAATTGTTCAGTCACTCTGTGTGTCGAGACACACCCTCACAAAATCGTCGCAAAAATAAAGATTTTTGAGCAGATTACCAACGGATTTCCCAACGGATGATTCAGCTTCTGTGTTGAAGTGATAACAGTTTTCAGCAACTCGAAGAAAAATTGCTGGAACATAACTATTTGTCTGTTCTTAGTGAAAGCCTCTCCCACTCTGGTGGATTTTGGATATGTGTATTCGACAAACTTTTGTCTTTCACATCCAAACTTACACAATGTGCACTCTGAACTATTTTTAAAAAGCGATATCACAAATGAGATGCAGTGAACTCAACAGCAGGGGTGGAGCCAAAACAGAGTAGGTTTGCAGCCAGCCAGAAATTTACAGCCGTAAGTATTTCAATAACCAATCTTCGCTGCGTATTTCATCTTTCACCCCTATTTTAACAATTAGATATGTACTGACCTGATGACGAGATCCCGAAAACATTAATGTTCGTCACTGTGTTCTTGTTCAAAGAAATAAAGATAGCTGTATCTTACCGAATTAACAATGGTGGTTTAGCATTTTACCTGCGAAATGCAAGCACAACTGGCATCTAAGTGTGTTTGCATCCCTCATAAAATTTGGTTGAGGTGGGAGAAAAACGAAAAGACCTTTAGGTTTAGACAACCGAGTTGAAGTCACTTAACTTAATAAGCGGTGACTTGGTTTATTCAACTGACTTCTGCTTAACTAAACACAAGTTTAACGTGAATTGCTGGGACACTTGAAAACGATCTGGTATTGCGCCCTCAAAGCAAGACATCTGTTTTGCACCAATTCACTAACTAACTATCTAGGTAAGCAAAGAAGCTAACAAACCAGCTTAGTAACCATCTAACTAGCTGGGTAACCAGTCAACCAATTAGCTAACTAAATAACCAACCAGCTAACCAGCCAACTGACTAACCAACTAACTAACTGAATAACTAACTGGCTAACCAACAACTAACCAATTAAATAACCAGCTAGCTAACCAATTAGTTAGTTGAATATCGTCACCATTACTGGTACTAATACACCAGCAATAAGTACTGGGGCTCAACTACCACATAGTCATGAGGAAAGAAAGCTTTAATATGGAATGGAAAACAAAGTGAAAGATAGCAGTTTAGTGTCAAAACCGCATGCTCTTAAGGAAGATTATCAAGAATATGGCGTCTACATCTTTGGACAGCAGTGAAATAAAAACATTTGAGTGTCATGTCGAATTGAGGCGCCATTAGCGGGGTTGACCCATTGTCCTTTACTGACCTCACCCGACATAAATCCAGCGCACAGGGTCAGGCGAACTTTAGCTAGATAGTCAGGCTAGGAAGTAACGGCATGTGCTTGGTTGTTTCACGTTCTGCAGGGTTGCTAGTCACGTGCGACAGGATCATGTGTACACCAGGCGTGAAGGCACGATAATCCCACAGCCCTCAGTTTGACTGCAGCCACTTTCGTTTCACGCTGCCATTTCATGGCCCTATACCTTGCGATCCCCTCATTAGTGATCACATGAAAAAACAGTGCTATCTTCGGTAGACGGTGATTGAGCGTACGTAATGCATGCCTTAAACATCCCAAACTGGCAACTGCCGATTCTCTACATACTGAGTTTTAAATATCTTTAACCCACTCATGGAATATCCTGTTTCGCTAATTGGCTGGAACAACTTCCGCGCACTTCCAAACGCACCGGTCTCCTCAAGTTCTTGAACTTACTGGTTTAACCATGCATTCCTGTCCAAGCAGGCCACATTTGAACTGCCATATCTGTTTCAACCCTCAAAACCTGGAGGACTATTACAATGTTTTTGTTAGACCTCTATCTATTGTCCAACCGAAGTAAGCAAACCGCCGCATCACGATCAGATTAATCACCTTTGCTACTAACTAACTTATTAACTAACTAACTAACTAACTAACTAACTAACTAACTAACTAACTAACTAACTAACTAACTAACTAACTAACTAACTAACTAACTAACTAACTAACTAACTAACTAACTAACTAACTAACTAACTAACTAACTAACTAACTAACTAACTAACTAACTAACTAACTAACTAACTAACTAACTAACTAACTAACTAACTAACTAACTAACTAACTAACTAACTAACTAACTAACTAACTAACTAACTAACTAACTAACTAACTAACTAACTAACTAACTAACTAACTAACTAACTAACTAACTAACTAACTAACTAACTAACTAACTAACTAACTAACTAACTAACTAACTAACTAACTAACTAACTAACTAACTAACTAACTAACTAACTAACTAACTAACTAACTAACTAACTAACTAACTAACTAACTAACTAACTGACTGACTGACTAACTAACTAACTGACTAACTAACTGGATGATTAACTAACTAAATAACTAACGAAATAACTCTCTTGCCAGTAAACTAATCAAATAACTATCATGACCATTTGACAATTGTGAAGATAACCCTTACACACTCTACCCGCAGCAATAAGTTCCAATATGTTCCTGATATTTGTATTTATCAATACTATTATTTCGTGGACCTTGCACGTCATACAGGAATTAGTAATCAAGGAGCTGAGTAGTTAATTTAAGTACTGGGTAGAATATCCGAACCAATACAAATAATGATATTCTTTCTTGAAACCACTACGTTCTGGTTCGAAAGTAAGGGTAGCAACGGTTTGTTCGCAGTAAATCCGAGCATATATTGAGCTGTCCGCGAGTACTCAGTACGCCATAAATTAGTATGGCTGATGACGAAAAATACTTCGTTGTTTTGGATATCGACAGGAGAGAAACTCTTAACGCCACATTACGAATTGAAGAATACGCTAAACGAGGGACCCTTTGAAAAGTTCGTTCACTCTCCAGTTCAGACCAGTTGTGTACGCAAATCAGCTGTATTCACAATATAGGATCCGCATTCAAAAACGGAGGAATTATATGACCCAGATTTGAGTAGATCGGAAAACATCCATTGAACCTGGAATTCAGTTGATATAGTGGTATGACGGCTTGGTCGGTGTCGAATGTGAAATGTGTGGCTGGCTATACATGGTGTAAGGTTATGGATAAATTCTAATCCTAGCTGTGGTCCTTATTAGGACTCATCAAAAGGGGTGAGATTTATGTCCAGTTGGCTAAAATTTTTTGGTTGTTACCCTGTAGATCTTGTGCTGAATGACCAGTTCCCGCAGCAGTTGGATTTGGTTTTTGGATTCACCCATCTTCAAACCAGCCGTCGGCTTATTCAGACAGTTATCTGACAACTTGTGAATAGACAGAATGTTCTGTTTGATTTATAGTCGATCCTAGTTGAAGACAAAAATACCACCTAATAAGTTTCCGGTTCGTAGTGTAGGTGCAATCGGATTGTCACTTTCGTTCCGAGTGTGACTCATACGGGACAATACGAAGATTGCACTGTAATTTTTTGGTTGCATGCTTCGTGCTTTTCTCCTCTGTCGAATTTTTTTGTGTGGGTATCAGCAAAATTAAGAATTCAAAAGGGCGGTGTAGTCTCTTCATCTAATGCTCATTCAGTTTCCACTGCATCTGTCATCCACGCCACTTTGTTGTTCCTGCATCCTGAATAAGTAACGTGCACCGCTTGGTATAAGCCGTTTATACTTTAACTACTTTTTGCCTGGTAGTAGCAACAAATTTAGCCATTATTATCCTAACGGGCCCTAACATCACTGTAGCCATTGCATATATGCGCATTGTCGGCCTACCACAACCATTTTGTGCGGAGGCTGCCGCACTCTTGCGTGTAAATAAGTGAGTGCGATACTCACTTGTAAGAGCCGGATCGTGGAGCAACATACTGAGATCTGTTCGGAGGCATGAGGCGGCCCAGGCAACAAGGAGACACTACATTCAACCATGAAATACTGGTATCACCATGGAACTCACTGGCGCTCCAAAATAGTGCTACAAACTTCCGGCTCAAAACTGCATAGTTTGTTCATATGGATAAAGCACAGTGAATATTTAACCAGGTGGTAATGTTTTGCAGAAGTACTGCGTTACCTCAACATGGCTGCCAGCACTTGGTACTGAGTGGACACACTACTTCGGACACGATTGTGGGCATGCATGTACGGCTACATAACTGGTAGTTGAGCAGGATTGTTGGCGCTGGTAAATATTTTACACATTGTTTACAAACGGGTCTTTTTTGTTCAAGCGTATAAACACGCTGAGCCTCAAGAAAAACTCACGTTTGTATATGTGTTCTTCCCCCAAAACATTAGCGTCTATGGTCAAGCTTTTTTAAGTTCCTCCGAAGTATGTCTCTACCGGATTTATGGTGTTGTCCAAGCGACTGAACCTCATATGAGGGAATTGTAGGTTTTCACAGGAAATGTCGCACTCGCTCTAAAAAGAAGAAGCAAACCGCTGTGAAGATCAACAGCCATCAAGTAACAACAACCGGTAAGGTGCTCCACAACCTACGTCAAAACTCGGAATATGGATCCATTGTAAAACGTTTGGAGTTTGTGTTCAGTTAAAGCAGCACGCCCTAGTTGGAAACGGCTAACTTCCAGACGTATGTGGTAATGAGAATAACCGTAGTTTTCTTAAATATTAGAGTTATTTGGAGAGAACAAGGGTTTTTTTAGAAAAAGAGAGGTCCCCAGGAAACCGTGAACTGTTTGGTCGAAGAAGGCCCGTTTGCACCATCCGGGGCTTCGTAAGGTCAGCGTCACATTTTTCTGAAGGTAGCTTATTGTTGAAGCAAATGACAGAGAGATATCTTTCTTCCCTTGCAGTGTTACGGATGTATGGTGATTCTACTGCGCAGACTAATAGCGCTAATAAACCAGTTGTACTGCTGAATAGTAGTAAGCGTTAGGTAAGCCACCATACCCCACTGAGTTTCCAATTCGTATGAAAATGTAATCACCAAATGCTGAAATTCTTTTGAGTGAAATAAGTCCGTAGTTCAAGTAGAATATAAGGTTGAAGGAAATTCGGGGACTACGCCTGCTTGATGAGCTCCAAGAAAGGCGAAACCGGTCGTGGGCCGTCGAAGAGCTTTCAGCAACCTTTTGAGTAGTTTCCCTGTTTCTCTCTTTATGTCTATATCTGTGGGTCGCGACAAAGATTCTAACAACGCGCGTCTTGACAATGGTTGAAAAGAAATCATCTACAGCACGTCTTTAACACAGCTAGATTGGATGGAACCAAAAAACTGAGTAAATAAGCACAACAATCAAAGTGCAACTACGGTTGATATGGAAATATTACGCACTGCATAGAGCGTTGACTATGGATAGAGATACAACTATCCCATATTCAGGTAAATCTATGATAGACACTAAACAACATAGAGGAATATGGTATTTTGGGTATGAAATTCCAGTTTATTGGAAACGAATTGGGCTACTGACACCGAGAATGACACGTTTTTAGAACCCATGAACTTGCTGCAGCAATGCGCACGTCAGATGCACTTGAATATTTTTGAGTCACATTAAACTAGACCGAATTTTGAGGAAACGGACAGAAAAGCATGGGACGCTCACATGTAACCAATGATTCGTTGAAGGTGACAACCAAACCAGAATGTACTCGGCGATGAACTTCTGCGCGAAAATTTCCTTCAGGCCTGCTAGGCTAGAAAACAGGGTAGCTAGCGGATCTTCTAATGTGTCCATTTTCCCTGCCTCACATTCGTTTAAACACTGCGGAAGATTGGTAAGCGCGCATCAAATATCGGCCTACTTTACGACGAATATGATGTTTATCTGATTATTGCACGTTAGACGCCACATATATTAGTTTCTCTTCAATTGGCTCAGCGGAACAGTTGTCTCCTAGATAACCTTTTTTCCAATAAAGCGACTTCCTGTCCACTTTTATTTTACCGGAGATTTCAAGGTAGCAATCTTCGTCGGCAAATAAGAATTTGGGAAGTTGTTGAGTCAGATCTCATCCGTATTGAAAAGGTTAGAAATCATGTTCGGTTGTTTCATCCCTATTAGAACTCAGCAACAGTGCGCGTCACACGAACGTTCTAAGGGAATCCGAACCAGCAACATTTCGCCTAGAAGTTGGAGCCTAAACTGTCCGGCCACGAGCGGCAGATCGGCAATGTGATCATCTCGCACTTGGGCGGCAAAAAGCAACACTCATCTGTCCATCGCCAGATTTACATGGTCGAGTGTTGACTAGCTCCTCGAGTGACAGCTTTACCATGGCGAGGCACTTAAGCGACCAATTTTCAACCTCTGTTTGCTGAAAGCTCACTTATTGGGTTAGAGCCCTTCTTTTGTGCATATATATATATTTGATATTATTATTTAGGCATTTAAATGGATGCAGCCTCATTTTGGTTGTATCACCTTGTAGGCGATGGAGTACTGTAGGCAACAAAGTGTTTGATGAAGCTTCTATACAAGAATATCATATAGCTGATTGGAGGGTAGTTTTAGTTGATTGACCACAATAAAGCTGAGACATTAGGGGGTGATCTACTCTCTTTGAAGTTGTTAAATAGAATACACTCGTGACATTGTGACTGATCATTTCTAGGCTCAGGCTCCGAGTCCCTTTTAGGTTGCAAAAGGCTTTGCCTGAAGAGGTGCCATGGGTGAACAATATGGATTCTAGTTCTTCTACCTTAGACAGCCATACTAATGTATGCTGGGGACCCAGTAATACAACATTCCTATGAGCCGTTTTCATAAGCTGTCGAAGTTATTTTTGGATGCTCTAGGGTCCTATGTTTTATGTTTTATTGTCCCAAACACGGCGCTGGACATCCGTTATGCGTCCTGAATTCTAGCCTGCCATGCGTTATATGAGTTTATAGCCTCTTCATAATGAGGACTGGATAGACTCTTGACATCACCTTGCATGGATTGCGGTTTACACTTTAACTGTGAAGTGATGCTTGAAGAGCAACATCGTAGAGGATAAATGGCCGAAAAGTAATGCAAATCACGCAAGCTTACACAAAAGCACTGCGTTGAATTGAACTAGCGGAAGTAAAATAAAATCATTGTAATTATATGACGCACGCTATAACTATCTACCTTGTAATTTAGAATTGAATTTCAGAGGCTATGAAATCCTTTAGGTATTTTGTTTCTCAGTTTTCTCAAGGTAACTTCGATTATTCCAAGTTTTGCCAGCAATCTATGGGAGCCCAATTTTACTTAATTTCGGCGTTTTCTATTCCAACCCGACTTTGACACAGTTTTACCAACCCTAGCTACTCTAAACGCTTAAATCCCACTAGATGTGAAGCAATATTAAGACGTATATGGCGAAGTATAAACATATCTCTTCTCTGTAATGAAACGAAAGGGTTCATCAAACAAACCGTACGGAGTACACGTGGACAGTAGAGCGAAACTGTCAGATGTGAGGGGTTTTTTGTTCTTTTGATTAAGTTGAGTAAAAAGGAACTTCTACTAAATAGCGGAAAAATGTCTTGATAGATAAAATGCAGCTTATAATCGACAGTCAATTTTTAAAACGGGGAGTCGTGACTCCGTGAGGGTGGGCATATCAAATTCTTCACCCGTACTATATTCGAGGGCTTACTATATCAACTTGGGGTTATTTGGTCTTGTTGATATTGTGAGGATATTGTGAAAGCTTGCAATTAACATTTAGTCCAGGCCATTCTTTGCTGAAAATTTGGGAGGCACTTAATGGATGTTTCACCATTACTGGAAATCATCTGCGCATCTCACAATACTCCAGAGAATTTCGAGGTCGCCATCTCTCAGCCAAGAGCCGCTGATCGGCAATGTGATTAACTCGAACTTGGTGGAACTATGCCCTGTCTAGGTGAGAGTAAGACACACTGATGTGCATCTCCTCGAGCCCGAAAGGTTAAGGGTTAATTGTATTATCCATTTATCGACATGTCATCAGTGTCGTATTCTTGTGAGAAGTTCACCGTAACGAAGACAGTCCGGAGGGCTATTTTAACACCATTCGTGAGCGAAGCCGGTCAACAACAGATAGTATATCATGAACTACGTGAGTGATGAACCTTTGGCGCTGCTTCTTAAGTATGCATCGCCTGCCAACCACCCTAAACTGAAAGCTCGTGATACATTTCTTACTTAACGGTTATGGATTTGAACCTTCTACATTTCTTGGGTAACCCATGATGTCCAATGAAAAAGGCATAGATCGTTCTCGGCTTTCCACGGTAGATTAAATTTATTGCACATAAAAATCCTACCACACAAAAAAGCCTAAGCCTTTTGCCAGCTGAAACTAAATTACCAGAGCGCTAGTTAAGATAACAACGACAATAACAACGACCTGGTTTTAATGCATTCTTCAAAGTAACTATGGTGAATGTTCTACAGAGTGTGATAAAATCAGATGCAGCCCTGAAGAGCTCTGCCAAGCACCAAGGTAAGCTGTCACTGTCAGTGATATTCTTCCATTATATCGGTTGTACCACGGGATATGCCAAACTCTGTCATATTACACCCACATCTTAGGTGCTTTTGACATCAACATGATGAACACAAACTCGGAAGTTTGGCCTTGTTCACTTGTCGATCAAGTTAAGCTGCGAAAACAAACACAACCTTGAGGAACAACCAAAACAAAGCAGAATATTTGTGCCACTTAATTTGTTAGAGCGGAGTGGTTGATTGTTTACGCATTTTTCTGCCCAACCATTAGACACCTGTGGAGTGTAGTTGGAAGGGAAAATTTTTTACCGAAAATTCGGAATAGGATGTTTTTTCTGGCGGTGGCGACAAAATAAACACAGATTAGCAGCAGACTTCGGACGGAAGTATAGGCCAGTGAACATCTGTTTTCGTTGCTGTTGCGGCTGCTGGTGCTGCTGGTTTTTACTGAACATTGCTGCTTTGTGATAAATGAGTATGCGAACAGAACAATCTAGGTGCCGCTCATGTTAGTTTCACTACTCATCACTTTTAAGGAGCTAGAAGATCTTTGTGTATTTATGTGTGTGTGTGTGGCTCGCCTTGCCTTCCCGTAATATTATGCATACAAGCCATGCCCTTCGTAAGTGAAAGGAACCTGATTAGTCAAAATAACTCAAAGAAAAGTGTTCATAAAGCGTGTTATACCAGGCTGATGTGCAATTTGTAGGAATGACGTACTCAAATAAGTCCTGTAGTCCACTTGCTGTGGCCCAGAAGAACAAAGCAAATCCTATAGTATTTTAAAGTTCCCCATGGTTGGGGGGGGCAGTGTTCCGGAACAACAGTGAAATGGAACGTTTGAGGCTTGGCCTGTTCAGCCTAGGAAGAACAAGCTGACCAGTCATCAGACAACACACAGACATATTGTCTGACCACTCGCCAATCCCAAGAGAAGAGACGAATATTACCCAGCCGTATGACTGGGATGTAAATGAGACCTTTTACGGAAAATATGACTATTTTTAGAATTCGAGTCCTATAGCATTTATTCTGGCACTTATTGGAGGGAGCTGAATACCTGACCCTCTGTTTCACAATCTCTTACTGTCCACCTAGGGTAGAAAGTGCGCTGACCGCACTTCAACGGACAAGGTTCAAATGAGGTGTGATTTTCGGTATAGCCAGCTGTTGATAGAATCACCTGGCAAGGTATGAATATTCAAATTAGTTACATAAAAAATCATTCACTCGGCGAGTCCCAATAGGGGTGGGAGTCCCCGTTTGCACAGGCTTTCTGAGATCCTGCGGCACCAGTATTGTACAAATTCCAAACCAATAACTGGAAAATTATAAGGCTATCCTTTTAAGATGAGTGACTATGGTTGGCAGTAACACTGAGACTATTCAAGGGAAACCAACTTAATTTGACGGAGTTGGATGCTAGTTGGACAAACTTCTACAATTTACAGCATTCGAATTCCTCTTTTTGGCCACGAAAGTTTTTGCAATAGTGTCTTTTCCGGATGCAGCAACGATCCATCCCTAATTCGGTCACATTTCTGATTTAGTTGGCTGCCTAAGTGTTTGATTTAAAGTCCAGGGTTGCTAGTTTGCTGTTTTTAATACACCAATGTCCTTGGCAGTGCCTATGAAAAGATCCTATTCTAGGTGATTGAAGCTATCTGTGAAAGTCATCAGAAGAACGAGGGTAGCAAACAAAGCTTGTTTTCTGCAATTGGCGCTCTCGGCTAATGCATCACAACTTCATATGATGCCGGAAACCACGTGCACCTACTCTTAAATGAAAGGAAAAGAAGAAGGGGGTTTGAATGGAAGGTACACAAGTCAGAGAGTTATCGAAGTACGTCAGTAACTTCAGTGTCAGATAAGTTTGTGGGACAGGATTTTTCATAGACCAGCTCAACTTTCTGTTCCAAATGATTACAAGGACAGGCTTCAAGCTTCACTTCATGTGTTCTTTCAAGACTTGTTTACCAGTCATACGCACTGCACTTACCCTGGTGGCCAAAGTGTTTTTATCCCTCCCCCCAAATTCATGCCGATCTTCTTCAAAATACTATTTATCCTTTCTTTTGCTTAAATTTCTTCATTTCCTCCCATTAAGCAACCCTTCGTTAACTGTAAATAAGCTGAACAGATAACTGCCTTCAACTTTGAGAGCTCTCTTGATGGGAATACTTTCAGTTTGTCAATGTTTTAAGATTTGTTTCTTTGCTATCTTGTCCTGAATAGCCGCAGTTTAATGAGAGAAACGAAGCGGCCAAATTATACGCGGTTCGCAGAAGACCCTCAGCTGTAAACTAATTTTGTTTGTACTGCGTGAAAAGCGGTTAGTAATCATGAAAGTGAGTTATATAAATTAACGCTCAGAATAGTGTATTTATATCATGCGTATACCGCGCAAGTCAATACATAAGGCAACTTTTCTGCAGCACCTACAGTTGGAGAGTATCGTAAGCGAGAGATTCAACTGGAATTCAGTTGGGTTTCTCCTTAAAATAAAAGTAGTTTACAAACGAGTGTGGCTCGCTTAGTTCCCTTGACACTTCAACTGCAAGCGACCTAATGCACTGCTCCTGAAGATTGCGTACCTCAAACGGCTCATTTACCGTCACTTCAGGAAAATTATAAAGTTTTATTGTCAAATCCGTTTGTCATACCTGAAGCAGACGTCTCAACGACACTTCATGGACGTCCTCCGTTCACGTGCACAAAGTGATTTTACGCTGACACACATTACACTGCACTATTGCCCACTTGCACGCAAATAAACGGGTCAGTCCGTTTTAGACAGGCAATCATTGCATCATCACACACAACAACGACTGAATGAGTTGACTGCATTGTGACTTAACTCATCAATCTCCCTGTAAAACGTTTTGGTGGACTGAACCCAAATGTTGCCTAAGTTCAATATATCGTGGTAATGATGGTGTTTTTATTTGGTTGAATGTTGCTCCTGAAAATACCGCTATGTGTTTGGTGTGTTAACCTAGAAATCTGCTCAATGGTTTCATGCTCCAACGCGTTGTTTGCGGTCTTGGGACGCTTCTTGGAGTAACTGGCTACCTAATATTTCTCCAGATGTGGTTCCCGATCATCAGTGTCCCACGTGCTCACTCGCGTTTTTCGAAAAAAGGAGACAGTGCCTTAAACTTCTGTGAACCAAAATTTTGAATACAATAAAATTGAGAAAAGTAAAAAAAACAGCTACTCAAATGGAAAAAGGAATCAATGAGGCTGTCGATTTTGGGACCAAAGTAAAATGTAATCACATGCGGTACAAAACAGGAAGCTATCTCCACTGATCTCAGACGAACGGTGAGATATGGAAACTTTTAAAGTCCAAACTCAGTGTAGTGGAATACGATTTTATAATCCGAATTTTTGGTAGAGCAAAATAACTACCCTATAAGGCTCATTGCCCAAAAAATGGGGAGAACGCTACCCTGACAGGTGGGACAGGGAATCGAAAACCCTGTGGTCACCGTTGGAATATCCTGCATAAATGACATTTCATACGCCATTCGAACGATACTTCGGGATTATGAGATTAAAGCATTCTACCGAATTATTAACACCTTACAACGACACCTCGTAAGGGCGAAGGACCCTATCGAAGCAAAACACCGCACAAATTACGTCTACAAAAATCCCGGTGCAGAATGGCCAGACAGCCGGGCAATTCAATGTACGGATCACGGTGCACAAATGACGTGCGCGTTTTCCTCCACAAAATCCAATCTAGTTCAGAAAACTTGAACGCGACTCAGCCACTGTATTCCACGCACTTGAGTCAGGCCATCGAATCAACTTCAATGATTCACGTAAAATTCAGTCAGAATTCAAGCCACTCGTGGAACGGGTGTGCACTGAAGCATTAGAGATCAACAATCGAACTGCATCAACCGCAGAGATGGTACCAGCATTCCGTCTATCTGGCTTGGATTTACTGCACACATTAGTGTGCATAGTAGCCAAATAACTAGCAAGAATCTCAGCAATGACCTATCACAGACAGCACATCGACAAACGGAGGTAACTCCTACTAAAAGTACACACAATCACGCGTACATGTACACAGAGCTAACATACCAACAGGTTGCTCGCATCTAACTGCCAAATGATCTAAGGGACACGCCAATGAGAAGATATGATAGCGGACCCAACTGATTGTAGAAATCCTTGAAAAAAGTTGCCCACGGCAACCGAAACGTGTCGTTCAGCTTTCATTTTATACTCCACATGGCGCTCAATTTTTTTAAACAACATCCGAACCGACTTTGGCCCGGAACTTCTAAATAATGCGATGTCGAAAAATCAAGTTTATCTTGAGCCAGCTAACCTTAGGTGTTCTGGCCGAATATTTTCGTACCGGTAGTAAGTCTTAAAGCATTCGGTTTCAGCTTGTCTTATCGATCTATGGTTTAGTATAGCAGCGGTATTTTCGTTGAATCCATTAAGCCACGTTTATTCCGCCATCTGGGACATACTGTTTGGTGCCGCAAACTGCAACAGATATCTCAACAATCTCTGCAATTGCAATTGGCTGCGCAGAGCGAACGAAACGGAAGACAAGATGTGACAGATACCTGTGATAAATGTGATTTCTGTCACACCAAATCGGTCCAAATGAATACTCTGTCTGGCACTGTCATTGGGCTAATGGGCTGAATCGGCAACCACAGCCACCATGTCATATTGTCCATCTGTGAGACGTGCAGGCGGAAACAAGCGGATCAGTTGTTGAGTGTGGCACATACTGTATGTGCATTTTTCCGCTTAGGTGTGGTGACAAGTGACTGCCGCTATAAGTGTATGCAGTGACTTCTCTGAAAAGATGTTTCCATGTGGATGAGCACTTTTAGCTCGTCAACCTGCACATAATGATTATAATAACAGCAATAATAATAACGGAAAAATACTTTTAAGCGTCTGATGTAGAAGACTTAGCGTTCACTCATGGGTTATGATTTTTGTCCAGTTTGAACTGCGCGACGTAGGTTGCTCATATGGCGAACATAACTCGTGTAACCATTGCTAGATAGTGCATCCAACCCATCTAGCTAATATACACAGGAATGCGAACGAATTAAGGTACAGTTTTGGAAAGCGATGCAGTATGTCAAGTCCAAAGTATTTGAAATATTCATGAGGAAATTGTCTGATTGCCTTTGTTTGTCAAATAATGGGACAGAACCAAGAGTTTCACCCTGTTTATTGTTATTATTTCAGTGAGTAAAATATCGAATATATTTGACAAGAAAGCTCCCTAAGGAGAAGCAAGCTGACAACTTGATTTGCCCATCCGCCACACATATTCACATTTTTTCAACTAATGGTTGAATTATGGGCTTTTAGGATGTAATTATTTATTCGCATAATGTTTTTCTTGGAGGCGCAAACAATAAATATTAGTTGTATTGCAAGTGAATGTGGTCGGTTATTCAAAACTCAAGGTAATTTCCTATTAATAATTCTTGTAAGCATGCCTTATAGGTGGGCTGTTA
The DNA here is from genome assembly GCA_004794785.1 of Opisthorchis felineus. NCBI lineage: Eukaryota > Metazoa > Platyhelminthes > Trematoda > Opisthorchiida > Opisthorchiidae > Opisthorchis > Opisthorchis felineus. The sequence continues at coordinate 448,588 of SJOL01007337.1, forward strand.
ACCAAGTTAGGCGATTTGATTTCGCTAATAACGACCATCACTGAGACCCGATTTAGCAAAATTCTCCTCGCTTGCGCAAACTCTTCATTTGTTTAGAACTCTATCGTTAAAAGTCGTACGATATGGCGATTTGTAGTGGTGCTTTCCTGCTACATTCTTCGACTTTGGTTATAACAGTTGCACCACCCTCCTTTCTTAGAACCAGTATTTCGTGCAGATGTGTCAGGTTTGTTCACAAATGCTGAATTTATCGATTTAGGAGTGACGTTCGCGTAGACGTAGGTAGCAAAAGAATTGGAAGTGTCAACTGTTTTGATCTTCTTCTGCGGAGCAAATTCCATCCCTGCTGAAACTGCGGGAATCACCGTTTGACATTTGCATCTTTTCAAAAAATCGCCATCAGTACGACCTTTTAGACAGGATTCAGGCAATCTACTATGCAGTACTGTGTATGTGTTAGGCAATCTGGTCAGCTGTTCTCTCGTCTCCATCCTTATGATTGCTGATGGTATGAGTTAGTTTTCGCTCACTCTTAGGAAAAGATGGCTTCTGAAATGAATGTGCTAGAAAGGTCATTGTTAATCAAAAACCTGTGTCCACATGTGAAGCATCGCATGAACGAGATGTAGCACTGTGTGCAGTGGTTTCCTTTAGGAACAGACGCACATACACATTGAACGCATAACGGATACATACTCCTCTAAGTGGGGGACTCTCTAGGGACAGGAGCACTGTACAAGTAATCCGGCCCAGCTATGACTAGCTTGTCATAAAATGTTACCTGTCGGTATGCGGCGAGAGAACCACCTATACTTTCTATTCGTTGTCGTATTGTACTGCATAAAGAAGCTAATAATGTACTTTTATAAAGCCTGAATACCAGTTCCTAAAAAATCACCACGTGAGTATGTTTTCCTCAGAGCATAAGCACCTGATTTGAAGGCACAATTGGCGCCACTTCAGTCAAATTTGAATGTTGCCTGGAATACAGACAAATTGTTCTTGTTCGCCGGTGGACACTTGTTGCTGCTGTCTGCACATGGGCCCATGACAACGCTCAAACAATATGTCAGTGTTGCACCACCAAGGAGATCTGAAGTATTTCGCTCTCTCACGCCCTTTTACATTTGTAGGCTGACAAACGTCTACTTGTTGGCTATGTTATCGTGGAAAATCAGGTGACATGTGCCTCTACAGTCTAAGTTACTTGAATAAAAATGTGCGTTATTCCACCTATAGTCTCATTTCTATCTCATGGTTTGAGAGATTCTGCAGACGTAGTTAAGATCGTGAGTCAAATTTCTAAGATGACACCGAAGTGAGTATTGATGAACATGGGAAAATTACTCTCTTGCACTTAAATACCGCTGTGGTCTTGAAAATAGCTCAGCCGTATTGTTGATGCCGTACAAGAATATGTTTAGCTGGGTCGATCTTATTATGATAAGAGTGAATAAGAGGGCAAAACAACTAGTACATAGTTTGAAAAATGGTGCAAAATCTCATGAGTGACAAGAGTTGAAATGTTGGTATCAAAGCCTTCTTTACTGTAAGAATATTGGATAGGTATTGCCGTAGAGACGTCCAGTGCAGACTGATAGACACTTCAGAACATGCCTTCAACAATGTTTGACTGGTAATCACGCATATCGGAATAATAAATGAGTCAAGGGAAATTCGAGCACATGTGATAACTGAAACGAGGTCCAGTAGGCGTACTCTTAAGCTTTACAGTCAGAACCGTGCTTAGTCTGTTACCAACGTGGAACGCTGGCGCAAAATCATAGAACAAAAGCAAATGTTCTTTACTTACTAGGCAACGAAGAAGATATTGTCAAAACCAGTAGACATGCATTAAGTGATGCAACTAGCGGAGATGGAACAAAAGTAACGTTCGTTATGCTCTCTTGAGAATGTCGGCATGACTTTATTATGTTAGTAAAGAAATCACACCACATCAGTGATATGATTTGTATAAGGTTTTTGGGTGGGCCCTATTCTATCAACCAAAATGCAGTGAATTAAAGTCTCATTGGTAAGGACCCTTTTAAATAACAACTCAGAACAAATAAGCAAATAAGTTCCGAACTTTGAACCCAAAGATCTCGTGAATGTAATCAACCTTTCCGCCCTCAGTACTCATAAAATATTTCTCAGAATAAAAAATAATGTAGAATTCATGGGTGGCTCCATGGCTACGTAACTAGTCAGTGGTCTCATAAAAAAGCAACCTGGTAACGAAAGGCCGCAAATGGAATCATGTAAAATGTTAATCCAAAACATTGTGGGTTTCGATAAATATCATGAAACAAAATGTGTCGTTCGTGCTATGACCAAGAAATGGCAACCATGTTGGAGGCAGATTATTGGTCAACCATTCAGTAAACATGTGATAAGGAGGATTAAGAATGGTTAGACCAACGGTATTGGTATACTGAGCCTAAAAGTTTTACGAGGTCTATAACGCTAGATTGCTTGACTACTGGCAGCTTTCAAAAAGCAAAAAGCTCCTTTGTTTAAGCGTTTGCGTGCTGCATGCATATCTCATAGACGAAATGTCTTTCTGCAAATATAAAATTGTCCGGTTTTTAAGATGTATTTATTTTAAATCTTTCTGACGTCTAATATTCATGAACGTTTTGAGGCACTTGTTTGGACACAGGATAATAATGACGTTTTTTGTCTTTCATTTGTCTTGTTTGTCTTTCATGTCTCTCTTGATTTTAATATTTGTAATCGAGATAAATTTAAGTTTGGTGGGTGAACCCAATGGTTCATTAGCGATATAGAGTAGCCTGAATTCAAATCAGCCGTGGCTTTCTCAAATTGCAAAATCAACCAGCTGGGAGAAAAATTTCCCGATTTTACCGTCAGAGGTCCATTTCCTTTTGTTTTGGGCGTGCTTTTTAAGTTGGCTACAAAAGTTCTTGTTAACATTTTTGGCTGACTAATATTAGACAGGAAATTCTGCATATACTTCGAAAGTCCGTCGAAATATACCTGAGTACACTATTTTTAAGAGTTTTTTGACAGTTCAGCCTCGGGCTACGGGGTTTAAAAATCACGAAAACGTTATTGAATATTACTCCGTTGTAGCGAGATGATTGATGGCAGATATTAAAAAAATAGTGTTTAATGATATGAACAACATTATTTGGCCAGCTGTGGGAAAAAGCGAAAAAATAAACCCACTGAAAGATTAATAATAAAAAACAAACTAAACTATGCTTACAACATTTTCTAACACAGTCGCTAAATTTTCAGTCTTTACGTGAAGTTTGACAGCAACATAAATTCCGTTATAAAAATTAATAGAAAATAATTTAGCAAAACATTTTTATATTCTTTGTCACGCGTAATCGATCTTTCGTCCTATTTATGCGTCACTATAATGTTGGAATGATACAGTTGTAAACTTGTCCAATTAATATGCACTCATCGAAAACATGGGGCTATTCATGGTCCTCGACTCTTCAACCCATCGCGGGACACTGCAATAGAGTGGAGCGTTTATTAGGTCATCCTACAAGCAAACGTAACTCCAACCCAACCGTAACTAAAATGCCAGGTCGAATAAAAGTCCGCAGATCGACATGTTCACAGAAACAGATGCCATAACAATTGGGAATCAAATGTACAGTTTATTTGCATGGCCCTAGCTAAGCAGAAAGCACTTCAGAAATCTATTAAAAAATATTTGCCCCAAGGGTGGATTTATTAATCGAAAAAAGACAGCGCTGTCATTCTGTACATGTCCTAAAAACATGCTATTACTGATGTCTCCTCTTTAATCCAGTTTGCACATTATCCCATTACTTGTTTATTCAGTGCAAGAAATATCGAAACACTCAAAACCATTTTTTCCATTGACCCGGAGGAAGAATATCAAATCTAGTTGTCGTCGTCATATGACTTCTTATCAGGTTATATTCCAACAAGGTGACAAGGATGAGAATTTCGATAATCCCAGCTGTACTCATCGATGGGCTGAGTAAATGAGCTTTTTTCGTAACATGATAACCACAATAATTATCCGTTACCCCACCCCACCTCAAGAGCTTACTCGTGTTACCAGCAGACCGACCTCCATGTCTTGCTCTCATCATTCTATCTCGACAGTTGGTAAGGTTCATATAAATTGAGAGCTATTGAAACTACTGATTAGCTGCTTGCTTCCGAACGACTGAGAGTTAAATCATTGGTCGGAAGGTCACGGATTCGAAACTCCCTGAGTTTTGGAGATGCGATGATTCCCAACAGGGATTAAAAGACTAAACAGTGCTTCTCAGCTTTTCAGCATAGACTGGTTTTATTGGCAGGATATAATCTCAGTTGAAAATTTCAGCCAGTACGGTTCAGCAGTTTCCTCAGGGACCTCTTAACACCGTTTTATCATGAAATATCAGCTTTAATTTCGCCACCTCACCACGTGTGCTAGCGAAGCGTTGATTAGGAGCGCGAAGTTATTCTACGACTGTTCACTTACAATTCGGGGTAACTCACGACGAGCCACTCTTCAAACACACACACTTTATATCATGTTCCATGGAGCTAGAGGGTGTTGTTATCAACCGACGAGTTCAGGTCGTCATCTAGACAGGAATTGTTTTGCCCCTAATACTTGCCCTCAGTGTTGTCATCGTGAATTGCTTTGAGGTATAACACACTCGAAACATAGTTTCACAGTTTGATTCCTGCTGTGAAGCAAGTCTACCGTTTATGTGCTTATAGCTCTGCTCATATTCTGTCTGTTACTTGCAATGAAGAATTAGTCTAGCCAACATACCCCTATGCTGGGCAGTCCGAATTCTTCCACATTTGTCGAAGCGTTGCACCTTCTATCCTCATGACACAGGGCCTGTCTCAAGTACATGACGCCTCGTATTAAATCTTATTATTTCTGTAAGGTGAGTTGGTGACCCATGAAGTTTGCAGTAGAAGGTTTGTTTTATGCACAACAGCCAAAAGGTTTTTCAGTTTAGTTTACCGTTTTTTCAGCTCAGTGAATTAAAATATACTGGTTCCACCTGCTTTAGCTTCTAGATAAGGATAAGGATAAGAATAAGGAGAATAAGGGAATAGCAGCCACACCTTGGATGCGATGGCCCAATCTATGCATTGAGATCGAATGGCTCGGTTTGTTTGGTTTGGCAATAGCTACACATTGGAATCGATAACTTTGATGCAAGACCACGATTGGCTGCGTGGCACAACCATATCTATCAGGGTCAGAATGCTGCCGCTGAGAATCTTCTAACGCAGAATCAGATACGAGGTTGGACAAACAGAAGGAAAGGAACTACCAAACAGCCATAAACTTCTTCGCACTAACCAGGTGGCTCCTAACAATTCTGAAGTGCAACTTGTTACACAAATTATTCAGAAAAGTGGTCTGAGAGTTGAAATCCTCTTAGCGCACAAGCCATCTATTTGTTCAATGTGAACTCAGCCACATTTTCCACGGAAGTGATTTCGTTTTACAGAACAGCATAAAATGACCCTCCTAGGCAGCAGCAGCTCGCGATTGAACAATCGTTTTGTTCTAGAAGAAGGGGGGATCACATGTTCAAATAGCAGCTTTCTTTAGTTTGACTGATTTTTGGAATGGATTTTCAACGTTAACCGTAAACACTTGGCTTCTCGGACATTCTCGAAAATGTGTCAGAACTTCAGCTGTTCTCAACTCGCATAGTTCTTTTCTAAGATTTCTGAAGCATGCTTTCTAATCAGACAAAATTTGGTGTATTCTCTAGCTGAACCAAAATGCGACGAAGTATATCAAACAGGAAAGGGGCACCGAGTACCTCAGACGTTGTCCCTGTTACGGTGATAATTGTCATTGCAAGACAGCCAATACTTCAGATCTACTAGAGATGATAACCCACGGATTCGACAAATAATTTAGGTATCTCCAAATCAGTGTTACTGCCTGGTCCAGGTATTTGTAGCTTTTGATAAAAATGGGGATAGTGCAGTCGACCGGAAAAACATATTGCACAAGGACAGTCACGCTGGTTAACTTTTAGCCATATTCCACAACTACTCCCTTTGTGATGACAAAAACTGGTAACTGTTCAAAGTTGTTTTCTATTTTCTAGTTCTTGGTGTTTTTGCTATCCTTCTAAGTTTTTACTCGTTTGCGTTTGCTATCACATTTATGCGTAAGAGGAGGCTTTTGAAATCAACAGTGCATTCAGCGTTGTCTCTCATTTTCGGACTCTTGTGTGGCTGGCATTCTCAAAAAGCAAACCAAATTGTCTAGTCAGCGTTTTATTCATTATCACGCCATGGATGCCATAGAAAGCGAATAAATCTTTCTCTGAAAATTCGAAAACGTTTTTTGGCTGCAAGAAACGATATGCAGCATTCATGCGACAAAATTTCTACCATCGCTGTTCTAGGCATAAATTTGGTTCAACGTATCCATTGGTCCATCATACGAACTATATCCAACATGCAGCTACGTGCAAATAACCATAAATCCAATACTGCTACTCATCAAGCAGTTCCTGAAGGAGGAGCCACTCTGCTAAGCAACACGGTAGTTAATAATATTAGCTTTTTAGTTTTCGTGTTTATAAACCTCATCTGTCCCAATTTCTTTAGGGCCAGAACTAAACGAATATCCAGTCTACGCACAAGATTCATGGATCTCATCCGCGCCTTTAAAACACGAGCTCTCCGATGGTTCCGACTTTACTAATATACTTTTTCGACCTTTTCATCAGCATAAAGTGAAAGTAGGACACCAAATACGATAATGTAGAGTCAACCTTCAATGTCGCAGAACCACACTGTTGAAGCAACCGCAATTCGTTCCCATCTTGCGCACACAACATGCTCTCGTCCGTCAATAGCGCGTGTAGTCCTAATAGTATTATGTTGCAATGATAAGCTGTAGACCCGATGAATGAACTGTCTACTCAAAACCATGATAAATCTCTGTCAATAAACCAGCTGAAAAAAGCTTTTTTGCATATTTATCTTTAGAGTATTCCATATAAATGTATAGAGAAAAAAGTAGCTGTCTTGAGGAAATGAAAATCTGCCAACTTTGATCAAGTTCTATCCACTAGCCATCCGTCTAATCGCAGAAATCTAAGCAAACGGCACGTATGAATTCACACGAAATTTTGCAGAATTATTTTGAGATGAGCACTTCATGCATCGAATGACATGATTCCACCATGCGTTAAGATCTGGTTAGATTGAGTTCTTGTTATTGGACTTGAGTTGTATTCACACTCTGGCAAACAACTTAGTGAAAAGATAATTGAATATCCCATCGAAAGTTGATCTTATCGCTTCCAGGGTGTAAGGTCCATGCGCTAATAGGATGTTTTTACCGTTTTATGACTATCGGAAAAAAGTCGAAGATAGGCGAAAAACGTTATCCTTAGAATTATAGTTGGCATATTTTTTAAAGAATTTTTCACGCAGAAAAATATTCGGAGAACGTGTCAGCCAACGAGCACTCAAGAAACTACAATTTTATTACTGAATTGATACGGTTTTCTTGAAGCTATTTTATTGAGATTCTCTGCGGAGATTCGTCTTGCCAACTATAGTAAAGTGATTTGACAAATTTTGAGGGTGAAAAGCTCAAACATACGGCAAACCTCCCAGGGCTCAGAATCAGAATGTCAATAGGAATTAGGGCCCAACAAAACACGGTCTAGTAAATAAGGACTCACAATGAATCTGATTCTCTGTGTTCATGACGGTTACATCCACTACTAATAAGCCGATCACTCCAGTTCATACTAGAAGGAGTAGGGTCTAGAAGCTTGGTTGTATTACAATCAACAAAATATGAAGGCGGGACCACTGTTAATTATTAATCACCGTACACGCATTTTCTTCCGGCCAGCGTTTCTGCTGATCACATCAAGGCCTGTATGTGTGGCTGATCATTATCTTTACCAAGTTGACCGTCCCTATAGGATAATGAATAGCAAACCTGAGAAGAGAAATTGCTCGTATACTTTTGGAAAAGTGGTAATGAACTGAGTATCAAGAAGTTCTGCTGCACTTAACAAGCTTCCTTTATACTCGGGCTAGAAACCTTGCAATTTTAGATACAGTTCTGCTGCAGGAAACAAATAAGTGAGACCGGAATTCGAGTGCGCCGACTTCATGGGGTGACAGTTGCTGGCCATTAAGATTGAAGTTCCTTTGAAATATCTAAAATCAGCACTTCAGCAGTAGAATGTGGGGTGAACTTTTGGTAGATTGTACTGCATGCCAGTTCAGAATCACAGACGGTTTGGGAATATGTAAAGTGAATTTTACTTTAGTAATCTCTACTAGTAGGTCATTCAAAACGAAACTGCCTTCAAAGTAGAGTAAAGGGTTTGAGCTTGTTGGGCCGTAGGCAGGCAGTTAATATCTTCGCGGCGAGTTGGATATTATTTAATTTATTTGCATTTTCTCAGGGAGACCAAGCTGTCTGTTATGTGGAACCTGATATGGCAGGGAACAATGTTGTTTATACTCACCACTCGATATGCACTGATGGCCCAGAATTCATTGGGGTTAGCAAAGGAATACTGCCATGTGCTGCATCTGTTTGCATAGATCTATACCGAACCTGATGTAAGCAAAATTTAATGTGTGTGCCAAACATTCTAGACTCTAAAAATTGCTCTTTGTTTATGGAAAAGTGAAAAAACAAGTATAAGCTGTGTCTTAAGTAGTGTTGGATACTGGTGATTGTAGTGAGCCGAGTAACTCACTCGAAATCTTGTCGCCTAACAAACTTCAAGGTTGCATTGATAAGCAAAATGCTGCTGAGCAACTTAAAGCAGTCCGGATAAAAATTAAAAAATCAGTGGAAGCAAACGATTCGGTTTCTGTGATGCCAGTCAGATGAATTGCAGAAATTTTCCACATAGTTTGCTTCCACTACTGGACAGTGTAATAGAAATGTCAACGTATGGCAGCACGTCTTACAACAGTTCTTATGAAATGGACAGAAGGGATACAATCATCAATCAATCATCTTGCTGCGGCTCTCGAAAACAATGGCGAATTTTCCGAATTTGTAGGCTATATACCTTCAAAAGGAGTTTCCGGTTAAGTTGTGATTGCAGCGGACAATATTATGACAATTTTGCGGTAAAATCTATCTGCATCGGTTAAATGAGATAATTAGTCGGTTTGACTGAGAAGAAAATGTTGTCTGAGTCCAACTGGATATAGAAAAATTCAATATGGGAGGAACTTCCTCGTACCAATGGATGACTAACTGTCCGAAAAACGGGAGATGCAGGATTGCGTTGCAATCAGATAATTTTGCTTAAACTAAATGAAGCGCAACTTCAAAACGCTGTAAACCACAGCTTGTCTTAATAATCCGTTTTGCTCAAATGTTTGAAAGACAAATGGAAAAATTAACATCGCAATGTTTTTTTTACAGAAAATGTGTCTGAACTGCAATAGAATCATTCTTTTTACTTCTGAGCATTTCTGATTAGACCCCGATTAGTCAAACACAAATTGACCCACGACAAAATATCTATTTTACAATCTGCTGGCGGCGAATGTGCGACATTTTGCTGGCGTAATCAATGCATTTTACTGGTAATTATTGGTTATAGATTTTTGGTAATTAATTGTAAGAAAAAAAGAGCGCTGAGTTCTTTTCCGACTGATTTTATCGTGCAAACGTTTCTTAATTCCATTAGTGGCTGCACAAAAGTGAACTGTCTCATTCGGTTAGGGCGTGCCTACATTAAATTATAAAAAACATTTTCATCAAGTATCGTAAAACCTATTGGTCTAATTCTACAAAAAAAATGACAAGCTGTGAAACCTGGAACTGAAGGAAGATATCTTGGGTTGATGCCTACTTTATCACCTGCCTTTCACAAACGCATCCGTTGAAGATACTTTATTCAAGACAGGGCAGTTTATACCTTGACTTATGAATGTATGCCTGTTGAAACTAAACACACTAGACAAAGTCAACTGTCGGCATTCAAGCAAAAGTTTAAAATCTGAGAAAAACACAGGTGGACAATTTTTATTAGTTAAGAAAACTTCAGCTTTTTTGCATGGCACAAATGCCATCAGATGTCATTTATGTCCTCATCTGGTGAGCATTCGACGCGGGCACAATAAGCACGAAATATCAAATTTTGATGGTATTTCCCTGATATGCTACTGTCTGCCCCAAATACGAATTTCAAACTGATGAGTTCGGTGAAGTTATGAATCCCACGATATTCAGTAGGATAAAATTCCCCGTCAACACAATGGGTGTTTACTGTTTGGAGGCATTCTGACCGTCCCATTTTTATGTAGCTACATAAGTGCACAATGCTTCAAGCGGCGGCTACAGGCTAGATAATTTACATCAGCCCGCAAGGGTTTGTCTCTCTGGGTTGATTGAGATATTGGTGCGGCTGGTCAACAATGAAGCAGCAAAGAAGTTGAACTGCAAGTAAACAGTGGGAGCCGCTCAGACGCTAGCATATCATTGTAACGCGATTGGAAACTTAGGCTTCCTGTGCAGTGTATGGCCACGGGGTTAAACCGTCTATTGGGGAGGGATCCCTTTTGTGACCCATCAAGCCAATCAAGTCCATCCAACGTAAAAAATCGACGAAATTTTAATTGAACATCATCTTTAGGGGATTCACTCGATTATGTCGAGGCTGACACGGGCAAATCCAATTAAAGCTTTCTGTACTTGCTAATGACGCCGTAGTTTCAGCTACTGCACAAGACGCAAAAAATGTCAACTAACTCTCGGTAAATTGCATGCAGTGCTAGGTAATTACCATCTGTGGGTCGGGATTAACTGTTTCCAATAGTTTTTGTTATTGGTGCGTGCCCCTGGTAGGTTGCGTCCGGTGAAACTGTGGGTGCCTTACGGTATGATATTTTTATGGAACCGGGATCCCTGTGTTTTCGGATCAAAACCCCACTAGGTTATCAAGAGGCTTTGCCAGTCGTGTTGCACTGCGACTACAATTGCTGAATCAATTTTTAGGATTGCAATCATTCACACGTCCAGTGGGAAAAGTCCTGATAGTTGTTTAGCAGTTTTCGGCCTTTTAATGCCTAATTTTACTCTCCATTGTGTAAACGTCACTTATGATGACACACAAGATAACACAACACGTTATTTAGTCTGGTACAAACGCACAAACAGATGCATACCACACGGGTGCACACGGACAGAGTGAAAATCTCTTATGGAAAATCCGTCACTGCTGATGGAAAACTTGAGTACCGAAGCATTCCTTATTTCCTCCCATCTCTGGCCATAACTTGTGGTCCGATGTTAGCTTTGTGAAACATTTTACTCCCAGTCTGCTTGTTTATGGCATTTTAATTTCCAGGCTAGGGGGGCACGTAAATAGTCTAACTATCAACACATGCTCAAACGACAGAAATTGTCTGGTGCCTATTCCCAGATATCATGAAGGCTTCAAAGCTTAGTCGCCTTGTTATTAAAGTTTACATTGCTTCTCTCAAGTAAAATTGAGTGCTGAATGACTTAGGAATATATTTAAGGTTCTAACATAAAAAGGTATCTTGATAAAACAAACGTGGCCAGATTATTCACCGGAGATGCTGGAAGAATCTCTCTTCAAATCCTTCCGAACCACCACACTACTTTCGAATGAATTTTTCTAATTTGGTGATCGCTATTCCCAATACTTTGTCACTTTATACAAAATTACGTTGGTTTTGAATAAAAGAGTTTTGTTTACGTAAAACTAAAAAAAATGCTTCAGCGAAACATTCCTCAATATCTTTGTTTTTTCCCCCAAGACCGATGCACCACGATGTGTTTTTACTCAGGAGGTGTTAGGAAAGATAATACGTCTATTGTCTTTATTCTGACGGACTCAAGGTTTCTAAATGATCTACAGCTATCCCTGACCGCTTTCGTCTTTTTTCGACTTTATCAGTTAGGTGTGGACGTTGAGTTTCCATCAACCTTATGTTTTAAATAGACAAACAACTCTGATGTGCGATAATAAAAGGCTCAGAGGAATCTTCAGCCCATGATGTTGTTCTGCTGAATGTGCTGCACAAAGGCTGCCTCATGTTTTAGTGGTCAAAACGTTCCAGATAGCGCGGTATATAACCCTGCCATAGGTCACTACTCATTAGGTTAACGACAACGTTTTGAAACCAGTGAATGGGTTCATTACTCTTGAGGCTCTTCAGGCAGACGTATTTGCCAGTCTCCGGCGTTATGCTCGGCTGAGAAACGTGAATGACAGAAACATCAAAGTGTCTTGTTAAAAACAAATTTACGTCTGGCGCTGTCTAGAAAATGCCATCAGTTAGTGCTATCAATTATTTAGTGAACCAACAACAACATCATTACTATCATCGACGGCACTGGTGCACTGTTGCTCAGTAAGCACAACTTATTTGAAAAAAAAGAACAAAATTGGACTCAGGGGGATTTGGCGCTAGTCTACCACAATCATTCAGAGGAGCCTACATCTTCAAAAACTCATACAACGTGGTCAAATACTGTAAAAAGAACACTTGACATTGACTACCAGCCATATAAATCCATGCACACGTAGAGTCCCGCAAACCGCCTACTAGAAGACAAGTCGGATCGACAGTACCCAGACCTTTCGTAGTCATCCCCACACGACAGGTAAACGGTTAACCACACCTCTGTTTGCGCTACTCTGGAATGGGTACAGAAACCTGCACTTTATTGGTAAATGATGATTACGCACGCGCAGTACATGTCAAAAATACCACAGCTTTGGGTGCTGGACACATTCTTTGATTATCGTCCTTACTGCATACCTCAACACTCGTTTTCTAATATTCTTTTTGCAGTTTTGCTGGCACCAGCCAACTCGATCTAATGGTTCTGAGAAAACGGCTATCGGAGACCTGGAGACCTTTCACTTCTGCTGCTCACAGAGGACACGTCGAATAATTACACTACAAAACATACATAGATCCCTTGAGACTCAGGGCTATCGACAGTTCGCTTTTATTTGTTCAGCCATCAACTTTACATCACAATGAGGAACACATAGCAATAAAGCAGTGGGACGGAGCCAATCACATAGTAGGCTAATCAGATCCTGTCCTTAATTTCAAGGCAAGCTGATAACTTGTTTCTGTGTCTTTAGTATCACAAGCTGGTTCAGTATTGATTGAGCAACATGGCCTCACTGAAAGCTAACAATTCCGATTTGACATTTCGCAGTAAAATTCTGAACACTTTGTTGGGGTGAACTCTGCGTCCACTGGACAGAATGTGTTTGGCGATCGATGAGGCAGGTCGTCGGGTTTCAGCTTGCAGCCTGAGTTAGTCAGTTGACTCGGTTAACAAGGCAAATGTTCTGAGACACGACCTCATAAGCTTCTACCTGCTCTGCTAATGCATGTGTCCCCGCAACCGCACGTGAACTGGTAAACAAAGTTTGAGGCAGGGGGACTGGATACAATACGCCTCAGAGATTGCCTTGTCCCTTTGATGGGTGCGGGATAAACTAAATGGCTGGGTGCGTACGACCGTAAGAACACTTAAACGTGCCATCAGGCGACTAATCAATCGACCGATGGAGCGCAACTTGAGACCCGAAAACCTGCTCATCGATCGTCAAATTCATTCTGCCCACTGTTAGGACTTCATTTACTTTGAATGAATAGGCTACAGTTATTTTTATCTTACCACTATACAGGATCTAGCTCAGATCAAAAATGAAATTGTGAAACATTCAAAAGAAGGTAGTTTTTAACGCTTGTTTTTGCGCAACCAGAAAGTTTTATTAGCGTGAAAGTTTCATCTCGCAAAAGAATTTAAATCTCAAACTTATTCTCCGAAGAGTGCTTGTAATCAGAAAGTCGCAACGTCTCTTCAATGAAAGTTTCTTATAAGGAGGATTTGCTTTACCTTAATTTGCATCTTCCTAATTCACCCATTTAATATTCTCTTCTGCACCACCAGCGTACCCACATAAATTGAAACTAGAGTGTTGGTCAAACGAAATGCCTAGTTGGTCAAAGATTTGATAAGCTTTCTTCCTTGGATCATCCGGACGATCACAGTCTATAAAGCCACTTTTAGCCGAAACGGCAGCATTCGTTTTGCCTTGCAAATTGAAGCTTGGAAAGCGGAAAAACTTGATGCGCATATGTTTAGAAAACCTCATGCTGGTTGCTGCTTGTGTTTTGAGTCGCTGCTCCCTCTGAACATGAGGCAGCCGAATTGCAACGTCTAGCAAAACATTCAGAACAAAAATATCTCTGTTCGATATTGTCTGACAAGGTAGTATATGTCTCACAAGTTTTGTAGGCCACGTCCTTGGATGACCATCATGAAGGACAGTGAAGACGGATGTTTTTCTTAATACCGTAGTCCGTCTACCACAGCCATATGGCGTGTCTTTTCGTTCACACATGCAGTTAGCAAATGCGCGTTTTCCTGAACGTGTGTGAAATATCCAAACCGGTTAACTTAGTGCTCTCAATCCTTGCACAGTGAGGTTATCCGTCTATATCTCCACATGTTATCCGATGACTCAAGCTGGTCTGCCATTTTAACCAACATACGGAGGGACCAAGGAGTTGAACGTGGCTAGACAACATCCGGTTTTGCAGAAGCCACAGTTTACGTGGGTACTCTCTCTTCTGTTTCATTTTAAGGATGGTTGTGGCCAAAATTACCGCCATTTTTGTTGTCCCCCGAGGTTTTGTATTTTGCCCACTGACATATGCTAGTGTTGGCGGAACTAACCACTTCGAGAGGTGATTACCCCTGAACTGGAGCGGAACACCTCAGGAAGAACTAGACAGTATTAATATTACACCGGGTTAGTGTTTAGCCGTATCTAAAATAAACCACTACGAATATATGTGTTTCATTCAATGGTAATTCGATTACGAGTGGCTAACCTTATGGTGAAGGAAGACGATTCGCGCATACATGATACTCCTATCCACACTACTGAGAATGCCAGCAGATAAGTTTGTACAGTTTTGACTCTCAGATTTGTTTTCGCACAGTTATGTGTTGTAGTGAAAAAAATTCAGGGAGAGCTGTTGTGCGCATACCCAACGATATTCCCTCAGACGTGTTTGCATGTTAATTGGTCGGTATAAACTAAAAGTTCACCGTTTCTGTTGCCCTATAAAGTCAATTGCGAGATAAAACAACCAATACTTGAAAATTAGCTCAGTGAAATTTCATTAACAGCTTTCTGTTGGTTTATGTCGAAGCCAAGGACAGAACTGCAGCACTGTAACAACAAGTTGTAACGTTAAATGAGGGAACCCGAGTTAATTTCACATCTGAGAAGTCTGATTTTATAGACAGGGAAGGAATGGAGATGTCAGTACAAACAAGCAAGGAATGATGTAGACTCTGTAGCTCAGGTAGACAGACACGTGTCTGTGAATTGTGAGATTACACTGGTTAGGGGGGATAGTGTCCAATCATTTTTTCAAGTCTGAGATCGTGCCAAGTGATGCAAACCCTTCGAGAAACGATACGTGGAACTGCCACGGAATTAAGGGAACTGTTCTATGCTAATCCTGGTTGCATAACATAGTCTGGCCGTTAAAATTGATAAGGGTGCCCGGGAAGAAACTAAAGTTTGCAAAGCTTAGCTAAACGTCCAGCGCAGAGTGAAATGGTGGGTACAAAAAACCTCTACACTGATGGGAGCCCTTTTGTACTCAATGACGCAACAGTGACGCAACGACGTGCGATCAAATAGCTTGAGCCAAAAATAGAGAAGAGTAAACAGAGTTACGTTCTTTAAAGGAGGATATTTTTCATTCGTGACTACTTACTCTCGATTTACTGTTCGAAGTAATATCTAACTTGACACAATGCAAAATAATATGCGAGAAAACGAAGGGAGCATTCCATCTCTCTTCGCGACGCATTGTGACCTGTTCCTTTCAAGTATGAAGTGTAAACTACGGAAGCTGTTTTTTGGTGTTCTAACAATCAAAAAAGAATTTGCATTAGGCTTAACTTCATGAGGTTTGGGCAGAACGTCAGATTTAATTTTTAACAAAGAGTACAGAGCCCGTGTTGTATCAGATCTCCGAATTAGCTACAAAGCACACAGAGTATGCAACTAAATCAGGGTGTGCGGATAGTCTGGTGTTGTAAGGCCTCCGCTTAATGTCTGTACAATTTTAATAAGAGAAAAAAGTGATGCAATTCTGTTTCTTTTACTACGAACCCGATGTCCCTTTTGCATTTTATTTGGGCTGTCTCTCGAGCTGCCAAAGTTTTGCACTATTTTCATTACGGTCTGGTTAATTGTGGTGCGAAATATAAGTTAATGGCATAGTTGAAGTAGATCCGCTGGAGACAAAAAGGAAACGCCATGAATAGGAAAAAGAGCTGTAGATGCACCCCCCCTGGATGACTATGAAACAGAGTTAGGTTACTTCTGAAACACTTCCATGAGTTCTGCAACACACATCCACAATTATAAACTCCAATCTAGCAAAATCGCCAAAATGAAGCGCGCCAGAGTTACATGAAATTTTCTTAGCCATGCAGGTGTGAGAATAGTAAACTTACCGATCATGTTTACCACAAATAAATGAGCTTGATACCCAAGGTAGCTTCTGTTGAAGGTCGTATTGTAAACTTTTGCTTTGATCCTGCAAGCGAAGGTGAGCTACACCCTAAGATCTAGACAGTTATTATCAGTAGAATGCAGCTTGTGAGTGCTTATCCAACACTACAAAGAGGACTTAGAACACTCCAGCTCTCGACTGTAGGTGTAGAACAGCAGGGAAATAAACGCAAACCAAGCCAGGATTTAACATCAATCATCGTCTATTGGCCGCGCTTGAGACATTTAATCCAGTGGGGTCAAACTTCTTGACTGATGATTTTTTGAAGCTTTTATCCTGTCGGGGAAGCCAACCTATGCTGACTAGTCGAGAAGCAGCGTATAGCTGTTTTTTCTTCGTTGGGAATCATCAGGAGTGCACCTATTTTGAAACTCTGGGAGTGTACATCCGATGACCTCCCGGCCTGTGGTTGAACACCTAACTGTTTGGCTAGGAGTGGTTGATTAGCGGTGTGATTAGCTCTCACTCAGACACGTATGACACCTTTCATCCTTCAGGCAGAGAAACGACATCACTTGATCATTTACTGACTTCTCGTCTGGAAGTTTCACTCACCTTGTGAAGTTCTTCTTCTTCTGAGCCACTTATCAACCAGCGTTGATGTGAGCAGGTTTATTCATTTTCGACAGAGATTTCGTCCTATTAGTAAAGGCAAATATGATTTATGGTCCAGTTTAGTTACAAGTTGTGGGTTACCCGTGCTTTAGGCTGGTAAACATAGTTCAACTGGTCTACGTTCTTCCAAGGTTGGTCGGATCGTACGCCAAAAGGTTGAGTATTCTCTTCGTTATTTCTCCTATTGACGATAGCATATCTTCACGGGTACCTATGTCTGACACTGACGGGAACCTTTTTATTCTGATACGATATTATCACCTACTGATTCTGATAAGTGTACAGGCAATCGAGCCAGCCATTTATACCAGTAAACCAAATAGAATTTGTGGAGTCAACACGACTTAATAAGATGCACTCAAAAAGCCGTCTCGAGTGAATATATTGAGTTAAATTTTGTTAGTATTGCGTCTAATACGCTGCAGCCATAAAGTTAGTGGGTATTTCGAACTCAGTAACTAATAATTTGGTCTGTGGAATCCAAAAGTCAAAATCATCGGCTGAAAGCGGCATGTTTTCTTCTTTTATGAACGACAAGGCGATGGGTTTACAGGGTATCATTCCGTAAAAATGAAGAATGTATTCTCTGAGCAGTGACGCAATTTGGAAATTTCACCATTTCATTCTGCAGGTGAAGTCAGCCTGTGCCTAATGGACGGAAAGCCCTGCAAAAATGTGTCGCCTTTGTTGGGAACTGCTAGCAGTGCGATCTGACGACTTCCTAAGGAATTGCTAACCTATGACCTTTTAGCTAGTAACCCAGCAAGTTGCCTAATCGGTTGACTAATCGGTAGGGGGATTAACCCGTACTTTGACAGAATACAGAAACAACTGTCTTTTAATGGTATCGGGCCGAGGGCTGCGGATTCGAATATGCATGGAGGTTCGTCAGATGTACCCTGTCGAAGATTCCTACCAAGAACGAAACCACTGTACAGTGCACGTCGACCTTCTAGCAGATATTAACTTTAATTTCAGCTGAAACCAAGCTGTCAGAGGATTCTGACAGTTAGTTCAACTTGATAGCCGATCACCAGACATACGGTGTGTAATCTGTCAAATGTCTCGTTCTAACAAGAACATCATGACTCTTAACTATGGAGTGCATTATTACAACATCAGATCGATGTTGCTCTCCTTGCAACAAATCTTCACGGTTTGAAACCAGCCTGTCTGACGTGTTGTACAAAGAGGCGAGAGTGATTACTGTCTTAGCCTCGCCTTAAGCCGGTCGTCGAGTGCCATTCTAGACAAACATGACCTGGAAAAAATGTTCTTTTTCATCTGGAAAAGCGTATGAAAAATAGTGACTAATGTGAAGAATTTCCGAGGTCGGCCCCACAACACTCGAAACCTTAACAAGTTGTTTCGGGTTGAGCGGATTTCCAAAGTGTAATGCGGTGTTAAAGTTGATCAGCAAGGAAGCTTGTGTTAGCCACTCTCTTAAAAAGTGGACAATTCTCCAATACGTATGGTTACATATCCATCGACTGCTGGTAATTAGTGAAACTAGCTACAACGTGAGTGTGAAAGCTACACCAGCCTAACGTTTTGTTAACAGAGTTGAAGTTGTAACGGCCTTTCCGAATATCCGACGCACACCATTAAACCCACTACAACACCTACCACTACAAGGTGATCTTAAAGAGCTCGTTCTTTCTTTAAATAGAAACGTTAATAAAATGGCGTTTTTATCCATTAAGTACGTATACATTCGTTTATGGATAAAAATCCTTGGGAAGCGTTAACTAGTTTGTGCCCTGGAAACAAACAGATTAAACAAGATGTTTCAAATCATACAGCGTAACATGAACAGTCATTCCGAAATAGTATTTCCACTGTCCACAAGGGAATAGTGGAACAAATAGCGCTGGAATTTACTTCAAAACAATAATGTACGTGCGGTTTTCACACGCATGTCTGACACTGAGTGCTGCTGCGGTTCACCTTTGCTTTTGAGAGTCTGCGGGTGTTTATTTTGATGCAAACCAAAGGAATATGTGCATGAAAGCAAGAAGCGTTTAAGGCCGAAATCGTTGTTCCAACTGAACTGGAAAAACTATCTTGTTATTATTTGCAAGTTGGTAGATTCCGTTCCTTCCTTCCCTACAAACTTTGTATCTGCGCAAACATTGTATTGACAAACTTTTTCCCGACGCATTAAAAGTGGCTATCATAAGGACAGATTTTCCACAAACTTGCAAGACAGATATCAGTGAAAATTGTTTGCTGACTGCCCTTGTTGAAAGGGACGCGTCGCTTCACTTATGATGATTAGCTTCCCAAAAGTTTATTATTTTGCTGCCACGTATCTGCTTCACGAAATGAGCACTGGAACTAATTTTTCAGCCCCCATGTTAAAATTCATTCCTCCAGGGCTCGTTTTGGCACTGACCCAGCACTTTTAAAGATGAGCGGACCCTTCACAAGCCGTTTTCGATTTGGCTTTTTTCCGGGTTCACCCCTTAGACTTGGCACCGAACCAATTTTCTACTTGACACCAAAGTTCGATTCCAAAGTAACCCAGCGTTAATGAGATCTCTCATGTGTGACAATATCCAGCTAAAATTGATACCAAAGTAAGAAATAAGTATGGTGGATGCATTTGCCAAATGAGCCCTAGGGAATATTCAAGAAGTATTGGGTTTTCAAGGTGTTTTCATCAAGAAACATGCTTCGATAAGTTGAATGTTTTTCCAACTGTGACATGTAGCTTCCCCTGTGCAGTAAATTTCCGGTTGAACATTATTACAAATGAAAGCTTCCTTCAATAGTATATTCTGTTGACAACAACTTAGTTTGCAAGCTAGTGAACAAGTCCAGCAACCTGATCTCCTCTAAGAATACCTTCAGGCTTGGTAACTACAAGTATGTCCTCGTGCACGTAAAAAGTTGTTTTAAACAACGTACTCCTTTGACAAATACACTCATTTGCAAATCGATCTGGTTTTCATGGGGGACTCCACTGGATCTCTTGTTTATGATATTCTTCAACTAAATGTGCTGCACAAGAGCTGCCTCATGTTTTATTTGGTAAGATATTCGAGATATCGCAGTATATTTTCATAAAGGAAAACACTCGCAGATTTGCTGAAAACTCTTCGACAGCTCACGACCTGTTTTGCTCTTCTTGGGGCTCATCAGGTAGGTGCAGTCCCCGAGTTTCCGTCAACCTTTTGTTCTAATTGAACCCAAATTACACGAACTTAGCGAAGGTTGAAACCGGTCGTGGGCTGTCGGACAGTTTTCAGCAACCTTGTGAGTAGTTTCCTTTATGAAAACGTTATCCTTCGTTGAAGTTTATTTCTTATAGTGTGGTGGGATTCGTAGTTAAGTGCCGCAATTTCTTCTTTGGTCAAGTTTACCTCATTGGAGCAAACTTCCCGGGTACACGATAGGTTGGGTGTATTTTATTAGTATTGTGGAGCTTGAATGTTTCATCTGGGACCGTTTAAAGTTACCATTCATCATCATAATATTGTGGTTCAAGATTAGCATCGACGCATAACATTTTCCAAAATGCTATCCAACAAAGTAGTTGTCAGATGCATTGGTACACCTTTTTTTCAGTGAAGCCTGACGTCCCCACACCGAGTTGGGCAGACCAAAAGCATGTTTCGCCAGGACATCAGAAGATCCACCAGTTTGGAGACCTAGGTGCGCGTGCCAGCCAGGTCAGTGAGACGTAATAGGTCAGCTCAGCTGTCAAACTCGAACAAACCTGACTTGCATTCGGCCGCAAAACAAACAAAAAAGTGAACAGATATGCAGGTTGCGTTGGTAGACCGGGTGGGGTGGGATGGTGTTGGGTGAAAAATTGCGCATTGGGCCGAATCGAACATCTTGTATATGACTGGGGCGTTGGACAACCGTTGCAGATAGCACAACTGGCTAATTCCTACCGATAGTAAATGACAGTTTGAATCGGTTCGCCAAATTTTACCACCAAGCCAGAGCAACGTGAGTGATGGTATGGACGTAGGAATACACCTGCTTGATAGACAAATGGGATTGATTCGCCCAGCATGCTGGTGTTTGGTATATCACCGCACTCACAGGATACACCACAAACTCAGCCCTGAATTACCACAAATTGTGCTTAGAACAGCCCGCTCCGGAATGTTTGCAGATTGACTAATAAACAAGCCGACAAGTGTGGTGTAAACCAGCCCTTGATATTTCTACAGCCACATTTTACCGCAGAAAATTGAGTTGAGTTCTGGTGTGTTGCTCATACTCGCCATTCTGCTGTGTACCAGAAGACTCAGGAAAAATTTGACGAAAGTGACGATCGGTAATGGCGTTGTTTTTGATGTGAACAAACAGATGCTGGAGATAACTCTTACCCAGCATCTTCGTCGGCGATGAAACCGACAAGTACCAATTTGGTGTTTTATTGGAAGGAGTACGATGGAACCATGGTTTCTTAAGGTGGTTTTTACTTTTTTCAGTATGCAGCAGACTCTGTTTGATCAAATATTTCGAAAACCTGGAAGGGCACTACATCTTAGAATACGATTTCGCATAATCGACTAATTTGGCAAAACTGTGAGACTAGCGTTCAAACCAGAGTAATGTGAACGTGCGTTCTACAAATTCCGCAACCACCAACTACCTACGTAGGGACTCTCCTAATGTGGTCTCAAAATTCTGATACACCTGATTGATAGGCCTTCCATTCAGACTCCTGGAAGGACCTTCCGGATCTCTTATTCTAGGGCACAGCAGTGGGAAATTGTACAACCTTTTTTTTATCAAATACAGTGATCAACCCGAAGAGCCAGTCGTTCCAAAAACTGAAAACTTAGAGTGGGGTACACTCTTGGGGAGAAAGCAACCTTGTCAGTTGTTTTACGCTCCCACAGAATTAACTGATACTCAAGCTAAAACACGCAACTGAAGAAATGTCAAATATATTGCTCTTTCTTTGATTCACTTCAAATGGCTGTCAATCTTTTAGCATTCTCTTTGTCTGGAAGTATATTCCAGTGTGACTGTCGCAAATCTGTGAATCGTGAAAGTGGGATGCACTGCAACGCTCAACCTTCTAACCCATTTTTTGTCGGTGACATCCGCTCTTTCGGTTTTGCCTCTTCCACGGAATTTCTACGGAATCTAAATGGCCATCTAGCAAGCCACGTAACATGGGAGCAGACTACTATCAGGGGTTCCGTACACCGCAATTCACGCCCATCAAATTGATTCTTCAATTTCATCGAGATTGGGTATTTTCTTTTACATACGCCTGTAATGCGATCCAAGCAGCTGGAAGGTCTGTTGTTTGGAACTTCCGCCTTTTCACTGCTTAAGGTATCTGAAAAGTAGTAAATCAACAGATCAGTAGAGCAATAAATCGAATCATTTTGAACGCGTACGATTGTTCCATCAGCACTCCTATGCCTGTCAAAGATGAGTAGTTTATTTACTTTTGTGGTGACTGTTGGCAGTGAAAGTCGGAATCGGAATTTGATAGTCTTAGTTTCATTTGTCGTTTGGAGTTATGGTAACAGCTTCAAACAGCCGAAATTTGACTCCTCCAAATTTCACGATAGAAGACTACACAAGCAAATATCTAGGCGGTGCTAAATGCGCCCCTTACATATAAAAGCTCTGGAGGAAAGAGGTAAACTGACTGATTGATAAACTCGAAGAATCGTCAGAATTCCAGTTGTTTACGAAGGTTTTCCATTGTTTAAGTTACGGAGAACTTCGGGCGGGAGTGATTAGGAACAGCGATTGGTTGATTCTATGGTACTTTCGGTCCCTTTCCAGTAGCATACTGAGTCGATCCGGATCCGGACTTGCCATGTTAACACAGGAATCTATGGCCACGCGTTAGGCATAGTGCCCTTAAAAGTTAATTATGTGATGTTATGGATGATAGCTGCGTAAACCATAATGGGCTTGACCAACAAAAAATGGATATCCAATCTGACTGCATTTGGTAATAATAAGGTGCAATTTTGAGCACACAACTTCTAACATTAGATAAACAGCAAAAAAATTTGTGAAGTTTTCCAAGGAAGCACACGTTTGAATCCTATCCAGATCATACTCGACAATTCACTTTTGTGGCAAATGATTCGATGTCTGCCAAACGAAGTTCGTAAAAATTTTCTCTTGCTGACTAAATAAGTAGTATTACCTACTATAGATTTTTGGACAGATTGAGGGACATTTGGTTAACCATCTGCTTGTTTTGCTGACACATTTTAAAGTAATAATTCCAAGTAATAATCGTTCAGCTGTACCACCCTTTTGGTTCATAGCTGTCACACCATCTGAAGAAGGCAGGAGCGCTGACCTATTGCCAGGTTGCCAAAACCTGGACAGGAGCATTTGAATGCCGGCGTTAGGTTCGAACCGCGGACTTTCCGGTTTGTAATCCCGCTTTAACCGCTGAACTATCTCAAATCCTTAGCTATCCCATACTCTTTCACATACTTATTCAAATTCATTCATTTTAATGCATTATGGATCATTGAATTGTCTACCAGAATCGCAGGATACACTTTCCCAATTTTCTGAACTAAGCACCAGTAAAATGACTGTTTAGGCTGTAGCAAACAACCGGAAGAGAAGTGTCAAATCGCTGCTTGAAAGATACTTTCTAGTTCATCCACCAGCTCAAAGATATAATAGTCGATAATCGTCGCTCGCTCTCACTTTAGGCTGTGTCATTTATTACCTGTATACTGCTCAACGAAACAGCAAAATGCAGCTTCGAATTTTTTTAGGCAAAAACATTAAATATTTTGACGTACCTGCCCCGGACGCAAAACAACTCCCATAACTTGACTTCCACGAGTTTTCAGTTTGATTTTCGGTAGATCCTTACTTGACAAATCTATGAGTTAACCTAAAACCAAACAGCTAAGTGCTCTTGTTAATATTAAATTCGCTACGTAGATGATACACCTGTATTTGCTATTGGTAATATCAACCAAACCGGAGTGCTAAACAGCTTCGTTTCACAATAATGTCAAATATACTCTTGAACTGGAACGTAACGGCCCACTAAACATTCTGAAACCTAAACGTTTCAAAGTTTTAATGTGCTCCCTGAACGCACTTTCACGGTCAGAATGCAGATAAATAATATGCATTCTCACCTTCATTTGTATGAAAGTTCAGGAAATAGAACGGGGTACACCAACGCAGCAGGCTGAAAGTGAAGCTACGAGAATATGTCTCTAAAGTTCGAATGACATGGATTAAATGACCATCTTATCCGCAATGTCTGAACCTACGTGAGTTATAGCTTTAGGCGTCTACTGTTTGCGGCATTCACTCCCACACGGCCATCTTCGAAACTAAATCCTACCAGACCGTCAAGCCAAAACGCACCAAAGTTTCACAGGTTCTTCTCTTCAGTAACAGTTCCCCTGACAATCCGCTTCGATGTGCCTTAGCCTGCCAGGTTGAAATTTTGATTATCCATCCGAAAATATGTACGGTCCTCTGCTTGTAGTTGGGGAAGTCAGAAAAATTGATTTAGTTTGCACTTTCTGTTCTCACGGTGAGTGCTGTTCTCGGAAAGTGGATGCAATTTTTAGGATGCGAGCAAACAGCCATTAAAATGGAATGCTAATGAGTTAACTGGATCTCATGTCTCGCCTTGAACCATCGGTGCATATATGTATTATTTTCAATCCAGCTGCCAACTCTTTTGTCAGTACCTCATTTAACGCTTGTTTTTAGAATTTCTCCGAGCTAAAGGTATC
The DNA here is from genome assembly GCA_004794785.1 of Opisthorchis felineus. Classification (NCBI taxonomy): domain Eukaryota; kingdom Metazoa; phylum Platyhelminthes; class Trematoda; order Opisthorchiida; family Opisthorchiidae; genus Opisthorchis; species Opisthorchis felineus. The sequence goes on from SJOL01007337.1 coordinate 473,529, forward strand.
AAAACCGGTTTCCCGTTTTACACAGTGCTCCAATTCCTTCAGTTTTACATCAAACAGCGCTGGTATCTGGCGCCATCTTTGTCAATTTCTTCTTGAGTCTTTTTTCTCACGATTGTAAGTGCTGCACCTCGTTTTTCCATGAGTTCATGCTATACAACACAGCTACAGAAAGGTCATGGGTTCGTGTGATCCACCATTGTTGGTTGGTTTATTAGCCTTACGGTAAGACCATTAGAGTCCTTTCGGTGACGTTTTTGATGTATGGGAGTGTGATTTGTTTGCTTCCGTTTTGTATTGTTGTCCTAGTCATACTTAATTTTCATACGATCTCCTAATGAATTTCCTCGGTAAACATTCCTCCAAAAAGGTTGTATGAGTTTTTCTCCCGTGATCTTGTTGCAGTGCGTCTGGATCTGACTAAAAGTGGCCCGAATTTATGTTTGCTTGCGACGATTTGGATGGTTGCTGCGGTAGCTTGGAATTTGATCCGTATGCTTTGCCTCTCCATAGACCTTGGTTTGTAGCTGTCTATTTGACAATCCAGTGATGACAGCATCCAGAAATACCAGATTTTCCGTTGTTTTCTTCTTCCCTTGTTAAATATATGTCGTCAGAAACGTTGTTCATTAGTCGAATTATCCGTAATTCCTAATGTTGTCGAAGCTTGGTGTCCACTCCCGGATTCTTGCTATCCGATTTCATTCAATATTACTTCTTATGTAATTTCCGGACTTCACTGTATTGATAACATGTTCGGGCTGGTCCTCTTTACAAACTTCGGTCAGTTGCTATTTATATCTTTTGGCCTTTGTGTTCCTTTTTATACATCCCAGAAAACTTAACACTCAAATGAATTGTATTTCTAGAGGACACCGCGATATCTTCAACAGATACTTCGTTTCAAAAGAAGCATCCATTTGGGAAGACGTTTCAGAAGGGTGTTCAGCTAGCGAAAGCTGGTAACGATTCTCAACGTGATGGTTACTGGCTGTTTCCTGAAGGGATCCTCGTCGGCCACGTGTCTCATTTGATGCTTGCGTGACAAAATGGCAAACATGGAGGGGATTGTTCTGCTCTAGAACTCTCCATCAAGCCTATTTACGCAAACGCTTTAAATGTGTTCTCTAAAAGTCCACCTCAGACAACTTCTGCCCGCTTACGCCTCGGAATGAACAAATGGTGTGACCTTAAGAGTGTTAGTCGAGCAGATTTTGCCTCACCAGTTTGCTTACCAGTTGTTCTAGTCCAGTTGTTCTAAGGGTCGTAAAACACAAAGACTTCCACTTCCTAACTTCGGCTGTGCATTTCCTTAGCATAAATATTGAAGAAAAAGCTCGAAGAAAGTTGAAACTGAAGTAGCACGTGGCTGACTTTGGGACCAGAGGGAAAGTCCTGGAGCACTTGCTTGTGTTAATTTGATTCCGTACTGATTGGTACTGATAATATTTTATTGTGAGAAGTGACAGTAACTGAGAGGAACTTTCAGCCGGATGTCTTCAGCGTTGAGCAAGAATGCAGCTTTTGAAGCGGCCAGATATTCTCCTCCGGGAGTAGTTGAAGTAGGTTACCAATCGTATTTGCGCAACAACACTGCTTTGGTCAAATCCACATCACTCTCGTTTGAACCATCCGCCTTCCCTGGCACAGTTGGTCTGGTATGTCCGCACGAAAGGGAGAAATGCCGGACTCGGGCCTCGCACTTACCGGAGGTCACCAGCAATGTGCATTCTTCACTTGCCGAAATTGAGTCCAGAACATCTGACAGACGAGGTGAGCATAAAACCACTACGTCATCCGAGTTATCACGTCTGATCTATTGGCTACCTGCATGGACTCCCAACTCAAGTAGCACCATCGACACTTGAAACCTACCTGAAACCCGGGCAATGCTCAATTAATTCTCCGGGTTGCGGAGTTCAGATGTTATGATTCAGGTGCGTTCAGCATGCATCAGCGGAAATTTGATAACATGCTCGCTTTATATGTCGGATGCCTGGGGTTTATATTCCGGCGTGGCTAAGGAGACAGCTGCTGATGAGCTCTGGTAAGGCCGAGACTTGAGTTCAGCGCTTCGCTCCTTAGGTGTGGACTCAGCAAAATAATTGCGCCGCGGATGGGGTAGGACAATGCAGACGATATTGATGTGAAATTAATCTATACGAATTCCGCAACCACCTACAAGTTCTATAGTTAGCCACCTGTGTTCCTTGCTTGTGGTGCTAGTGAAGTAGAAAGTAAAAAATGCCGAATCGCTTCGGCAAGTTCCTGATTTCACAATAAGCTGAACGATATGTTTTATTCCAGGAAGTATACAGTTGAAAACTTTAGTAGCCTTTTGACATACTTCACATATCCCAAAGTCAAACTACAGGAAACTCCGTACGAAAAACGTCTATCTTACTCGAATTTGTACGGTCGCGGTTCTTCCCAACGACCGTTGACGGAAGACTTTTCAATCAAAAACAGCCATCGACCTTGTTGGCGGATTAACTCAACGTTTCTTTTCAAAATGAGGTTTCCAGCCTTACAAGCTACCGGATATTTTACGGTTAATGCAAGAGCAATGTACATAGAACACTTCGATGTCTTCCGGTAAATTACAGTAGACAGAACCCAGTGGTTTGCGTAAAGAGGCACAACACAAACAAATAACGACCATCGATCTGTGACTCAAATGATCTTCCTACAATACAACCCAATTTGACTGTACCAAATGCGACAGTGGATAGAGAGGGGAAATTTCCTAAACAAAATAAATCACCTCCTTTCTCATACCATTCGAATGATCTTTAGAGACACGTGCATTGTTAGATTTCTTTTTTGTATTCTCTGCATTTAATACAGACGAACCTTAACCTGTGAACACAGCTAAAAGTCACTAAAAAGTCACTAAGTAAATGGCATATTTCTGGGTTAAAAGTAGTGTACACCACTAATTTTGTGATTTAGAATCCATCTTGCCCACTTATTCCAACACATCATTTTTATTGGAATCTTGACCGTTCAGCGAAGTTCGATTGGATTCTCCCTTCTTACGTTTCTATACGATTTAACCCTGTGGGTTACGGTTTCCAGAACACATTTGATTAAATATCGCTCGGTATTCTGCGTGTGATTCGCAACAGTTTCACAGTCAAAGTATAAGTTTGTGTGAAATTATATGCAGCGTCTATAAATTACTTATTTCGCGGCCAAAAGTATGGGTAGGCGGCTTGATGAACTTCGTTATATATGTACTTCTTCGAGCCAGAATGTATCAGACGCTACAGCCATTTTTAGTGTTTCTGTGTTGGTATGTCTAAGAAGTGAATAATCAATCAGTCGACTTTCAGTTTCGGATCACACTTGTCAACATTTGCTACAGAACAATTTTGACTTAGTGATCTCTAAATTACTTGCCCATAGTACCCAATAAGACTTCTTTACGTTGACTTGTGTGCAGTTTTGAAACAGCACAACAAAGGAACATGAAACCGAACCAAATCCTCAGTTGTGTAGGGGGCCTATAATTAAACCCACCTTTTTAATTTCACGGAACGCTTCAGCGGATATAGAGAATGCAGAGTTACTTTGCAGGGCTGTGCGGTCTCTTCCTTACGGTACTAAAATAAGTTATGAATATTAATCAATCCTTTCTCTTAGAGGAACTGAATGAATGGTTGGAAGGAAATGCGTTATGAATAAAACCAAAAAGAGGAAGTAAAAAACGAATTTCACGCAAATAGTGTGGAAGTTTGCTTAGCCAAAAAAAGCAAATCGGACAAGAGGTAAATAACTGAAGTAAGCCTCAGAACTCATCGTAAGAATATCAGCCGTTTTGAGGGAAGCAGTTATTGTTGCAAAGTCAGACCATCGTTTTGCGGCTTTCTGTGATCAAAATGCGATAATGACCCACCGTAACAGACCAATCTTAAAGGGGAATGTTTATTGGATTAGTTTTTGTTCACAATGAAATCTTCTCTGTGTGATAATGTATATGATTTTATGTTGGCTACAATTCCTATTGTAGATATCATTGATGATGTGTCTGCATTTGAGTGAGCGCCAAAACTGTCTATGGTAAAAAAATTGAAAAAATCCACTAACTGAAAGACGTATCTATCTTTGTTTTTGGGCCACCCTTATCTCCGTTCTACTATAGAATTTCTGTGGGCTTCAAAAGAGGAAATTCCCAAACCAGAAATGACCTAGAACGGCGCATTTTAAGGTAGTGTTTAAAATATTTCTAAATTTGTTTGATGGTTTTCACCACAGATTAAATCGCAGGAAGAAGGCTTGATTCAGATCGATCAGTTAATTTAGGCCGACACATAGTAAAGATAGAAAACGTGTATGATTCAAATTTGGAAAGCCCGAACTGTTTTGCGTCCGCTGAAGACCAAACGAATAAGCTCATGCAGCTCAAACTAATAGCTAACTTAGTTTTAGGAATACCAACGTAGAACATAAAAACCAGTTTCTGCTCAAAAACTCTTTTTTGAGAAGCCAAGTAGCAAACCCACAAATGTGCGTGAGAAGTCTGTAGTTTGGTACTGTTGAGTGACCCAGAGTTTGACGGTATTCTGGTCTGAAGTATCCTAGTAGCCGACAGACATTTTCTAGATTATTACCTAGTTAGGTAATCTTCATCGAGGAAAATGAAAATTGTTTAGGTTGTTTTGACTAAATGACTGGTCGTTAACGTCGGGAGCCATACACTTGAATCAGTGCGATTTTATCCGAAAAATACACAAAGAATGGCGGTGTCATACACAAAGCTCAGCGTTACGCTACAGAGGGCGAGTATGCATACCTGTTTTTGAGTTCACTACAGTAAGTTCGCGTACCACCGCTGTAGAAATTGGAAATGTCTCATGCGAAAATCCATTTTGTGGACGCCTTTACGATATCGCATTCACGCAGCTGTCAACAGTATTGCCAGAACAATATTGTCATGTTTCCCTCAGGGCAGTCGATGGCTGGTATTTTTCTCCTGGATTCTTGCTGTCTGATGTTTTCAACCGTGTTGTTATTTTCCGACTCTCGACCGATACTCAATTTTTTGTTCCATCTGAACAGCCATACGAAAAAATGGACAATGTCATTTATGTAATTCATGTCCTTTGAAGCGGAAAAGAACATGCATTGTTGACCGCTTCGTTCACCCTAATCCACTTAGATAATTTATAAAGCAGACAAGTTGTCGAATCGGATCCATTGGTGCATGATCAGATATACGTGTTTCAATTCAACCACTCAGTTGCTTGCTACACCATTTCTGTATAGGAATTCCGAATTGTCATCTATGATTATGTTAAAACATTAGTCAGAGAAATAATCCAAATTTATCAGTGTCCCTCCCAACTCGGGGAAACAGCCATAGCCAATAAGATATCAGATGAAAAATTTTGGGTTCCCGGAATGGTTCTTTCTTACTGATGCGAAAGCGTGCGATAGTGTTCGGCGCTGTGAACAATTCTGATTTCATGCGTGGTAACTAAGCTCCCTCTGTCGTCATGCAACTTGGTTAATTTTTGTTGAACGATATCATCGTTTTCATTAAAACCAAAGTTATTGCGGGGAAAAATATGGTGAATCAAAGTAATGCGGTTACCAAACTTTCAATAATTACGTTGTATATAGGTCTGGAGTTTCTTTAAGTAACTTTGTAGTTGCATTTCATGGAGCCAGCTGAGACTTCACTATACAGATTTAATCTGTTGACAGACTGGTAAATTTTCCATTTAATGAAGTAAAGTTTCGTGGGTTGGCCACTAGACGCAAGAAATACTCTGAACATATTTAGCAGTTATATCTAGAATCGTTCCCGATGATTACATGCTGTAAATTGCATAGTATGGAGGGCAAGAAAACTGTTTTGCTCATTCACTTAGTTAAGGTGCGTTTTTCGAAATCTTCCACACTGACTCTCCAAGATTCAAAGGGTTTGCTACAGAACATCCAGTTTTGGGAATAAGTAAAATTTTCGCGAAAAGGCCAGAAATTTTTAATTCAAGAAGATTAATACTTTTCTCCGTGTTCATGCTGATGAGAGGATGGTCTATGAAAGCCAGACAAAGTTTTTTCAACGCTTAGCAGGAGAAAAAGAGTGCGAGATAAGTGACAATATGTAATGTGCTGACGGCGGACCTTTCTCCAGTCGCTTGCCCTGTTTTGGCGCCGTTAGTTAACAAGAGGAAACGGAGCCGGTAGATAACTAGTCAATCGTTGCGTCGTTTGGTTGGCATTTGACCGAAGTTTTCATAATTCATGACATATGATGTCAGTTTGAATGTTCCTTTCTAAGGCTCATTTACAAAACAAACCTAAATTGACATTATACTTGAGGACTCTGCAATTGTAGTTGTGTTTTGTGGTACATCCAAAGCAAACTGTATTGAATAGAAGTCCATTATATTACCTCAAGGGGCAGTCAGAACGTATTCATTGTACGACCTCAAATGTTAAAAAATGGAGGTAATTGTTCTCCGGTGAGTGGGATCAGATTTGGCAAAATCTTGAACATTGCCCACTGAAAAAAATAATCGCTTTTTCGGATCATTGTGACTTTTGACTAATTGGTGTCAAACCTACTCTTATTCTTCTGGGTCTGTGTTACGAAGAAACTGTTGGATTGGTAGATGCCACGGTAGTCGAAAAACACTCATGTGACTGATATTAGCTAGATAGGACTACCTAGATAATTGATCTACCGAATGACATTTGAGCACGTATCAGTGAGAATAACTGCAGAAATGCTTAAATTTCAGTCTATGAGGTAAGCGCATTAAGACGCTGAATTTCCGGTCTTTGCAACGGGACGCTCAGAATACTAATGGTCTGAAAAAGTTTGTATTCAACAATATCAGTAAGCCCAAAGTTTTTCAGTCAGATATGTTTTATTTGATCAGCTTCTTTGTGTGCCTTAAAGGTATGCTCCCCAATTTTATTTTGAACATAAGGTACTTATACAAAATAAAAAATTCAGCTTTATCACAATTAAGTGAACTCAATCTACGGCATGTCACTGAAACTTAGAGAAGTGCAGAGGAAAGGTTTCGTTGAAACCGAGTGCACTCAACAGAGTACAGTCAGCTTGATATAAATTTCCTCCGGCAAAGGAAGTCACTCTGTTCTCGGAGGTAGGAAACATCGTATACCTGCTTTTGTTTCGTTGGAAATTATCATCGTTGCGCATCCAAAGAATCGCTGTGGAGGTTTGAACGAGCGACCCCACGTTGCTCATTTGGACAATATATATCCATCGACACGCAACTGGCTTCACTAACCATTTGAAAAAGGATATGTGAAAATCAAATTCTTCTTGAATTTTAAGTAATCTGCCATGAACCCAGATTAATCAAATGACTGTCATTTACCGATGACATGGATCAATAGGTAACTGCCGCTCTTTTTGAGCACATATGTGGGTCCCTACAACGCGGTTGTCTGGATTTGCCTTTCTTAGTTTTCCAGAGCCACCTAAGGTTTAGACAGGTCGCTTAGCAACTGAGAGACTTGCAAATCCAAAATTTAGACGAATTCATCAAAGTCGTCTTCTGGAGTCTCCTCAAACTGCTCCACAATCACATGTGAATTAATGCTGGAACGAGATTGCCCCCACTTTGCACAGTGCTGGGAGTTTTGCTGGTAACACGGGGCTACCAGCTCTTCTCAAGCACTAGACAGCAAACAAAACAGTGGCGCTGCATGAATCTCGGAGAAGTCTTCCTGCCGGTCCCGGCAGACGTCAAGTGAAGATGATCGTGCACGCCAACCGTGAAGCCTGGTGGACACGAAAAGCCACGAAAACGAGAGAAGCCTAGAAAGCCAGGAATATCCAAAGGTTATCTACGTTGGTCCCTACAACCGGTGTCCGCAAAATACCATCAAGGATAAAATTGCCGCGACCATTTTAAATGAAGTGGACACATCAAACGCCGTTCCAAGCACTTTGAACAGCAACTCTCGTGGCCACCCGCTACCGCTCATTCGGTTCTTACATTTTTAAGGATTTAAAAGTGAGCACTGGTTTTCACTTTCTTATAGATTCACAGTATATGGGTTAGGTGAATCAGGAACAAAACGTTTACCGTATTCCTTTGATGTTTTATCACTGGTGCTGTGACCGCATCCTTTAGCGTTCGTCAAAACCGGCGCTTTCCATCATACTTGATGATATTCAGCTAGGGAGATATCTGGAAAATGCAGGGTCAATTATCGTGATGCTTCCTTTTGTCAGCGTAGTGGTTGTGAGCAGCTGGCTTGTTTTTCATGTCTGGTTATATACTCTGTGTTACGGAAAGCACGTTCGGTTGCCTTACTCAAGAAGGAGCACTCTCAAAGAGACAAAACGTCAGAGGAAACCATTTTTATGTGACTCTGGGACCCTGGAAAAGCTAACGCACAGTTTGATTAGCAAACCGGTTCCGGAAATATTCACTGATGAACTGCATCTTGGAAGGGACAAAAAACATTTAGTCTCATTTTGTTTGGCCGACATTTCCTGGTGTTTTCCTTGTCAATGACGCTGTTGGCAGCAGTGATTACAATTGACAGTGGCTGCAATTTGTAAAGACTTTTGTTTGGAATAGCAAAAAGAACAGGTAGTTTGCATACTTACGTGGCTAAATTTTTTGTCCAATACGCATTCACATGGGCTGTGGGGCGATAAATCATGCATTACCGGCATTATCTGTACCTAAAGCTGCCGGGTTTCGGATAGGAGGCTCTATCTTTGAGTTTAAATGGTGTTCGCGTTTTGAGGCCCATATGATTTGCTCAGCCGAAAAAGTTTTATTTGAGATTCATCTCAGTAGCCAACCGGTAACACATAACGAGAAAGGATGTGCATATTGCGCGAAAGTATAGAACAGCTGTTCCTTTTTGGTGCTTTTATCACTATATGATGGATATTGTTGGTAGCCGAGCTCTATCACCGCAGGAAATTTCCCTGTCACGTTACTCGAGTGTTGAACCCCACGGGTAACTTTCACGTCACTACATAACAGGTGAAGCTTGTAAAAATTCCTAAGTAGCTAGTTCAGTGTGTTCTCTGATGATTTCCAAGCACATCAAGCAACATAAAAAACCGGATGTTTTGATAAATGCAAATTTAGTCTAATTGAAATGCCGCCTGAGAGTTGACGTTTCATGGTAGGGCATGATGTAAATGTTGGTACTGGATCGAACCATCCGCTGATCGATTAAAAACCTACTGCTGGTGTACCTTCAGACTGTCTAATAACTAACCGACCAACTAGCTAACTAACTAACCAACTGACTGACTAACCGACTGAGTAACTAACTAACTAACCAATTAACTATATAACCACCTAACGGATAACCAACTAAATGACCAACTGCGTTTCTTTGTGAATTCCATAGGGGTACAGCGAAGACTTTGAGCGGCTAGGATTTTTGGGATTCCATTGCGTCTACACTCATGTGACTAGAGATATCCTCTTTAGGCTGAATGTGCGTAAGGATTTCCGAACAGTTTCTGCAGCTAAACTTAACGGACCTATTGAATAAATCATTGGTCTGTTGTCCAAGAGATAGACGAGGTCCTTTGGGAGAACTTTATAACCAATTAACTTTTAAAATCGTGAACTTTAAGGCCAGTATAAGCGATGATGTCCTCGAGGTAGTTTGGATGAAGAGTGAAATTTTTTTGGACATTGTGCAAGAAGTCCAGTAGATAATTGTAGGAAAACAACCCATCATAAATCGTAACTGATTTTTCGTTGATCTTGCCCGAACGCTATCATCAGAGTCCTATTCAAGTGCTCTCGTCACAGAGGGGAAAATACGCTGATCAATATTAAAGTGTTTTTACTGGGTAGTTTGCTTGCATTCACTAAACTTTCACTCACGACTTCCATGAAAACAAATATTAAGTACGGCATATCCACGTGAGTGGTGTAAGCTTACGAAACATAGCATTGTCTTGTGCATCAATTAAGTGAGTTCGCTGATGAATTTACACAAATTTAAGACGTTTTCATTATTGTATGTGATTCGCTTTAACCATCATTTTTACCTGCCAGTTAAAAATGTGCTTATGAGAGACAGGAAACTGAGAAATCTTCGGCTGACACTAGATTTCAATCCGATGAACATTCAGATAGTGGTGAGTTTGGAACAAGTAATACACGTTTTTGGGAGAACCCTAAGCTTTTGGTAGATTTTCTCTCCGAGTCATAGTCAGATATCTTCTATTTTGCCTCTCTTTTCTTTTGGGAACAGATCTTCGACGGAGGAATAAAATGATGGTGTCACCGTCAAACTTTTATTTATTCTGGTTGTTAGAATGTCACATCTTCCTTGGCCTCTGATCGGCACGATTTAATAAAAGAGCGATCGACAACGACCTAAAGATTCTCTTGGCAAGTAACGCATTCTATTGGTCTTTCGGCAAAGACGCATTCTGCATGAAGATCAGTGCGAAGAAAAAATGAAAAAACGGATTGCAGATCTGCCCTCTCTTCAATGTTATATTTCCCCAACAATACCGAAAAAAGCGGAAGTAGAGCATGAACGGAATTATTAAGCTATGGCTGCAACCCATATTTGATTGAGAAAAGTACAAAAAGATCCCTTGCGCTGAGTATAAACCTGTTGCTTGTGGTTCAAAGCCAGTTAATTGGGTAACGGACTCAGCTGACTAGAATAATGGAATCTTATGCACCATATTTTTTTCTTGGGGGAGGTGTCAGGTTTAGGAAGATTCGTGCACCGTTCTTCTGTCTAGGATTTCTATCGTGTTCTCTTCGTTCATAGAAGAAAATTCTTAGGTATTCTCCTGGTGCTTCACACGCAATGGCATAGTTAAGTATGGGTGTAAGGTTTGTTTGCTGAAGCGCATTATTTTGGCTTCCGATTAACATGAAATAGATGTTTAAATTTAACAAAATAATCAGGGAGACACTGGGACCTACTTAACAAAAACATCTGGAGTATTAACAATGCTCGCGGAATTTAGCAAACCATGTCTGTCGTGGCATCTGCAGTTTCCGAAAACAAAAGGCTAAAAGCAGAAAGTCAAGAAAACATTTATTGATTATTCTTGACAGCGTTCAACAAATAAATTTCAATTTATTAGCCAAAGCCTATCTAAGCATGACTTTTTCGTTCATAACACTCACCGAGAAAAACAAATACGGCTTTAGTAACGCTGCACTAAAAACTAAAAAGCTGGCAAAAACGGGGAAAAGGAAACAAGCGTTATATTTTCAAGAGAATTTTCAACGGGAATTTTGAGCCATGATATCCCTGAGTTAGGATAATGTTCACACAGCTCCATTGATTGCGCTATAGAGAATCTGAGCCTTATCATAGTGGACTCTGTGGGAGTTGTCTTTGCGTGCGTTCAGCCTTATTTGCTAGACAATCATGAAGAAAGCCCCTGGCAACAATATAGGAAGGATAGCCATAGATACTGAAGCAATAACTATAACTCTCCCGAAGCCAAAGAAATTCAGGCACCCTGACCGAAGTAAACCAAAGAGACCAGTCACAGGGTTTGAATAATACTGATGGAGGCTCGGCATCATTTATTTTAATTTTATTTACTTCTGATAATTGCTATTATGGAAGGTATCTGAGGAATTCAGAATCGTCTGACTGCAGCCGTTTTTACAAGAAACGTCGTCATATGCCCACAGATTTGGTGATAGATATTTGAGAATAATGAACTACAGCGGTCACGACAGAAATCTGGTCACTGAAAACAAGCATGCTTTAGGAGGATGTAACTCATTGGCATTTAGATTAAAAGTGCCAGTTACTGCTTTTTGCAACGAACTACATACCTCCGATTCACTTAATTTGTGAGCAAAGCAGGATTCAAATTTGGCCTTTAAATTTCTCTGGTCATCGGCATGAGTCCGCAAGTTAAAACTAAGTGGCTCAAATTGGCATTCCGCCCTTTTCGATCCTAGCCTATCCAAAATAGTGATGCCCTCCTTTGGATCCACAATTCGTGTTTTATGCAAAGATTTATTAGCATAATGAATTATACTTTTCAACTCCACTATTTACTGAGGTCTAAACGAGAAGTAAAGTAAGCACGTAGACCTTAAGAAAGTCAGAAATGTATAAACTATTCTTTCCCTCGGGTGTTTAGTATATATTTAGGTTTGTGTTTTCTGATCTCCCTCCGTTAAGATGATCCACACGGATATAAGAAAATATCTTAGCTGGGTAAACACATTTTTCTCTTTTTCCGAGATGTCAATAAAATTAATACACAATATTGGTATTTAACCAGCTGTTTCCCATAGTTTAAGAAGAATTTTCCGCATGACATAATCTACGTGGAAGCGCATAGTGGCATGCTAAAATGACAGCACGGGAGCATTTCCTTTTTTTGGCGGCAAGAAATTTGCGTGGTCAGAGCAGCTGACGGATAGTTTGAGACTTCTTGTTTTGGGTCACAAAGGTCTAATGTTGTTAAACAATAGCTCTGGTTACGGAAATTATAGAATTTTTGTTCTGGTGTGATTGATCAAAAACTGATGTCCGTTATTTTTTTCAGTATAACTCTAGGAAATAGCAATCAGTCAATATTATTTAATACTTTGAATCTTACATATAATTATAGCTATGCGTATAAATATGTATTTTTAGCTAAGTGTGTAGTTTTATAAAACATAATATATATTACATGGTTCACATGATATTTTGTTAATGATGGACTGTTAACTTACGTAGACTTCAATGGGATAGGTGTGAGACAGGGCGATTATCTGACCCCAGCAACTGAAGTTAGCAGTTACTTGGCTGTGACATGGAAACAGAATTGAGCTGGAATACTTTGTATGTTAAGCACAAAGCACAACTATACTGATACACCGTCTCCAAATCTTCAGCAATTTGACCCTAAGGAAGGAGCATTTGTGGACTCTGACTGACTAATAAATCAATGTTACATACTGAAATCCCACGGTGTTTCTCTGTCGCAAGTAACCATTTGGTTCCTTACACTGTTTCAGATCTACTCTGCAAATGTCCAAGCAAAAGAACAGACAGAACAGAGTATACTACGTAATATATCACATTACCAGAACTTCTGTGTCTATGGTGAATTATACTGGACGGCTTAAATGCCGCAGATAACTTACAGTTGATAGTACCTACCAAGTGTACCACGCGTTCCCGCATGTTCTTTTTCTCCGAGTGTTTCCCTTACATTTCTTGCGGATACTTGAATTTTCAGAATCGCAAAAATCATAAAACAATTAACAAAAACATGTGTAGCATTATTTTTCGGTTCAACAGATCTTGCACGTTCGTTTAAGGTAAAGTGCAGCTGCAATACTCTGTCGAGCAGGGCCAGGTTGTTGGGTTGTTATTCCAACCTTTATTCTGCAAGACGCTAGTGAATGTCAATAGAGGGTAATTTTTGCGTCTGGGTGGTTAATGGTCAATAAGTGCAGGAGGCTGGCGACTATTCCACTGCTCCTCCCTTATGTAGCGGTTATGGCGATTCCCATTATCCTAAAATTGATCGGGTTACAAGGGCGCACGCGCCAAAAAGTACCTTACTAACAAGCCAACATGTTCATGTGGTGAAAATGTCTAGATGTTTTAGTTGGTAACCAGCCTTTTTTATTCCACTTGCATAATATTTATTATTGGGAATTTCCTTAAGTTCTAATGAGATGTGCAACGATGCATTTTAAAAAGCCTATTCGTTCGCCAAATTTCCTTGCGGAGCAGTTGATTTATATGTGGCATATGAGTTGTTCCACATGGTGGTATATTGTATTAATAGACTTTAGTGGGCTGGTTAGGCTGAATGTTGTTTCAACTGTGTACTCAGTAGGAGAAAATCCTATAAAGCTGCAAAACTCTGACGAGTATTTCATCATTTTATACAGACTCCGCGGTTCCATCGTATCGCGGAAAATCTGGTCCAGATTATTTAGATTATACAGTTGCCTGTAGGGGTTTTCAAGTACCCTTAAATGAGACTTGTTTATATATATATATGCGTATATTTATCGAATAAAATCGGTTCATTGACAAACAACTAGTAACAGTGTGTCAAAAACTAGTCACACAACAGTTACGTATCTCAAACCTTAGATATATCACTGGAGCTAACTGGGCCACCTTTTGAGAACGGACTATTAAGAATGTTCAAAAGAATGGAATTCGCCTTCACTATATGATATTTAGGCAGCTTTTGCTTGGCCTTATTGAACGGGGCATCGGAACAAGTTGTTTTCGAACGCCAAGGTCCGCACATTGAATTCAAATTACCACACCCTGACTCTCCACCAAATGGTTCTTTGCTACCCTTGATCATTTTTGGGGCTACTGCACAGCTGACTGTCAACGTCAAGATGCCGGCCAAAACAAAATTTCCAGGCCGTCGTTTAGGAAAAGCTCTAGTCTCGCGGCAGATACGGCATGCCAGGCAGGTGCAAGTCAACTCATAATCAGTGCGATAACATGACTGCATTTTCCACTGATGTCGGGTCATGGAAAAGCAGATGAAAGAAGTGTTCAAATATTATGTGATTATTTTGAATTGGCGTTTATAAATTAACCTATATTTCTTTTCGGCACAGTGCTGTGGCTGTCGTACCTAATCACCTAAGGATAGTATTCATTTGCATTAGTCTACCTTTACACTGCTACGTCGGTTTGCTCGTTTGATGCCATTGTGAACGCAAAATGGACTTTAGCTTTGGAGCCATGTGTATACACCACATGCGGTTTTATGAAAATGTACAAAATTAGCATTAGCAGTATGCTATTCCGCTATAGCGATGAAAGCTACAGTCCACATGCATAGTCAACTGGCGAACTTCTATCAATATTCCAGCGAGGTACTTATTACCACAACATAATTAACAAAAATATTTCACTAGTTGGTATTCGTTGATTTTGGTGGGTATGGGGCACATATCCAGTGTGGATATCAACCCAAAACTGTAGATGTTGTCCGCAATTGCTTGCTAGTAGGCCGCGAGGAAAAAAGACATACTATCGGACGTTGACTTGTGAAATCCGTATATCGTACCGCAAAAGATGCAGTAAACCGTTCTCCTGCCATACTATATCTATGACCACCTTAGAGTTATTTTTGGAAGTCTCATAAGGCACGGCTGACTTTACTAAAAATTGCACATAAAGAAACAACTCAACATGGTCTTCCGATTCAAACTGTTTACTGAGACCATTTTAATCCGACTAGATCATTTTAAATCCACAAACGGATAAAACAAGACTTTATCGTACTCTGATTATGCAACAAACAGGGCAGAATTTTCGCAAAGTTGTGGAGAAGTAAAACGATAGACTTATGAACACATTTTATAACTTGCAGTTATTTGCGAGTGATATTACTGCATGCGAGACAAATCTGTGGGATATTGAAGCAAGTCCGCGTACCCATAAGAAGATGGTAGGCATAAGTGATCACAGTCTCACCGACATAATTACGTGACACATACGAATGGTATATATTGCCAACTTGTTGGCTTGAATCGTCGTAACTGTGCAAACACATTTCGCATTTTAGAATCATCAGGTTTTCAATCAGAATTCTAAATACAACTGGCTACCTCGGCAGATTCGATTCAACTTCCAACGAAACCTGGAGTAAAACTGAGAGAATTACATTCTTTCTATTGCTTTACTAATGATGACATCCATTGTAGTGGTGCGTGAACACGCATGCAAAACCGTGCTTCATTTTATTTTTTGTGGCTTGTACAAAAAAATGGTTTGACCTGTTGGTTTTTCTCAGTAGTTCGGAAACCGTTTACGACTTTCAAACCGCTTTCAAAGCAATTTTGGACACTGTGGTGCAGAAGATCCATCATCAGCATTCGCAATCATTTTGTAAGTCATCGTGTAGAGTGATTAGGACCGGCGTTTTTCTAAAAGAGATGCTTCTCTATCACCGAAAAACATAATAATTATTTAGAACATTATATTGAATATAGCACAGTACTAAAACCTCATGTATATGTCACACATTAGGAGGTCAGAGGCTGCTACTAGGATTGTGACAGGAAGTTACCATTCCAGCTGTGACAGTGATAAGGTTTATATTTTCAGACCGGATGGCCAGCAGAAAGTTGATTTAAACTTTAGGACAAGGGCGTAAACAGTTAACAGAAGTATGACGGAGAAAGATTCAGTCAAGTTCACAGGGAATTACCTGGATTTACTGTCATATAATCTTATTTACACAAGCTTGACCTCTGCTGACCACGGCCAAAATTCTATGTAATGAGAGGGTTCGTCCCAGTGTCTTGATTGCACGGGTGGTCCCTTTTTGTTGGCGCTATAACCGTAGCCAAGAAAAAGGTTATTAAGCACTGAGACAGGATCATTATTCGGCTTCTGTTCAGCGATTTATTTAGTCAACCAAGCAATGGCTATTTGTTCACTTGCTTTGTATGCTTCCTGTCAGTTATTTCCATGTAAATGCCCCTATATTCACAAGCGCCTGCTTAGCTACAGTTGGGGTAGGAAAGTTTTTCACGAGAATTTTAGACTGGCGGTTGGGTGACGTTTTGTATCTGTAGGAACAGTAGGAGGTCGCTGCGCAACAGGCTCGTTTGAGCGCTGAATTTAAGGCTTTTCTGACAAAGCCCATTCTAAATGGACCATTGGTAGGCAGATTAAAGTAGACATTTGCTGTTGTTGTCTTCCTCTCTAATCTCCGAGTATAATGTTCTAATGGTGAATAGATTTAGCAGGACAGTCACTGATGTTTGGGCTGTTAGTATGAATTAGATTTTCTCCACAAAATTCTGCAGACGTCTAGAAATTGCTTAACATAACAAAAATGTTTTGCGTCTGTTAACCTCAGTGAGTTTCGAATACTTTCTGAACTTCGAAGGAATATATAATAGTCTGAGAATTCTGCATGGTATCACGGTGGAATACGCCAACCAACATCTGGCTGAATGTGCCCATTTTAATTAGATTACGTGAGCAAGACCACCCTCAGGTGTGTAAGCAAGGTCGTGCAAGCAGCGACCAAACGCACTTATTTTGTTGTACAATTCTGGACATTAATGCAAACGCAGAATATTCATCTGCTTTCGCTGAGATATTGTTCTGTAGTACTCATAACTGAAATTGCGGAGACGACTATATGAGTGGGGCTGAGAAAGGGCTCAATGAAACAAAAGCCCATTACAGAGCAAGTGTATTGCCTGGTGAACCGGGTAAATCTGGACAAACAAGGGCAAGTCGCATTCCAGCTTTACCAATTGGTAGGCACATACAATACTGGGGCCTTGCATTGATGTAAAATCAGCATTTTATATGAACAGCACAAGCCAGCGACTATGCTTGCTGTATTGTCCTGAGGCCTCAACTGTCGCAAATCAATCTGAGTAACACCATCCCTCCCCTGGTCCAGGTGGAGGAAGCTGCTGAAATTTCATTTTCCTCTTCCGAATCTCTACTGACCATAATTTTAGATTTGCACAATCAGCCAAGCTTATATGCCTAGACATCTTTTGGGAGAAGGATGCTCTTCAAGCAAAATTTTGAAGTAGAACCACTCAATTTCGATTGTCTTTTGTCATCAACTTTCAGGCTGACAAAGAGATGACGTGGTTGTAAACAAGATGCTGAGACAACTTTTGTTCGAAGTTCTTCCTGAAGTGTGATGTTGCCTTGCTTTGCAAAGGACATAAAGCACATAAGTACGCTCCCGCAGTTATCAGCGACAGGTTTATTATAAAAATCACTGCTATTTAAAGGCATTGAGTACAAGTGTAGGCATCTTATTTTGCATCAACGTCAGCCTTGTTTAAGTCCCTCTCCATCACCGTCCTATTCATTCCAGCGAGTCTACGCAAAACATCAGAATCATCGAAGACACGCCCTGCTTTTATGAGGGCTCATCCATACCCATCCGGACTACCCATCCATATTCTAGCAGTTATTTGGTATATTAAAAGATGCTCCCGCCCACAACAAAAAGAAAGAAATGCGTTTAGATCTGAGTATGCTGTTAGAGACCTCCATTGTGATGCATTCTAAAAACGATATAGCAGGAGGCTAGCTGTCCTGTCATACCGTTCAGGTAAAGTTGTTTACGCCTCTTTTGATAGTTACATGTCTACCAAGAAGAAGCAGAATCATAGTGTTATTGGGCGCTTTTGTGAGCAGAGTCGTTATTTATTGCCGATCTACTCTTGGCACATTTACCTATGCTTGTCACTGAAGAGCCAGCTAAAAACTTGTGTACTGTCAAACCGTAAAACGTGGCTGTTTGAAGGGGCCTTGGAGATGACGTTTGCTGCTCTCTCTGGAAATCTTTGAAAATTATTCCAGCCCATATATGCCTTCAGAGACGAACAGCTACACGCTAGCCAAACTTTAGTCTCTGATGCCATTTTGAATTGTGTTATGCCTACAGCTACCTGCACTCGTGTGTCTTCAAGATTATCAACAGTCAACTACGAAGTTCCATGATCTGTTTCGTTAGGCCCATTGCCAGCAAGAGGAGTCACAGAAGGCTTGAAAGATATGCAACGCATCAAAGTTATTGGTTGAGAGGATTCAGATGCGGTCCTCTTAAAGAAATGTGTAGAATGGATAGTCACCACACTGCAAGAGATCTTTTGTGGAGGTTTGTGTCAATAAAAAATCTCCTAATTTCGGACTGGCTGGTTTGTACATTTTGTCCCAAAAAGAGCCCCAAACAGCACATGTGGCAACCTTCATGGCGTTAGTCTATCTGAAATTTTGACCAACATTACTATGTCCATTCTTATGTGAGGGGTTCCTGTCATATTGTTATAATTGCTGCCGAAGCAGCAGACCAATTTCCACACAGGATATATCTGTGCACTTTGCATGGTCGCCAGTTAACAACTGTTAGAATAACGCTACGCGGATCAGTAAGCTTTGTGTTGGCAGATATTAGAGCAGCATTTGACTCCGCTGACCTAGTGGCTTTATGGAGCTGCCAAATGAGTATAGGGATACTGATAAATATGATCGGCTAGTGAATGCATAATACTACCCGACCTCAGGACAAACAGGGGCACAACATTAGATTCCACCATACCATGCTGTATAGGATGGAGTGCTCAGGGATCTTTCCGTCATCGGATTTTGGGTTAAATTGGTGTTCGAAGACACCCTTCACAGTATAATAAAAAAGTAAAATAGGAGCAGCATTCAGGAGCTTCTCACTAACAGTGTTTGTAATAGATTTTGCCGCTAGCATCCCTTTAGTCCATAATATCATTCAAGGATTACAGAATTACAGTTCAGTGACAAGGTGAATACTTCTGCCTTGTAGATTGCTAAAACCTCATTTTGCTCCGAACTCTGAGCCGACCTCACCTTGAGTGACGTCATGTAGAATACATCCGACACCATATTTGGTGATACCACTTTTCAACCAACTAACCCAGCTCATCGTACTTTCCATCAAACATAAGCCACCTTTTCGGGCTCATTAGTAAAAAATCTGTAGCGCCCTACACATGATGGGAGCTGTGATGCGAAGCAAGTAACGTCATCCGCAATTGGGATCCTGGGATCTGAAGAGTCTTCTGGATAAAAAGCAGGAGACAGGATTGAAAGCGGTGCGCACTTTACGAAGTAGATCTTAAACGAATAAAAGAAAACTATGGCATCCGGGCTCTGGCTCTACCTTCTACTGGGGTGGAAAACACAAGAGAGCGGACTGAACGCACAGTCCGATTAATAAGATTCGCATACGATAGCCTTTTATTTGACACAAATGTACTGGTCATTGGCCGCATCAGATCGATAGAGCTTTGTATTCTAGCATACCATAGTGCATAGATAGGACCAATTCTATCGATCGCAATTGGCAATAAATTCAGTAAACCAAAATACATAAGAAGGTTCCAGGTTAGAACCAAATGAACGCTGCAAACAAATGTTGATGTGATAGACCAGAGTGATCAGTACAGAAGGTAATTTTGCAATCCAGAGTGTTCGGTAGCCGGGTACCCTTAGACAATTTGAAAGTTGCCTTAAAATAAACATTTGCGCTCTAAACCTCAGGAGAATACCGTTGTAGCTACTCATGACATAAGGGCAAATTTTATTAGTGCTCTGGTATGGGTTTGCCGGCCTCGACCGACAACATACTCAGGTTGAAGCAATGTAGAGACAGGAGACTATCTGCTAAGATTCTCATCTCCTACTTTTATTCCACAAAGCCGTTACTTGGAAAAATTAGTCAGTAGTTGAGTTGCTCTGCATAAGACGCCCAAACATAATCGAATGGTTGAATCGGACATAAAAGTTCAAAAACCTAGAGTGCTAGACTTGCCAGAAATATTCCGCCAACCTGGTAACGAATATTCCACGTACAAAAAGGTACTTTATCATATTTAGGAGAAAAACTTCGGTCTCCAATATATATATATATATATATAATTAAACGCCAAATGTTTCTACGGAAAGCATTTGCACCTCATATTTCAGAACGCGGGTAAAATATCCTTAGCAGCTGTGATGGGATCCCTCGGTACTAGACTGTGTTTATACATCTCGTGATGTTGCACAATGATTTTCGTCGTTCTCAGTGAGTTTGATCCATGAGCGATTCTAAATTTAACTAATTCTGTCATCACCCGTCATCAACCAGTAACCATATTTTATCTCATTCGTTACTTTTACAGTGGGGATCTTTGTTACATATTTTGGTATGTTATTCAATATCACAACAACTAAGGCTGTTGAACCACATTTATTGTACACACAATTATGAAATTGGACGCAACTGGTAGGATTATTTCTGTAAAACGTTGAAAACAGGCGGATTGGAGTAAAGTATCGAAATGCAATCAATGACACCTGATGGGACCACTCAAACTGTGAGCAAGCGGAGATGGCAGTCAATTTCAGTGGGTCTCGGTCGATAACGGTGTAAGACCATGAAACAGATGCTTCTAGATTTGTGGCACAGTTTTTGCTGCGTGCCAGCCATACATTCACGATCAGTTCTCAGAATGCTCGGTGCAACCATGAACATGCACCGACGAATACAGACGCACCTATCGATGTTTTTCACTTACTGAATCCTGGTTGAAAGTGTTGGGGTCTAAGAACATCGGACAACTTTGTTGTCTTGCATTTTCTTTGGGGCAGCACTAATAAATGCGGTGCCTGAAGCCCGAGGATGAGAGTTCTTGTTCTGGATATCGTAAGTTACACCGTTCTTCTGCATTTATCTCCGCATCGATGGTCTAGTATATAAAGAAAATTTTGAATAAAAAAATTCCATCCAACCACAAGCGAGCTCGGTCTGAGGAAATTTACCTAATGGTGATGCAGCCCAAAAAGCAATCCCTCAAATGTAACATCACCTTTGGATAAACTATTTCAGGGACAAATTCTGCTTTCAACCTCGGTTAAACAAAACACTAAAAATCAGCCAACTAATGCACTCAGTTAGCGTAATGCTTGCTTTATTCTGGAAACAAAAACAAGAAAAATATCTTTGTATTACAGGCTCAGCCGCACCTGTTTTGAGATGCAAAAATTATTCCCCTTGATTAACATTCTTAAAGATCTAAATTCCAAAGAATTTCCAGGAGATGGTTCACATTTCTGCCAGCTAATTTTGGTTGATACTTAGCGGATTCTAGTAAAGGCAAAGCCGTGAAAACATATCCCTAGGGAAGTGGCATATATTCAAAAGAAGATAAGTCAACATATCATGAAAGTGAGACTACCTCCATAGTACCGTGCCATCTGGACAGTTTTCAAGGAGAAGAGCCTGTCGTGCTGCCTCGACGCCCAGCCAGTCCCGGAAAGTCTGTAGACAATATTGCGTCCGGTACTTCCTTTACAATGGTCACCAACCTGGTTTCAAACACACTAAGTTATGTGTATTTGGTCACTTGGGGTGAACCTAAAACGCATGGATTCGCAATCAAACTAAAATTGCTCAATGTGATAGGTAAAGAACAAGATCTCGGTTAACTGAGAAGTTTGAACCCGTTTTTAGCCGTACCGAACTATTTCATTTACCGGTCTAACTCTGAAGAAGGTTAGTAAGTATAACTGTTCTTTTATCTCAAGTTAAGCAAGCAACAGTCGTAAATTTCACAAGTATCGAACGAGTGTTTCCCGGTCAAAGTGGATTTCACTTTGTGCGTGTTACACACTTCAATAAATGTGACCCACATAAAGGAGTCATTATTTTATTATCGGTGATGATATAGCGAAGAATCCTTACAAAGACAAGGGACAGTGAACCTGGGTGGTATATACTTATTTTGAACCAAATTAGAATTCTTGAGGAATTTCGGAGCTTTGGGCATGCTAACCAGCCCAGACGATACCAAGCGGCTTTCTAGTGTGTGTTTCGCCCTCAGCTGATTTCGAGGCGGTCTAAGTTGGCACAATGAACTAATTAGTAAGCCCTAATATCCCATGCGTACACTGGAATATTAAAAAAGCTACGATGGCTACTGACTATATCGGCTAGGGTTAAAAGTGGGACTTTTGAACAAGACGAAAAATCGTATAGCGCTTCTTGCTCACTCACGGGCTATTCTTTGCTTGGTCACTTATAATAGCTGGACTGACGAAATTATGCTGTGGGATTGGAGTTCATTTATGAACAGGCGGGTTATATTGACTAGCCCGGTGAAAACGGTTGAATAGGTGTATCAACCTAGAACAAAAAAGTGGATATTGAAAACCATGATGAGGAATCACTACTCGAACTGTCATGCAGACATTTTGTGAAGATTGTGAGGCGAACTGACCAGAATTCACTGAAGACCCTTCCATTGTGATGGTACTTCTGTCTTCCATTTGTCAGTAGTTTTGCTTCATTCCATTCAAAGCATGGTTCCATAAATCCTGGGTCCCGTTTCCAATGGTATTAAACAGCTGCTGGGAATAAATGTTTTCAATCAATCGTTACAATGATAGCACATTTCTATAGCTGAGCCACGGAACACAAGATCAAGCAGCAATAAGCATTTTTCATTTGATTTGGCTTCATCCGTAGTTTTTAGGTTGGTAGGGTCAAACTCATCATAAGGACGCCATATGAATTGTAGGTATGGGTTTGTTAATAAATAATTAATCAGCCTCGGTTACTTCCGTACGTATAGAATGTTCCATAAAAATTGAAAATTAGATGAAAGACGCCTTTTGAAGGATTGCTTTTCTTAGTACTAGACAGAAGCCGAGAGAACGAATTCGAAAAACACGCTATGGGAAATGCTTCCAGTATATCTGCCAGCTTAGACGGAAGCCAATCATTAATTCATAGCTTGATCTGCTGCTTTAATGGCAACGAATCGCATTTTGTAATTAACAGTATATCATCTACTTTTGGGTAGGTGGCCACAGAGTTCCTATTTCTTACTGACCGTGGCGCCATCAAATGACGGCCAAGAGGTCGGCCCATCATACCCCAAATAGGTAGAAATCACGGATAAATATGCACGGAATTCGAATATCTGCAACATGATGGCAAAAACAAGTTAGGACTCCTTCAACCAAAGAGTATCCTAACTGGACACAGAAGGTATTACAGAAAGTTGATGTTGATTATTCCTCAAACAGAAAAGCGCTTGTTAAGGAGACATTTTTCTGTGGAGTAAGGGTAGTTCCTCATTAAATAGTGCCGTATTCAATGACGAGCCGGTGTTGCCTTCTCATCAAAGTGGTTCGCAGAACAAAGCAAACCATTACAACACATTACAATTTTCAGTTTAGTTGGCTGGTTAGTTGGTTTGTCAGCCGAGTAGTCACCACTTGATTTTTATGTATTCATTCATTTGTTTGGTTGGTTGGCCAGCTGTCTGGTCACTTGGTGAGTTAAAGTATCAGCGTGTCAGGCGGTTAGCTGGTTAGCTATCTAGCTTAGCAGTCAGCTGATTACCTGGTTGGGTAATCAGGTGGCTGCTTGTTACTTAGTTACTTAGTGGGCTAGTCTGTTATATGGTTAGCTTGTCAGCTGAGTAAGTATCCATTGAGTTAGTGTTTTATTAAGTCATCTGTATGGTTAGTCGGATGAATAATTAGCTAGCTAATTAATGATCTGTTTGGTCGATTAATACATTAGAAATTTGGATAGCCTGTTGGTTCCCTAGCTATTTATTTTATTGGTTAATCCGCAAGCCAGCTAGTTCATAAGTCAGCACCTTAGTTATTTAGTAAGTTAGTAAGTCAGTCGGTTACCTAGTTAACTGTTTAGCGGCTTAGCTACCAAGTTTGTGAACTGGTTGAACAAGCACTTTGGTTGTGTGTGATTTACTTAAGCATGCACATTTGTGTCACGTAAATTTGATTGTCTTCGGTGAGTTCTGCTAAGTATTGAATTGATAACTTTTCCCGGAGTCTTATATGATGTGCGGTGATCAGTGATATGGAACAGCGATGATTTTCTCAGGCAAACTAAGGTTTGTTCTCATATGTGCATTCGGAAGCTCATCATTTTGTTTGCCTAAAGCCACCAAAGAAGTTACATGGTAATAATATCTCATGTCACTCAAAAGGAATCGACTGTGGCACTGATTTAGCTATGGGTGTACACAATGGTTTTAGATTAACAAACAATTCGTAGAGTATAGAAAACAGATTAATTACTGTTACCTTCCTCAGATATCTATTAACTAGCGGCCTGTAAAGTAAAATAACAGGATTAACTTGGGTCTGCCACTCAACGATTGTAGTTTCTGTACCAACGGCTCATTTTGCTTTGGTGTCATCAAACAATAAATGGAGTGATAGCTCGTTTCTGGACAGCGGGACCAGAAGACACGGTCCAATCACTTTGAGTTACATGATAATAGCGAGAAGAACTTGTGTGGTTTGTGAGCGTACTCAAAAGGAATCCAAAGAAAACAAAAAAGGAATCATGGGAATCCTTTAAGTGAACTCGCTCGCAGATATCCATGCACCATACAGTACCAGCATTCGCATCTAGCTATTTTTATGCTTTTTTGCCAAGGGAAAGAAACCAGCTCTTCGTGAGACCAGAAATGAGTAGCACTGCGTTGTCTTTGTAAAAAATAGCTTGCCGAAGGCTGGTCGTAACAAGCTCTCACTGTCACATGCTTTTTCCTTCTACCTAAAGCAACTTCGGATTGTTGGAAGTTCAGTCAACTACGCACCGGCTCTGCTAGGGTTTAGCGAGTGTATTCAACCAAATTCTTTAGTAAAAGGCAAATCTCCAGAAGTTAAAAAGCTCAAAAAACTTAAACAGTTTGTTTGCTCAAAATGGTCAGACGTTCAATTTCGGTTATTTTAAAGCGGATCACCCACCACATGAAGTATGCTGCGTAGCAATATCGTAGCAAAGTGTTTTAACGACGCCATACACAGCAGGACTGTGTATATGAGACACCTGCGAAAAAGTCATCCATAGTCTTGAAATATTGATCTTTTAAACCTAAATATTTGGCAAATAGTGGTGCTGAGTGGTATCAAGGATACACTGGTATAAGAAGGGATTTGCAGCATATTTTATACTTTTTACCAATTTGCGATATTTCGTCACTGTTTCGCAGTATTACACCCCACACATGAACAAGGACTGGTTTTTTATTTCGGCACGTGAATTTGCAAACTGAACCATTCGTCATCACGATAGCTACCTGTAAGGGACTAGTGAAACCTAATAGCAAGGTGATACTTCACGGACGCAAGCTGTGTTGATAGCAGCGTGTGATGTAATTGAAAAAATCACTGGTCGAAATGTTATACGGGTACCCACAAACGGAAGAACAAAGAGACTCACTGATATTCTGAGGCAACATGTAAAAAATGGAAATATCCTGAAGCAACGGTATCCTAGGTTTACCGTATTGTTTCGTTGCACAAAATTCGGGCTTCTGATGTTTATACGTCTGTGAATAGCACTAATAATCACCTGCTGCTAGTAGCATGGTCATGGAAAATAATGTATTTAGCTTCATAGGCATTTTGCATGGAAACTTAGTTTTCTAATAAAGTGACAGTACTTTTCTTTCCTGTTTGATTCTGTAAACAAATTTATCATCGCTCACAAGGATTTGTAAACATCAAACCTGCAAACAGTGTGTTGGCTCTCGAACGTCTATATATACACTTACTAGTTATACATCGAATGCAATTTTATGTCTCGGCATTCAAAGCTGAGCTCTCCTCTCTCTGCACGACCTTGCATTAACTGCAGTAATAAACTCGCTCTTGGACCGGAGAGGAGTGCACGGTGCAAAGGATATCAAGGAAACAAATGTGAAAGGCTTATTCGCATAGAAATTGGTTGTTCATGGCCTACCTTAAGTACACAGCCTTCAGCAAATATTCTGAATATTGCTTTCGATTAGCATTTTGGTCCTTCCACATATATTATATTATATTCGGACTGATTAATTGGTATATTATAACCGCCACGCGTAATTCAGAAGAATACAAAAGTCAAACAGGTTACTTGTCTGAAAATTGCCAAGCAGTTGACCTAGTCACATATGCACACAACTGCAGGTGAGACCGCCAGCTGGTTTTAACGAGGTAATCTGGCATTGCAAAGGCCCTGATAATAACAAAGCCTCCGGCTTAGAATTGGACTGCCTGCATGGTGAAGACATCTTCAGACCCTTCAGTATTGATCAGGCGGTGCTTTTGTTTTTATTGGTAATTACCAAGTACATTAAGGGGATAGGAATTATGGGTGTTTTGGAGGAAGTGTAAATCATTCACAAAAAGGATCACGCACCCACTGACCAGCTCCTAATATAATCCAAGCCTTTGTATTTTCTAAAGCGATGGTACTTGGCAAAACCTTTTAACTATTTATCAACCGTCCAAAAAATTGAAGATGTTCCAAAAGAATTCAAAATTCCACAATTGTGGACAGCGGCTATCAAACGATCTACGACATTCAAACAAAGAATCACTTATCCGACCTGTACGCGCGAATGATAAGCTGCAGTATGAATAAATGGCCTCGTAAAGCTTGGCATATCAAAATCTGACAACGTATTCACCACTTGTTAACTTGTTCCTTTATTACTAAAGTCAATCAGAGATGGCCACCCAGGTTCAAAACAGTGTGTCAAGTTATCTCTAACAACGATTTTATGATATCGCTATTTGATCTACTAAATCCGTTTTTTCACGGCTATCCCTTCTGCTGAATATCTCGAAGACTTTGTGACATAATTACTGCTATGGTGTCACACAAACAGTTTCCTGGTCCATTCGTTCTTTCCATCATTCCAAGCCAAAACCTCATTCAAATAATGCGAATTACATTGCGTTCTTCAAAGTAATTGAGTAGGTGAAATGAAATGAAACCGTACAGAATAACATAGACTGATGAGCTCATGAAAGATTGTACAAGATGAATCTATCCTTGAGCAACTCTGTACTGATAAGACGAAAATACGTATGACAAGTCACACTTGATGTGAATTGCTACAATCATTAAGTGTGCTTTGACTCAATGTTTAACCGTTTAAAATAGGATGCAGTGAGCATTTGAAACGCCTTGTTGGCGTAAGTAACAACGCAAATCCACAACTCGCCATTGGGGTGATATAAAGGAATACTAAACTAGATCTGAGGCTTTGCAATCCTCGTCTGATTCCACGGAGAACTTGGGTAGAGTGTTGTTTGTTTCTTCAACACACGCCTCAAAGTTATCGTCACACTTGGGTTCCAGCAGGCCGGAATGAATATCCTCATTCTCGCCCTCCGTAGGACTAGTCAGATCAGCCGTTACTGAGCTGTCAGCCAGTGTGAGTCTCTTCTCCGAACCGAACTTTGGTTTTGTCCCGGAAGATTTGAAAAAACGGCTCATTATATTTACATTGGATAGAGCTGTAGGAATAGTGATTTTCTGCTTGCCCAAATCCATACAGGATCTTCTGGGAATTTGGTCAGGCGGCTTGTTTGTTACACAAAGTTCATCGCCAGAGTCATTTACTCGTTGGCGCCGCCAGGAGCGTTTGTGTTTTCGTAATTTTAGAAGTTGTTTAAAATTCAAATGGGCCTGGCTATCATCGTTATCTGAATCATGATCTGTCGAGCTTGCCTCGGGAGTCACCACGGAGCTCACAATCTCTTTGACCAGATTTAGGTCTTCCTTCAAGTCTTCACGATTACTGACAATCGAAGGGTTTTGCCCGATTTTGCTCAGCCGTTCCGCCGCGACGGATTCCATAGTGCGTCTCATGAGTGGGTAATTTTCAAGCACGGAAAGGAAGCTTTCTCGATCCAAGGAGTACAAATTTGAATAGACTACGGCTTTCACGCTGGCCACTCGGCGAGCGTTTGTAAGCAAGCAGATTTCTGAAAGGTTAGCAAAAAATTTCATTGTTTGGTATTAGAGAAATCATCAGGCATTTATAATATAAGGCACTCTAAAATGTGTCAGACATCCTTTGCACACGGGAAGCGCAAGCAAACAACATGTCAAGTTAACATAAAATCCGTTTTAGACTTATTTACTGAATCGCACCTGCCCAGGAGTCTAAAGAAGGGGAAGTATCGTGTAGATGAATATGAAGTCCAAGTCTACTCCTCATGCTCACTGTTGTTTACCTCAACATCTTGTAGAAATTCAAGTAGAGGACCAGCCTGCTGCCACTCAGAAACAACCTGTTTGAACAAACGGCAATCAATTCGGTCATACACACAGTCTTACGCAGAACACAACACTTAGAATGGACAAAATTCTGACACGCCTCCACAGTGGCTCCCTTAGAAACAAACGGTGGCTCTGGTACCCGGATTCTCGCATTATCCGATCCAGAGCTTGTTGGTACAATGATGTTTAGCAATGTTTACCAATTTACCATGTTCACAGCCATCACAAAATACCTGGTTAAACTCCATACGATGGCTGTTTTCTCTTGTTGACTTCGGTGGTTTGCTATCTTCCACGAATATAAGTGTAATGCAGTCATTCTTTCTGCATTCTGCAGCCACATGGATTAGAAATTAAAAAAACTGCATACGAAATGCAAACTGGCTAGACGATGGTGAGACAAGATAATTCGCCAGGAATATGGAAGCTTGACTTATGTAACTAATCCTTCGGTTACAATGAGAATAAACAAAATTCAGGCGCACGGAAATTCGGTCATCCTCTCCGGGTGTTCCAAAGGCATACAACAAGAGTCCCTACTGAGTCACGTGTTATTAGGCCTCACCAATTATTGTGC
The DNA here is from genome assembly GCA_004794785.1 of Opisthorchis felineus. NCBI lineage: Eukaryota > Metazoa > Platyhelminthes > Trematoda > Opisthorchiida > Opisthorchiidae > Opisthorchis > Opisthorchis felineus. The sequence goes on from SJOL01007337.1 coordinate 502,661, forward strand.
ACTGATGCCTTCGCAAAGCCTAGCCCCATTACTCTGTTGCTGGACTTGTGTTGAATATAAGGTTTACTTCATTCAACGAGTAGAATAATGGTTACCGGCGTGTGCCCACTTGGAAGGTTGTAGAGAATACGGGCAACAAATTGTGTTGGATTAAGCAGTTAAACTAGCGGTTCGATTATCTCAGCCTTGAGGTTGTAGTCATATGTAGGTTGTCGTATTTGCCGACTGAATTCAGCCTACCAGCTTCTCTAATAAGCAGTTAGACGGCGGTGTTTCTTCGCGCATTCAGGAAACTTGTATCCACAGAGAAACGACGTCACTTGGGTGATGATGTCACTCAAGATAAATGCAGCTGATTCTATCACTCTTCGAAGCAGTACTGTCATATTCACTGATGTTAGAAAGGATTGTAACGTCAAGTGTGAGTACATTTTACAAAGCAACTGAGTGACAAATGGAATCATTTTGCTCATAGTTTCATGTCCATCACGTAATCATATAGCACAATATAGATACTAACTGTGCGAGCCTGAATGGAAATTATTTATGCGAACCACAACAACTCACCTAGGTCGACTACCTCCTTGCCTCTATGGGCGATGTTTTTCCTAACTATAGCAAAACAACTTCTGCATATCATTTCTGCGAGCAATTTTCAGGACTTTACTCAACACGCCGTCACTCACCGATTGCACAACGGACCAGTCTGGTACTATACCAAGTTTTTTATTCGCACAGGAATAGTTTGCTTCGTTTCCAAGACTTCTGAGCGTACTTTTGCCACTTATTCAAGGTAAGTGGTGTGCGCTTAGCTATGCGTCATTTGCACCGTAAAACCTGTCAGCTGTATCAATCCGTAAAATTTTGTGCATTGTGAGTAATCTCATTGTGGGTGAGCTCATACTTTCGCATGACTGAACATGCTATCTAATGGGTCTGTCAGAATAATCTTGATTTTCACATTGGATCTTTAAGGTTATTCCACAGAGGTATTGCCTATGTCACACTGGTTTGTGATACGTAGAAGCAAACAATCGTCCAGTAGATGTAGGACATGTACCGGTGCTTATGCATTCAAGCATCTATAAAGGCAAGATCTTCCCTCGTTCGGGCAATTTTGAGTACCGTATAAAGCCACGCTGTTGTTTCAGTGCTATATACTCATCAGTCGCGCACAGATTACGAAACCTACTTAACATATCTGCGTGCAGCTTTATATGCATATATCCCATTAGAGAGCTGGCTAGATTTTAAACAGTCCCTGGTTGCGTGTACAATGAAACTTTACTGTATCATATACGGCTGTTCCATTTTGGAGAGAACGTCCCTGTTTGCCGATGAGGCGACAAAATATCTGGCTTAATATGACGACTGTCAAAACTGTGACCCAGGTTACTTGATCAATCCTTTTGGAAATTCATTGCAAAGAGCTCTGATTTTATAGCATATCTCGCAGCACATCTTAAAGAGGTTGCAGGTATGTCTGCTAAGTAGTCGTTGACGAGGACGGAAGCATGTGTTTTCGGTGAGAAGCTGCCAAATGCTACTGGATTCACGGTTGCATTCTCTAACCTGCGGGCGTCGTACTACGGCAAACTTTCTCAGAAATCACCAACATCTGGAAATCAACCGTCTTTGGTTTTTTCATCCTCCCTGTAACCCCGTTATCCTCAAAAGCTTTAAAATGGTTCAGCTGCGTCCCGTGAAGTCTTTTTGAGTGAAATGAACAACCTGCATTCAGACTTCAATGAATGAGCAGGAATATTTCCTATCTCGGGTACCAGTGGGCCATGATTTTTGTAATACTAATTACAATAATATATATTATATAGTAATGCAATCTCATGGTATAATGGATATTAGTTATAGTTGTTCGGATTCCGTTTTTAACAAAACCAGCGCAATTAGAATGTGAGTGAATTATTTATGAAGCAGTTCTGATTTACGTGGTAAGATATTAATTGGAGAAAAAAGGTTGAAAATTTTGAGGTCCAACTACATCCCTGAAGGACGATTACACGCGCTCTTCCTTTGTTACCAACCCAGCGGGACAATGGTATTTTAGGTCGAGTCATTCTTAAAGATGACAACTCTCCTCACCGATTCGTTTTCACATGAGTCACCTTTTTCCACGAAGAAAGGACTGACTGGGGGGCCAGCTGCACACTTTTCTATTTCACTGTTGGCCAGAATTCTACCACATGTATTTAGTTTAAGAGAGATTTTGAAAACAACAACCTGGCCGCTTCCCTAGTGGTTTAGCACATTTTCTAGTTAGCTTGAATATACTTTGACGGATTAGTAGGTCTCGCAGTTTTGAAAATCAAGCATTGTCCAACCCGTATCACCATCATCAGGAAACTGAAGCCTAAGAAAAACTCACCGCCAAAGTACGATCCATCTGAGAGGCTGGTGGCTACCTCACCGTCTTTGGTGATGATATCCACGATACCCTCTTGAATAAAATACATTTTGTTACCAATAGTCCCTTCCTTGATAATCAAATCGCCCGGTTGGAAAACCTCGAACTTTAACTTGGTCACAACCTCAGACACGAAATCCTGATCCGCGTAGGTGAAAAATGGGACAGCGGCGACCAAGGCTCGACAGTTGTAATTGATTATTTGCTACGGAATAAGAGTGTAATAGGAGGGAAAGTGAGTAGCACCTGCATAACATGCATCTGAAACAGAAAATGCATTATTTTAATCATAAATGCATATGTTCAGTTCATTATTCTTGTAATAATTTTACAGAGCATTTTCACACAACTGTTAATAATGTCTTCGAATGGAAGTAGCAGATTAGAGGCGCACAATAATTTTGCCTAGTCACAATGTAGCCACAAACCGACGGGTGTTGATAAACGGAGAATCGTCCCTGAAGTTGACGATAACAGGATATAGTTTCAGGTGTATGTTCTAGCATAGTAAGGAGGGTGAAACCCATGACGACGTTTCGCTCTAACATAGCGTCCACCAATTCGACGAATATTGCTATTCCAAATTCATATGGCGGTGGAAATCATTAGCCAATCCAAACTTTAAGTGAGTTAGTAAAAACGTTAGTAGAGGATCTCATTTATGTCTCCCAATTTTTAACAAACAAATACCTCAAACAAGGAAATGAGGGTCGTTGGTTGAAGGCGGCTAAACTAATCAAGGTTTATCTGAAATCTGAGATAAAAAATTCCAAGTCGATCTGAGTAAGCACAATCTATTGGACAATTTTACACAGCTGTTACGTTGAATTGATTACCTATGCCAGTGAGTAGAGTCATGTCCAGATTGTGCAGTATTTTGGGTCGCTTTACCAACGTTATTTTGCAATAAGAAGAAACAGAGCCAGTTAGTAGAAAGGTTTGTATACTCTAATTTTTAAAGTGAAACACGTGATACATGTATTAGGACATATGGTGACAAGCTGGTCCGGGTAAACATTCCAAAGGAGGACTGCATAAAAGCATGTATGTATTCAGCCGACTGTGTACAAGTAACACGACAGCATTTCATCTTTGGCTCACCACCTCTGCTTAACTGCTCAGGAGTTTATCTTCCTTCCATTTTGGTGTGTTAGTTTTCCAAGTAACTGACAGACGGTAACGTGGATTTCAGAGCGACATTTGTTCCCAATGCATACACAGCAATGCTTTACAACCCATTTCTCACTTAAAATCCTTTCAACCTATCACAAAACGTAGTGACTACCTACTTTTGCTGGCACTGTGTAAAATATCCTTAATAACATTGAGAAGTACTATCTTAGTGTGACCTGAGTCATCAAGAAATCTCCTTTATTGTGTACATTAAACCAAATGAGGCAACTCTTTAAAGTGTTTTGAAAAAGCCATGCATTAGCCGCAAAACTGCAGCGGCCTTTATTCGACTAGTTCAAGAGGACAAAGTTAAATACGTGAAACTACAAAAAGCGTGTCACATTTAGCCTCGAGTGCGCTTCTTTTCTCAAACTTGTTGCCTAGCGGACATAAGAAACCTGACTCGTAGGAGATTTTCACAAGTGTGAGTTTCGCTCCCAATGCCTCCATGTTCTTATTAAAGAAGCAACTGTTGCAGAGGAACGCAACGACCCCGAATGCGGTTGGAAAAAGCCTAATGGAAATCCGCTATGATTATAGGGCAGCTCTCAGTGCTCTTATACTGCTTATACATTTTAATGATGATGAGCCTCGAGACGAACTGCGTTTAGTTGGCTCTTTCGGGCATATGTAAATTTTGACGTCACCTTCCGCAATTAGAAGGTATTAAAAGTAACAACACGAAATTTTATTAAGTGTTTATGCCCTACTAGGCTCAATTCGCTCAGCGGTGTGCATACTGCAGTGACAACTGAGCGGGTTTTAATATTCTTCATGGTTAACCCCAGAACAAGAAGTTGACTTCCAGAAGAACGTATAATGGGGGGGGGGAAATGCAACAGATTTTGCTTTCAATGGGTAATAGAGAGAAACCTTGTGGGCGATGAGTAGGTATATTTCATCTGCTGGGGAGTGAGCATCTTGTATCAATTTCACCCTCAATAGGAATATTTTTTGAAAGAAGCATACACATTATATGGCACCAATGGTTTCTGAGAAACGTAGATATCTCAAGTCTTATCAACAAAATCAAATGGAAGTTTTGAACTGCGATTGAATGTTTTACTAGGATTGGTCAAATACGTTTGGAAAGCAATTCAGCCACAATGAGGCACCTTTCCAACTAGATCTTGAAAGCCCATCAGCCATAATGCAGAATGACCGCTATTCCAGAAGCTTTGTTTGAAAGTACAGAAAGACTTTGGGGCAGAAGCAAACACGTGATGACATCCCTGAGAAACAGCCTGTAATAAATGGCAGTCCAAAGGGCCCCGGAATGGCAGACGAATGTGCCGCAAGTTGGAGTCAACTCCTGCAAAAGCATGCAGCTCAACGACTTGCTCTTGTGTATTCTCTTTGAAATGCATTTGTACTGTTAGGCACTTCGGAAACGGTGGTGTACACGAATTAGTGAACATGTCCAGAATAATTTACCACCTAAACGTTTGGAACCACCGTCCTGTGCGATCTGTTGCAATTTACTGGCTTACAAAGTAGGTAAGGAAACAAGACAGTCATGCAGGGTCATAAACTGGCAGAAACACAGCACTTTGTTGTGGTGATGGAGATTCGGTGCTGTGAGCCAGATTTGTCCAAATAATTGGAGGTGTTTAGCCTAACCTTGTCTCGGTAAGGCCAGCACTGAATAATGTTTACGAATCGACCAAATATGGGGCCTGGTAAATATAGCTGAACTTTGATTTCACTGACATGTGCCAGTTCGTCTTTCGAGCGCACGTGGACACAAAAATAGCTGAATTTAACGAATTCTATTATGATGTCTTTTCTTGCCCTGATGAAATTCATAAAGGCACCGGAATACAGATAATATGTTGTTGATAGTTAAAGTAAAAAACCATGTGAACTGGGCCGAGAGGAATCTTTTAAATCTGCTTGCTAATGCTTCCCCTAAGGTGTATTCCTTTTTATTTGGAACATGGGATCCGGAGAGTATACTGTTCTTACCGGCGCTCAGAACAAACGACTCAATGAAGGGGGACATCACGGCAACCCTCTGTCCTAAAATCATGAAGCTTTTATGTTGGCCAAAAATTGGGACTGAAAGTCACTATCAAGCATTTGTCAACAGAAAAAATAGGATTTGTTTGTCCTTTCTAGGTGTCACGCAACGACTGCCACTGCAACACATCCAGTTGAAACACATCACTGGGTCACTCCAGTCTGATATGTTCAGGCTGGTGTGCCGCGTGCTACTAAGTCAGTCAAAGGTTGCTTGAATTATGCCTGCCAGTCCAGATCACCTCTTTTTCATTGAAAAAAAGTTCACAATACCATGTTTTATGCAATAAACGGGGTATATTTAACATATTTTCTCTCTTTCCTATTCTTTAGCACTTGGATCTGAATGGGTTGGAGATATACCGTTGGATAAAAGCGTTTCAGTCGTCTAACTCCGTCCATATAACAGTTCTCTCCGTAAGTACTGCTCCACAAAGTGGTCTATTGATGAGGGAGAAAAATGGATGTATGTATTTTAAAGTCTATTGAACAATTAACTTTTCTGCTAGTTTTCAAGTAGCGATTGACACAAAAGGCAAGCAATAGCTGTGAATGAAAGGAGATTGCCACAGATTATACTTACATCATTCAAAAATATCAAGTGCGCAGCACAAAATACAATATTCAAGTTTGACACTAGTTACTAGTACTAGCCAAGTTATATTGGCCGAAATAACAAAGATATTTAAGTAGAACGTATCTCAAGATGAGGGAAGCATTACGGGAAATATATTTGCATTCTGTTGTTAGGTAGATGTTGTCGTGCTTTATGCACTCATCTACCATGAATAAGATTATATGCACGTATATATATGCATATATATATATATGTCATGTAAGTGAGGATAAGTGTGTTTCATTCTCTCTGTTCAAGGAGAAGGAAGAACTATGCATGAAAGCTACCCGGCTCAGGGTATTTCCCAAAGAAAGAGCTTGTTTGTACTGCTAATCTGTCCTGTAAACAGTGATGCCAGGGTTCTACGTGTAAGACCAAGGAACGTTTCCCCAACTAAGTCATACTGAATAAAAACGTACTGCAATGCAATTTCGTAAACTTCAGCAGTGGACCACCGAATTTTCCCTGGAAGTTAGTTTAACATTTACAGTCATTTAGTTAATGCCCATACTGAAATATGAACAACCCATAAACAAGATAAAATAAGTCATAAAGTGCTTACGCGGAAAAGCACAAGCCTGATTCCACAGAGGATAGGCAGGTATTTTGTTTCTGTATCTGTTACAAGGCAAATTTAACTGGTTTTGTCTTGTCAGGCTGAAACTTCACCAAACGATATATTTCCACGCAGACTCGTAACAAAGTTACCACTGCGTACAGTACAGCAATTGTATCTTTAAGCAGTTGAGGATTCAGCAATTCGAAGACATTGCCTTGAAATTTCAAATGTTTCACTTCGTGGTTGAATCAGTAACAGTTGTTGATAATGGGAACTTCTTTATCCAAGGACACCAAACTAAAGAGAGTCTGGACGTCAGACACAAGGGAATATCCCAGCATAAGGGAGGAAGCTATGTCAATCCAAAGGGTTTATCTCTTACGGCAATATAAGACACGTTTTACTATTAACCAACTTCTACACAGCGACTGCTTGTAATCATAAGTTTTCCAGAATTGTTCACACTAGTTATGAATTGCTGAGATTCTGTAAATCCTCCGACGCACATTGTAAACCGGACACTCAATCGTACTTTGTGACGCAACGCCAGTGTAGATATTTCTTTATTTTCCCGGCATTTGTGTTGTTTTCAAATTCACTAGGCGTGTTATACACCGTTCAAAAACATCTTGTGTCACAAAGTGAATATCTTATAGTTCTCATTTTGCAAGATCAGGGTACCATTACATAGCTTCCCCCAGTGGATTTTCACCGCAAAATAACATGTTTGCAGAGAACCAACAAGTCACGCGGTAGATTTCTTGACTCCATGTTAACTAACCTGTTGTTGCATAATTAATTTGAAGAAATTTCTTGCGCATTAGTATCATGAAGTTAGCCGCAGAGGAACTAGTGGAGAAACATCGGCGACCCATATTGCGTGTGAAGTGAGCATAAAACTATCTGAATTCGTCAGTTTACAGACAGCCTTTTTCTGGCAAACCCTAGCAATCGACCAAAGATAAATCAGACAAGCTTCCTGCTAGATGCCCCAGCTTCATAGTTCGTGTACTATAATCAAATTTAACGAACAGGGATCACGGAATGCAGCGCTGTCAGACGACTCTTATACAAGAATGGTGGATAGACAGAGAACACCCACGTGAACTGTGAACATTCAGGTTGGTTACGACAATTCATCCAACACTGCCACCGCTCAGAAGCCGTAGTTGAAGTCAGATGACAATGAAAAGTGGTTATTGCTTGGAATGTTCGTTATAAGGAGGTAGATGCTCCTGCAGGTTTTGGATCGTAGGTGGGTGTCAGAAAGATACCACTCCAGACTCGGTCAGAAAACTAATTTAATGACACTTATTTGCGGCTCCCGAAAAGGCCATGTGGAGGGATCGTGGTTTCTTCCTATGGATGACCCCTTTTGAGGGTGGTCGCTCAATAAGGGGACTTTATATGGAATCATCTTGATATCGACTTAACTGTGTTAGAAATAGAATGCGGAAAAAATTAATCGAAGCGCTACTGCAGTGGATATGGTTAAAATAGAAGTATGTACGCTTGGAACGAAGTCTATCACAGTGAATGGTCCAGGTGGACAAAGGCTTGGGATACTTCCGATTCGTGCGTTTACGGTGTTTACAAAAGTAGAGAGTAGCACTCATGGAGACATCTGCGTCGTTGGACGAATTTTATTATTGTTTGTTTGACAAGCGTCTCCTATAGGTACTGGCTGGTGTTTGCTTATGTGCCTCATGTGCTGTGCTGATTGAGATGCTCGTGTGCGATGTGTTATCTTGAGCAGACCAAGTGAGATTGTGCGTTTTTGGTTAAGTATGAGTACCATCAACAAGCCAGATACACTACTCAGGGTCTGTGAGATTAATCTCATTCAGGTGAACGAAAAATGACTGCATCTATGATTGACACAGAAAGCGTTGATACAGTTGTCGCGTGAATCAGCGCATAACTTTAATCCGTAATCTGAAACCACGTAGTCTTGGACCAATTTGCAATTGGCAGACCAGCCTTCATTCGAATTACTTGAGGAAGATTTCACCCTACTAAGCTTTCCTTAAGAGAGACCGTCCTAAACGGAACCATTACAATACGGTCCCATTTGCTTTGGCCCAGGAGGTCTAAGTTTTGAAAGATCTCCCTAAATTCTCCATGAAACTACAATGCACGCCATCTAGGAGAAAAGCCACATCCCGAAATTACAAGGTGATGAATTTCACTGGTCTCCTGTGTTTCAAAGCCAAGCAAGTAAAAAAGTAAACAGTACAGTTGAGCTGGTCGTTGGAAATCTCAAAGTGTAATTTTTTTATCTGCGTGGCAAACCCGTATTACAAAAGACTCCATCTGGGGAGACCACTGCAAAAGATCAAGTAAAGGTGCCCACAATAACGCGGCTTCCAAATTTCAACAGTTTTTGATGTTTCAAGGCTGGTAGTGATTTTATCGTGGATGACGCTGATAAGTCACTGGACACACTGTCTCTGTACGTAATACTTTACTAGGCTTCCGAAAAGCCCGCCCCCCAAGAGTCCGTACTCGGTAACTTCATGGTACATTTGTTTCCTTCTATAAAAGAAGTGGCCAGGAGCTTATCAGCTCTCAACAGATCTTTTTCAGTTGTTTCCTTGAGAATACCTTAAACGAGCAACTCCCGCCCAAAATATATACATCAGAAAAACGATCAACTGGGTTTTTCTTGCAGGTGCGCCCTTTGAAAGGCTAACAAATTTTGATGTGATTTTTTTCCAGGAGAGAAACGATACCCCTGGATGTTTGGTTCATTCGAAGACAAATCAGGCTTAAAGAAAAAGGGAAAGTTTCTGTAGATTGTCAGCCCGCAAACGTGCGGTTGTTCTCCGCAGTTTTCCAAAAATTCAAGAAGCACCATAGTGGTACCGAGCAATTACACCGTGGGGAGTGAGCAACAAGTGCGGACAAGCGTCATCTAAAAACCCACATCATGCTGCAATGTTGTAAATTTAATTAGCCGCTCAACTTATTTTGCGCTTGATTGCGCATTGTTCAAACTATCTTGGTGCATAAAGCCTCCCGAGAGTTGACTCGAAGTGACTCGAATTCACACAATATTTAGATCAGTAGTCAAAAATGAGGAACCTGCTAGGCCAGTAATACATTTACGGCGACATCATGCCGACATTTATCACGAAATTAGGTCGACTAATTCGAATATCCTTGATCATACGTAGGCGTTGCATACAATTCAGTTGAAATAAACTCATCGATAAAACCAGAAAATATGCGTTCGTTAGGAGAACATTGATCGGGACGTTGTACTTTAGATTTGAGGTTGTTGTTTCATATACGCTGAGTACTGCACCTCAGGTTTTCAGTGGTCCTAATCACCTGTGGCAGACGTAGCAGGTGTACTTCGGTGAAGCAGTATGTCATTGTTCATTCATTGTCGTAAACGATGTTGTTGGGCTAAATAAGGAGTCAAAACACAGGCGGGCATAAGGAAACGGCGACCATAATTGCGGGCTCCAGACTGCTAACCGGAAAGTCGTGGTTTCGGATTCCTCTATAGACCCGTAAACTCAACACTGCTAATGATTCTTGATAAGAATGAAACCGCTGTAAGTGTTATTTTATAACTCAGCGCAGACGTACTTCACTAGCGGGACGTATCCCCCAGAATGTTTGTGATTTCTTGGCTTAATAAGTATCTCCCTGGTTTGTTCCAGCATACCGAAAAGTTCCTTATATTTTCCAAGAAAGGCCATTCCTTTGATCAAGTCATCCACATGGGCCACAATGTTGCACAAAAATATAATGAAGCCGCGAAGATTCATGTGTCTCTTCTGCCCATTTTATATACTGAATAATGGTGTGTACACCGTGTAGTTACCGTTTAGTTTTCTGCCCCTTCAAACACAGTCAAAATACTTTTCACTTCGATTAAATAACTACCTGAAAAAGACTACTAATGCGAAGGTGATTTGTTCGCGTAAAAAACATAAGCCATTTTGTTTTACTGAATTTGACTAGTTCTAATATATTCCTCTCAAGTTTTAATTCAAGCATACATTACTAGTTCTGTTGCCCTTGACATGGGAAAAATTTACCGATTAAAATTTCAACCGTGCTTTATAATCTTTGCTGGATATTAGGCGGCAGTTTGTGAAGATTTTTTACTCCTAATTCCACTCGGCTGAACCGTTGAAATTCAATTTTTTCGGCATATTTCGTCAGAATTTTGCAGTTGTACAAAAATTAGGTGTTTCATCCGAGATAATATTGTGAATGACTTTCTAGCAGTAATTGTGTCTATTCCCGCTTCCGTGTTACAGTACGTTCCTTACCCGTATTTATAGTATACTCAATCATCATCAGAATTGTCTGATCTTAAACATTCAAGTACGGACCTAAACTTGCGAGAAAACAATGCTTTGCGAAGCTATATTAATAATCCATTCTTCTATTATGTACTAAATTTGTATATATTTGGCAGTACTTTCAATTTATTCTCAAAGAATTAGACCCATATTCATCGGTAATGAGATGGAAGATTTGCCAACTTGACACAGTGCGGCTCATCAAGAGTGCAACCCCAAACAATGATCCTAATAAGAAAACAACGTTTTTGGAGGTCCACATCTTACTTGCGTCAACAGGTAGTGTCTTTTAAGGTAGATCATCCTAGAAAGACGCCCTAATAGAAATTCGTTTGCTGCACACGTGGACACTGTGATGAAAAGAACGGGTTCAGGTTGTACAGTAGCTCAAAACAAGCATTTGATTCGGTGGGATAGGCAGTTCTTTGGCTTTTGTCCATGCCGTTCAATACCACATAGTTTTTCTGTGACGGCACTTTAGGTTAAGATTCCGTTCTACGTTGCGTAGGCTGCAGGTGGACGTCAATTCCTTTGGCCTATATGTATCCACCGGTTCAAATTTTTATGATGTCGTAAGTTTTTGACGATATCTTAGCACAGCAGCTGTGAGCAGGACGTTGGTAGGTGATATCGCAAACGTCGAACTCACTGACGAGATACGGGCACCCACTAGGCAGCATATGTAAACTTTAAATTTCACATAGGCTCCCAGATTGACAACATCTTAGACAGTTAGCTCGCCTGGCCAATGTGAGGGACAGAAGCAACAGTTTTTACAAGGTTAACTGCGCAAAATGCGACTGTGGAGTGCCGAATGCATAGCAATTCATACGGTTCTGTCATGTGGTAACAGGGAACTGACAGTACATCAACTCCAGGAGGCGTCAATTACCCACCACTAAACACATGCACACAACAAACCTGACGCTAGTTACATGCCGCAACTCAATTTGTATTATATTAACCAGCGTGACCTTTACGCCTTGATCTACATTCATTTATTGCCTAGAAAATTGGTCATTGAGCAAGAAGGCTTTGTACAATAATTTTCCTGCTAAATTCCGCAATCCCACTGGGAACTAAGAACTCAGATCGTTAAAACAAAGACTTTTAATCGGACCTATTCAAGTTGTCATGTATCTGCTAAAATTGGTATCTGTATATAGCAGCTGATGGTTTCATCGCTAACCCATGAGTACACATCAAATGGCGCACTGATGGTGTCTCCTCGAATGGTGACGCAACGTCTGCAAGTAAATGACCAAGCTCGGCGAACAGATCAACAGCCATCTGATCAACTACCATATTCGTGTTCTTTTCTGACTCTGACCCACTGACTGCTTTGACTCTAATGATCTCTCTCCGAACCAAAATGTCTGGGCACCGTTATCCTGAAACGGTTACCATCGCCGAGGTTTTTGAGGTTTTTGCTGATTATATAAATCAGCATAACAGGAAACGTTGGGGAAAACAGCTGCATTAAAACAGGCAAGAGATCGCTGTTCAAACTGCAGAAGTGTTTTGACATCGTCTGAGTGCAAACTAAGGCAGACCAATAAATATTACATTTTGTTTCGAGAAAACCATCCAAACTCATAAAGGTGCACTTGGAAACTTGGTACCTGCAGAGCGAAAGGCTTGCGCTACACAAATGAGAATCCTTTGGGGAGACATTCTGTGGGAAGGGGAGACGGTGCACTGCAACTTCAATATTTTACTCAATTCTTGAGTCCTCAGTATTGCCTTGTCATTTGCAATTATGTCGAGTTCTTCTTTTCCGGGACTTCGTCCAAAAATTCATTCCACTATGTTTCAGCTGAAAGACATATCGCTTTTTGCACTGAATTCAGACGTTTTGAGTTGCAGTATTTTTTAAGCAAAATCCGTGAAATAGCACAACTTTAATACATAGCACGAAGCTCAGGCAAACCAATACAAAACGCTGGTGCATCTTTCCGAGTGTGTCATGTCATGTCAGATGTCACATGTCACAACCCATACTTGACTGAGATAGCTGGTCGCTCAGGGTAATGCTGATTTGCAGAATTGAGTGGAACTAAATTATCTTGGAAGCGCAAAACATGCTTTTTATTTTACACAATAGTCTCTTGCGTAACAAATCACAATAAATCCAAATAACATTTTCCATAATTTATGTCATGTTAGCGTATTTCTGAACGACATTCAATCCATGCAAAAGGCGGTAGTATTCCAAGTTTAGATGACAGTGTTCTCTGGATTCCATTACTCACAATCTAGCCACTAATCGCCAGTTTTAGACATTCATAGCTCACTTGCCTACCTGTAAAGTGTGGCCAGTCTTAGTTGGAGAGATGGTCTGTTCACAAACAAATGAAATCAGAGGGAGAATATTCTAAGGATATTCTGCGGGGTATTCAAACTTCAGATAAATTAACTTCTAACCACTATTATTTGGCTGTCCCCTAGGCTAGTCCACATCGTGTGAATTCATTCAGTTAGCCCATTTCTAAAATTTCCATTGAAAGTTTCCTGTTACGTTAGAACGATTCACTGAAACACTATGTTTTGTCCACGACAGATGCGGGTGACTGCGGTCAACAAAGTAAAACTTGCAGTTGGCTTTGTAGAAGCGGGAAGGTGATGCTCAGAATTCCCATCAATTTTATCCCAAACGGTTCTTGTTGAGTGACCCTGAGGCACTGAATAATTCTGACTGTTATTCAGGTGAACCATTCCCCCTATTTGACCAAAGCACTTCAAATTGCATGGCGAAAACAACGGGCAGCAGTGATTTGAAAAATCCAGGAAAACACACAATAATCGGAGAAGCTAACCTCACGAAGACATTCGGAGAATTCATTCAAAATTTGAGCTTCATCAAACATTTTCCCCTGATATCGATGTTCGTAGTAATTGGCAATTCTTTGCCTGAGCGCGCGGGGCAGTTTGCGATAGGCCATATATTCCTCCACTTGTTTGAACTGAAATATTTGACAGTAAATAAATGAGATTTGCCCTCTAATGAATAAGTTTTTTATGAAAGCATTTTGCGAAAACGCTACCAGATTTCTAACATATTGTTACGTATGAAGGCATGTAGCATAAATTAGCTGAAATTGAGTTGGTATGATAGGACCGAAATTTGGTGAAATAAATATATTTTTATTGGTCGCACCCATGCACCGTAGAGCTTCGAGAATTCTGACGAAATTATTAACCATACACAAAGGAACTCCGATTCTCCAAAAGAGCCCGGAATTTCTTATCGGAGAAACACGAAGGATGAAGCAAATTTAGACATTCATATTTGCTTAGCAGTAGACACCCGCCAGATGTGTGCATCGCCTAAGGGATGAGAAAACTAAAGTTGACGTGAAGAGTTTGGCTAGACGAAACAGTCAGTCATTTGTGAAAGTAACTTGATCTTAATTGGAGACTGAACTGGATTCTACGTGGTTTTCTCGTCTATCGCATTCTTCAACTGAAAATGATGCACAAAGAGCGTGACATTCTGGCTGCTGCAGTGTATTTTCGTGACGGAATACTCTTCATAAGGGTGCTGAAAATTCCTTGGAAGCTCAAGACCAATTTTGCCCTTCTTAGGGAACATCATGTAGGTACAGCCGCCGAGTTTTCGCCAAACGTACACTTTTCTTGAACACCAAAGTGGATGCATGTGTGGAACGATGCTTACTTGATGAAAACGGTCGTGGTCTGCCGAATAGTTTAGGGAGACCTTATGTGTAGTGTGAGCCTTCAAGGAAATATCTATCGTATGTAAATGCGATAAACCTCCACATAACTGTGCATATGCTGAGATAAAAATGCACTGAATTTTGCCGTCCTAAGAAAATGAGTATTTCAACAAAATTAACAATCCTTATCATCTTTCAAACTGAGTGATTTAAAAGAAACTTGTGATTGCTTTATTTGAATAAGCAACCACTGCTTAGTATTTTGTAGTTAGCACAGAAACTAGACGGTATAATGGTTAACTTGGTTGTCTTTACCAGCTGGAAAAATAGCAAAATCGATTCATTCTATACACCCACGCTTCCTTTATGAACTTTAACGCAGGGCCAAACGAAACCAAAATTGCTAAGAGGGCTGTTTTCTATTAATTCTGCTTTTCTTGAAGGTGTAAATGCATAATTCGGGTCGATATAAAACGATAACGCTTAATCATCCGTGACGCCAATGAAGTGAACCTGTAGGTGTACGCTGAATGTAATAAAATGACCATCGCACAAAAATGCACCACAATACTTTAGTCATGGATCTTCTCCAGGCAAATAGGTAATCTTTCATAGAGACCATTTCTAGTTTCTCCCAAGGAATAACATCACACGGTCAGCAGCAGCTTTCAGAAGTCATCTCACGCAAAGCATCTGTTTTAGTGAATCCATTTAGTTGGTATTTTCAGGGGGATGGCACAAATTTGTAGTGAGTGGCATTCAGCAAGATGTATTGTTTCCCCTTAAAAGCAAGCTCAGCATGCCTGACCAGTTCTCTTCTTTGGTTGTAGGGGCAAAGTAAATCTTTTCGCAGTCGGTTCCCAAAAGAACTTTTTGTACTTCCATCATTCTGATTGTCTTTCCGGCACATTCTCAGCATAATCTCTTAGCTGTAGTGGTCGCAGTCGGTGTGCAGGACTACCACTCCGTTTTGCCGACTATGCAGCCCCGGCGTTGGTCTGGGTGAGTTTAGAGTTCAGGAAAACCAGGTTAGACTGACCATCCATTTAGTATGAGAGTACTGGTTACTTTCGTCAGAGAACAGAACAATCCAGACGACGCCCTTGCATTTGTCCGAACCTGTACACGGGAGACACTCGAGGAACTCACCCGTGGGGACTGTGGAAATTGCTGTAGATTGCAAACCAACTTGGTAACTCACCGTCAAATTCACGTCCATAAAAGGTTCGACACAAAAGTGGTTGCTCAGTCGACCTGCTTCGATCGTTATTGCTTCTTTCTCAAGAAGACGGGCCTCAGTCAACATCGCTGACACGCACATCCCAATCAGTATCAAAATGGAGTCATCTGGGCTTAGGTGGAAAAAGCACACAGGCGAATCGCCTTTTGGGAACCCCGAACAAATAACTGGTCAAACAGCTCCACAATCGTCCTGCTCTAAATTCTCTACTAATTGGTCCAGTCAAACCATAGATTGCACCGCGTCCATCTCAGGTTCCAATAATGTCACTTTACCAGTTTGGGTTTCGACCAAGTCGATTACAAGGGGGATCGGCCGACAGGCAAATCGTCTGCAGACATGGGCAACCTTCGCATCTTCAGTACCAGTGCTTCTGCTGGGTATTTCACCTTGCTGTTATTAGCTGAGAACTCTTCACCCAATTTATATTGTATCCGGGTTACCTTAGGTGCAATCTTATCTGAATAAATGTGACCAAATATTGCAGCATCTATTCCTATTTGACGCTTCCGTAGGTTGACGTTCAGTATTTTTTTTCTTGCCAATGTCATCCACACCTGACCGTGTATCACGGACAACTTATATCTGATGTGTAAGCCTTTGCTGTGATTACTGCACTTTTCTAAACATCGAGCATTCATTGATCTTACTTAAGTTGCTAGTCTTTGCACGTGTGTTTCTGTGTCAAACCTTCATCGGACTTAAGAAACAAGTGATGGCAAATCTACGTCTGCAAATTTCCACTTTTCTTCTCTTGCACATTCTTCCACATCTTTTACTAACACTTTATATTCTTGAACATGCCCTTTCAACGTTAACGTACTAGAAGTAGCAGGCGTCCGCCACTTTTCCTGAATGCTTCCATGCGTAGATAGTATAGTGGTGTTTAATGAATCAGAGAGTGATTCATAAACTTTACACCGATTGTGGACCAAGTGAGTTGTGACAGCGTCAAGACAAAACAACGGCTGTGAGGTAACTTACCTTCTAAATTTCCTCCTAATTTTCCAGCTTATAATTTTAGATGCATTATTCATCAGATAGCATCAGTAATTTTTCTGACATTTTTAATGCCACACTTGTGTCTGTAGCCACGTAACTTATCTAGAACAGTAGGTGGAGCATTGCACCCATCAGTCATTCATCTCCAGTGATTGAAACTGTCACAACAAGTTTGAGATTCTGTGATTTTACAGTGTTTTTATTCCTCCCTGAACTCAACTATCATTAGATGAATTCTGAGTTATCTTTTTGACCACGTAACAAATGTTTATTACGAATCTTTGGGGAAACTTATTCGAAAGAAACACAGCGGATGAATCTGTCTGTAATTGATCGTATTTCGTGATAAACTATTTATAACGGCGTCATTCGACAAAGAGGAGATCTCATCGAAGTGGAAAATATTTGACTTACTTTCTCTCTGTATAGACGCTTGGACGTATCAAATGACTGTATAAGCGCGGCTGCATGACCGACAAACAGTGCATAGCAAGTCGCGCCACTCATCATGCTCACAATCGTGATCCAAGCATCTCCAATGCTGATTGGCGGAAAACGTCCGTAACCAATCGATAGCATGTGAGACATAGCCTTGAACAAGGCCCAGGTGTACTGCTGAAACCAATCCGCATCCTAAAAATCAATGTTCATAAGCAATTAATTGACGACCAGCATTTGGTTCCGTCTGAATTGGGTCCTACGTCGAAAAATGTCGGCAGCGTGATAACATCAGGCTTATGTGAAATACGTGGGCAGTGCACTGGGATAGCTAAACTTTTGCAGTCACTCCCGAACAGTATGTGTAATCTGGGCTAAAAGCAACGAGAATCACTAAAATATGCTCATTCACTGTTGAAATCCCATAACAATACAAGCTAGAAGAGTCCGTATATGGTTGGACGCTTCGCGATCGCTGACGATCAGCTTTAAAGTGACTAAAAGGGGACTGTTCACTCGTTTGGTGTTCCAAAGGATTCCAAACAGAACTGGCAAGAGTGGGAAACTTAACCAACCATCGCAATTGTTTTGTAAGAATTCATGTTTGGACTATTCACCAACATATGCTCATAGTCCGAAAACCATCGGTGTATACTTGGGAAGGGTTTATATGATCCTATGGAAATTAGGCTTAGTTCCGCTAACCATTTCACCAAGGTCATCTGCAAATGTATACGTCAGAAAACATGAACCTTCGAATGACAGGCTTCAAAGCGTAGCGAAGCGCTTCTACCCTACTCTACCCTACGCATCCACCAAGCCTCGCTTCCTCGTCATGCATTTTAACTGAACATTCTTTCGTGAGGTCATACTGAAACAAGGTAGCCAATACATTCTTTGTGAAGCAAAATATACTTATTTGCATTTCTGGGTTTGAAGTGTCCAAGGTAAATGTCTACACTCATTTCCGCAAAGTCGCATGGGTAGCCGAAACATCTATATTTAAATGTGACTGAGTTGGAATTTTCAAAGAGATATAAACCAGCGAAATACACTCATTTGCAAACAAATTTGGTTTTGCGAGAGACTCACCTGGAACCCAGCTGAATCTCTCTGTCGAAGAACTTTCAGCTACCTTATCAGTAGTGCATTGCGTATATACATGTATCGTGATATCTTGAATATCGTAGCAACTGGAACATGAGGCGGCCTGGAGCAACACATTCAGTTGCCTGGAAACATCACAAACGAGAGATTCAGCTGGGTTTCAGGTGAGTCTCTCGCAAAACCAAATTTGTTTGCAAATGACTGTATTTCGCTAATTCCGTGCAATTTGGTTTCAAGTAGAACATAAGGTTGACGGAAACTCGGGGACTGCGCCTATCTGGTGAGCCCCAAGAAGGGCAAAACCGGTCGTGGGCTGTCGAAGAATTTTCAGCAACCTTATGAGTAGTGCATCACGAAAGATATGAACCAATTTCAGGTCGCGTAATGTGCTGAATATTTGTACTGCAGCTAGTTCCTTAAAACTACCAATCTGAGGGCTGACAAAAACGAGCCCATTATTCCCTTCAGCCAGCCATTCCAATCCGGGTTACTGCGACCCTAAACCGCGCTCCAAAATTCGCTTGTAAACTATCTGTGCCGCGTCCTCGACAATAGAGGCTGCGCTTTTGAGTTGGAGAGATTATCAGACTGATTGTCTGTCAGGTAACATTCAACTGTCTTTCAAGGTTATTTGTGTTTTGGCAATACCCGACAATGTGAATTTTTTTATTTAAAGGCTATGTGACGCAGCAACGTGCATTTACTATGCAGTCCGCCAAATCCTACTGTTACATTAAACATTGCGACATGCCCTCCACTGTTTAAGCGTAATTAGTCAGTACGACAAGGCAGACCACAGTAACCAGGGTTGGCACAATCGATTGAAGCATCTGAGGGGCCCCTATGATGTGATGCAATGACAAGAAAGAGCACACTGTATGACTGTATGTGACAGCTTTTTGCTACTTTAGGTTTTCATGTTGCCACCGTCGTAGATAATCTATCAGCCTGTGGTGCCGCTATTTTTCCACCTATGATGTTTTGTTCGGGTGCGTCGGATTTCATCCAACTCAGTACTTCGTTTTATGAAGCGCATCCATCCGCAAGCCGTATCATCCGTAATTTCAAACCACATTTCCAGTTTCGACGATCTCTCCGAGGAAGAAGGTTCAATGACTATATTACTTGACTTGACTGACAGCACTTTTTGGTTGTTATGGTAGCTGATATATGATTTCAGCACAGAATCGGGAGTTTCGTTGACCTTGATCACATCAATAAAGTCAGAGACAGGCCTAAATTACGGAACTATCTGCTCCATCCTTTGAACAAAACAAATAATAAATCGGTGAGCAAACGGTTTGGCTAGAAGCAGTGCTAGGATGAGTGAAGGGTGCTGGCATGCCCTCGCGCGGTGGACACTGTGGTAGTAGTTAGCACCTGTACACCTAATGCAAGTTGTCAGTGGTTGATACTCTAGAGTGGTTCGTCAGTGTTCTCCTTGTCTATGCTATTGCTCATTCATGACTCAGTATTCTGCTCAAGCAATTTTATGGGCGCAGACTTCTTTACCATATCTGGAGAGCCTTTCTTTGGATCACAAGAGTACGTCTAGCTTTGATCCGAGCTTAGTTCAAAACAAACGAGAACTGATTATTTTATGTTCAGTCTGCTTCTAAGTCTATGAACATAGTCTGGTTCAACTAGTTTATGAGGGCTTCTGAACTACAGATGTGGCCGGAAACACAACATCGTCGCTGCAAATAAATTATACCAGCGCAACATTTGGTTCAGGAAGGATATTCACAGTAACACCATTTCTGTTTTTTTCCAAATTAGACAGTAGCACTGAGGGATTCAAGCTTCACAGGATTACAGGCCTTTGAGAGTTTTTACGGACTTTATGCCGCGAAGGCTCAACCACTTATGTTTCAGACAATCCTTGATTTCAAGCACTGCTATATTGCCATAGCCCCTAACATGATGCAAATATATATGATAGATTGTTCCCATAGGACGAAGTATGCTTCTAGGAGCTGTAGGTGGTTAACGATCTGTTGGATCATATCCGTCTAGTTTGAACAGTCCTTCCAATGTCCTTGTGCATTTATTCTGGTGAACCCTCACCAAGGGGAAAATGCACTGGACCCTAGGTTTGCTCATATTGGAGTTCATCAGCAGTGCACATCCGTAGTCTCGTCGGGGTTCCAAATCCAAACGTCTGATAGGCGAGTCGAGCGTGTTACCGCTGCTACTACGACTTTTGGGCAAACGCCGTTCAGCAGGTTTTAAGCGTCTGTGCCGATAGCTGATTGGGAAGTCCTGACAGGTGGGTCTACCGATCGATATAATCAGGATAGTCAATGGGTCTCCGTTCAAAGTGTCCGGCGAACCAATCGTATCGCCCACGTGCAAACAAGTTGGCCTGTTCAAAAATGCAAACTCAGATCCGTCCAGAGTACACCGGTGGGTTAGTAGTAACACGCTCGCCTCGCATGCCAGACCTCTGGACTTGAACTCCCGGCACGGCCAAGGATATGTACTGCTGTTGAACTCTAGTAAGAGCAAAACACCAGTCCAGTGCTTACTCCATTTGGTGTACACTCATCGGATTAATTGCTCCGGGACAGGAAGGAGACTGTTCAAGACGAAAGTAACGTGAATGTGAAATTTTGTTAACCTGTTTTAGGATAAGCTTCGAAGTGTTGACATTTCTGAATTCTATGCGATCTAATTTGTAACTCAAACTGAAGCTAGCAGGGTCACTATTGAGATCAGATTTTTGTGCATTGTAGGACCTAATTCGAGTTCATTTCTTGACGAAAGAATTGACATCCAATCACAAAATTATTGATCCTCCAAAATCCAGTCGCACCTAATAATAACGATGGTTAACAAGATCGTGACCTTTTATTAGTAGGTCTGGTAAAGTATCTTGGTGAATTCGCCTTCATATGATCGTTCGTAAAGGCGAAAAACTTTTACATGATAAAAATAATTGAACCACTTTGGCGAATTTTTGGAAAATATGCGGTCAGGTATATTTGTAGGTGCCGGATCGTTTGCCTAAATCGAAACCGGAAAGATTATAACCAATAAAACCATGCGGTTCAAAATAGTTGACACCATCGTAGCACATATAAGAGTTCGTAAGTTAAGAAACATCCATTAGTTCTGACAGGCAGCACACACAGAGCTGCTGTTTTGAAAAACTTGACACACACATATTTCACCAAACAATGAGAAGAAGTCAGTTATAAGGTACATTTTATTCAAGATCTGTTTCGAGTGAATTATTGAGCTCCGTTTCACACAAGTAGTTTGAATTCCATGACTGGCGAATAAGATCAACTAAGGGCATTCAAAAAAAAAACAACTATTCGCGTCTTCAACCACCTGGCACTTAAGGACGCACAAGATGCAAGCATACTTGCAATTCAACTCTGGAATTCCCATTAAAGGCATTTAAATACCTAAAAGATTTTCAAGTTCTCAGTTTTGATTCCAGTTTAATATTGATTTTTCTCCGGGGTTTCAGAAAATTGGTAAATTTTGGGGTAAAGTGTTGTAAAACTACCATCATTTTGTGTTCTCAAAATCGAAACAGGTCGTCACCTATAACTGAACTACTTACTTCAATTTTACAGCGTTTGACCCACGAGTCAGGTGGAAATTCCATCAGCATAGGGATCAGGTATTGTAGACAGGCATTCCAGTGCCCAAGAAGCAGCATGAGTAAAACGAGGTTGAAGATACCCATAAACTTGCTGGCAATGTTAAGGAACTGTGGGATGAATGGAATTAAAGGCGTTAAACATGAATGCCGAATGTGAGAAGAAAAGTAAATCTAAAAACATTGGCGCTCCATTGTACTTTTACGTGGAGCTAAAGTATGCCCGTGCAAATTGGAATATGCGGTTTGTTTGCCAGTCACAGCTGCAAGCGACACTCCCACCAGTGTCAGCCATTGGTCATAATTCGAATATTCAGGCTCGTGATTTACGTAAAGTTGCACTTCCAAAACTACCTATCTGACTGCAGAGCTATAGCTTGATTATTACTTATTTCTGAAACTTCTTTTTTTGCTGAGTTCGACAGGAATTTAAATCAATACGCAAGAATTCAATTAGTTGCCGAATATCTTGGTCACACATGGTGTTTCTCCCCATAATCACGTGGCACCAGTTCTGAATGATGTGACGCCATTTATATGATTTAGTCAAAACCCAAGTAAATTTTGGGTTTCTGTGACGGTCATAATCAGTTTCTCCATAAGGAACAAGGGTTACAGAGGTGAGCAGCCTGATTCTTTATCAATAGTCTGATTAATGCAACATCTAGTTAGAACAAATCATTACTTTTCTGATCAAATCATTTGCTGCATGAGACCCATGGAAAAAGGTATTGCAATGAATAACCAAAAATTGTCTATCTTATATCACGTGACATCCATCCCACAACCCTAATTAAAGTGCTCGGGCTGGTAACGATGCGGAAGTTTGGGAAAAATACTCGTACTCGTCACAACGGAATCGAAGACAGGTAACGGCAAAAAATTCCCTCCTAAGTGAGTTCGAACTTTCAGTGTTAAACAGCAGCAGATTTCAATCAGTACGCTAGTATCCACTTACCACTCCCTTATCTCGGTTCGTTGGTACTCCGACTGATAGCTCTTTGGACTAGAATTTTCTTGATATATCGATGTATTTTTGCTGAGCTCGAGGCCTCTATTTGAAGTGTGTTAGTTATGGTCCCTCTGACTTTAACGTGCGCAAGGCTCACTCTGTAGTTTCTTTTGCGTCCTGGACTTTCTAGGAAGTTCTTTTACCACGTAACATTCAATCGGCTGCGACACTCATCTATTCTGGGAATCAGCTGTGTTTAACCTTGTCAATAATCCATTACGCTTTCGAAAGCTGTTTTATGGAGTGGGAACTTTCACTGGCACTACAGACGATCTCCAAACAAAATCAAACTACAGAGGTTGCACTTGTTGTGTAATTACCAAGACTAGCTCAGAGAGTGCAGGGACTACAGTAACAATACCATAAGGCTCAAAGAAATGGGTTAGTGAAAGTTCTAGTTAGAAAGTGCTGTCTTAGACTCAGACTTCCTCCTAGATGCTGCGCAAAATTACTGTAGTAAAGTTTTATACATATTTCTGGTTCATGGCTTCAGTGGCATTGAAATACAGATTCTACCATGAGTGAGAGTTAAAAACGAACCTCTTCCCACTGGCTCACATAGCGGACCAGTCGCGTGAGTCGAAGTAAACGCAACATGCTCAGCAGCTTTGCGAGCCGCAATATTCGCAGAGTTCTGCCTAGAATAAACAAAAAACAGTGAATGTGAGATATATACCACCACAGAGTGATTGGATATCAAGCTAACGCAAGTAGTACACAAAACAGCGTATGAAAGACCTTTGGAGACGTGGTCAAGTTAATAATCTGAGAGAATTCACGACCAACGAGAGATGTGTTTGACTGCGAGTTTTAATCAAGTTACCTTCTAAAAATGAAGCTAACCTGTGGCAAGACGCCGGAAAGAGTTGTACGACTGTCCTTGTCACCTTTAGTAGCCAGTGGCATCCCCTATCTTCGAGACATGAGAAACGGATTCGAACCTACCAATTTTGCGCGAGTATCTCTGATGAAGTTATTATGTGGACTTTCAGGTTGATTGGTCTACCAAAAAAACTTTGTGTAATGACAGTGACCGAGAAATTCAGTGTCATTCAGTCAGATAAATTCGGCAGCTGCATTCATTACAGGCTTTGTGACGTAGTGAATATGCAGTAGAGAGCAAATGGATTATCTATTTTTCTGCCACATCTAAGAAACTTACACCAATCACCCCAGTTTACATTCGTTGTCTAGTAGTTTTAAGACGTTTGTGTCATCCTCTGCCACACAGAGTAAGACGTCCTTGGTTGTCGATGCAATGTCCAGCTCATGTGTGATCATTCTCATGTCGGTGAATTTCTTCATTGCAGGTGTTGGACAGAATGCGTTTTTAAGCCTGTCCTGCCCAGTATGAATTCAATGAAGCAAATCTGCTTGGTAAGGTGGTCAGATGATTAGTTTGCACGTCTTTGTGAGTTCTTTAAAAATATGTTGCACGAGGCCTTCAAGATTGGAAAAAATATTCTTTTAACCTGACAATACAGTCACAATTCTTTCAGAAGTTTAAGATGTTCCTAAGTTTTTTCACATTCTATTCCTTATGAACGTCACAAACTCAAATGAAAATTTTACACACTTTTTACGTCACCACTAAAGTATAGGAGAAAATAAGCAATGGTCTTCCTCTTGTTCTGTAAAAAGTTTCATAGATTCCAAAACCACTCCCATTATACGCACATTGAAGAGCATCAGTTTCTGTCGCTTATTCGATCTGGTCTAAGCACCCAACGGTTTGAAAGTAAGTGCAGTTTGAAATTTTAAAAGCATTGTAACCATAAAAATGACGAATAAAGTGTTAACCACTGGGATTCCTGCACGGCTCCGCAATTCCAACAACAAATGCATAAGGAAAGCACCCAGAGATACATGCATATCAAATTGGAATCCTATCTTTATATATTGTTATATCATGCCACTGCCCCATGTCCTATTACTACAGAAAACTTTGCACCACATTTCTTCAGACAATAATTAAGCTTGCACAGCTTCAAATGGGCAAACTTAGATCTTGCGTAAATTCTAAGGTTTATTCATTCCCGCAAAATGAACGTTATCTTGTCTATTAAGGAGAAACAATGGCACTTCCCTATGGGAATAGAGTTGACATTCAGAATAACGTTAATCCATCAATTATCTCTGATTGGAAATTCCAGACAAGAGCAAGTTATTAGAAAAACAATGAGCGACGAATACTTGTACAATACGAGACGATTTTTGTATGATAGATAGCTTAGAATAACGAAAAGAGTGGGTTTTGCTTTTGAAGCTTCCCAATTCCTTTTTCAACCTAATGAGGGAGGTATAACTTGAGCAGGTAGGCACGATATGGGATAAATATTCTCGACTTAGTGGCAGGCGATTTATGGTACCACACTTCCGGACAGCTAATCGTAAGACTAGATGACCTGACTGTCTTAGGTACTTCACGTCAGCTTTTTGCTATTTTACCTGGTCGCGGCCTTTTTTTAAGAACAAAATAGTTTACGCAATGTACTACTCATAAGGTTGCTGAAAATTCTTCGACAGCCCACTACCGGTTTCGCCCTTTTTGGGACTCATCAGGCAGGCGCAGTCCCCGAGTTTCCGTCAACCTCATGTTCTACTTGAAACCAAATTGCACGGAATTAGCGAAATACACTCATTTGCAAACAAATTTGGTTTTGCGAGAGACTCAACTGGAACCCAGCTGAATCTCTTGTTTGTGATGTTTCCAGGCAAATGAGTGTATTTCTTGAAAATTGTTTAGTTGTAAAAGAACACTAACAGTCAATCGCCAGGTGGCTAGTATTCATGTCCTTAACAAAGCCAAGTTTAGAAACAAAGTAGAGAGATTTAAGTCCAAAACACCCGCATTTAGTTAATCAGGAATTAGACTGATGAACTTGAGTTGGGTGAGCGCACATGTTGGTGGGGATTCAAAATGACAATCAAATGATAGCGGTAAATGAGGAGTCCTCGATGATACTGAAATTCTCCAGAGATTTTTGTGCGTAAACTGTGCTCATTTGCTGCCGTTATTTCACATTTCTAATAACATTGCATGCGCCTCACGTTCACAAATTTAGCACATCCATTCACATTGTTAAGTTTCCAACTCGACAGACTCGATCAGCAATGAAAGGCGGTAAGCGCCCGGGTTTAAACTGCAATGCTGAAACTGAATTCAGTGGACAGAAATACAAGATTCGGACTTCGTTTATGGCCAACATAGGTGACACATGAGTGATTTGAAAGCTATGCCCGTTCTTTATTTTTCTTTATCTGACATGACGATTGCCTGTTTTTGGGTTGCATTCAATCCATTTGCATCGACCAATAATGTGTCTCGATATTAATTTTACCACACGGCTATGGACATCGCATAGCACATAATTATCTAAACTTCATTTTATGCGCAGTTTTCGGAAATGTTTTGAAATGAAGTGCGATGCGTAAATGGTAACATGGCAAGCCTGCACAACACGGTCCGTAACACAAACCGTTTTGACTAATAATTTAAGGAGCGACGAAACGTATTTTTAATTTATCTCGTTCTCATTTTCAGACCGGTGTTGGATTACCCTATTTTCCTTGACAATGCGTTATTCGATAAGCATTGAAAACGGACACTGATCTTGAAGAGCTTCATGCACTCTGCATTTCAAATAACTGACTGCCTTAAGTATTGCACGAACAATGCATTTCACGAAAGAATAGATTTTGTACACGATTTCCGTTTGGCCATTTCAAGCTTTTTTCTCATCTCACTATTCTGCTCGATCAGTCGTATGTTAAAACAGATGGTTAGCGTTTAGCTATATGATATCGTTGTAGAATATGAAACGCTTCGCTCAAATAATTTTTAGGATTTTTAAATTTTCTCGCAAAGAAAGCAAAGTCAGTTCCGTTTGCAATCAATTCTAGTTTTCCCTTCCTCTCAAACCTTCCCGCTTTGCTTCTGGAAAGTGTGGGACTGGTTGATAAATTGTTTTCTTTACCACGCATTTCTTGTTCAGTTTATCCTTCACTACTAATGAGTGCACCAGATTTCACCCTCTTCCTTATACACACTATTCTGGAGCACAATGCAAACATTTAAACCCATGACACGCTCATGTTGATGGCCAAAAAGTGCGCAAATGAAGAGGCGATTAATCTTTATTAGTGAATTCTGATACTTCTATACGTCATTTCATAAATAAAGTAGATAAGTATGGCAGGTTCTTGTGAAAAATGCATCATGCAAGGACGTCAGCCTATGATAAAGAGCTGAAAAGTACTGTCCTCATGGACGTACGACAACAACGCGTGTCCTGTAGATCCAGATTCTCAGTGAAATCCAGTCTGTTCTACTTTGTTCAGTAGAGCGAAGCAGAATGAACACTAGTGTGTTTGAGTGGAACTTGGAATATTATCCAAAGTCAAACCCTGAAAATACTGACAATAAATTTACACTACGCCGCGTTCGGTGAATGCTGCCAATTGCATCTTCAACCGAAGGGAGTATCTTAAGAACTATCACCACCATGACACCCTAGTAGATGGTTTTGTCTTTTCCGACGACTGGGTCGTGTGTGCAGAAAGTCAGGCTCGCCTTAAAAAGAATCTTGAAGCTGCTGCGGTCGAGTTAGGAAGACCTGGTATGAAGATAAACACCCGAAAGACGAAAGCGATGGTGATTTGTGGGGACAGGAAACATCAGGCGACAACAGTCTCAGTCGAACCATTTTGCCTCGCCGAGGAACTCATCACTCCTCTGGGTCCGACAGACACCGTAACATATTTGGGCATTCCCTTTACATTCAGGGGGAAAGGGGTCTTCATTCACCGACAGCGTCTGCTCAAACTGCCCGATGGGGTATCGCGTGCCCCGTTGAAGCCGCATCAAAGAATGGAGATCACGAGGAACTATCTGATACCGAGGCTGACATACTCGCTCGTGCTCGGCCTGGTCCACCGAAACACGCTCAAAAGGTTGGAAAACTACATCAGGCAATCTATTTGTGGCTGGCTACGTTTACCGAAGGACACCCCGATCAGCTACATCCACGCCGGTAAACAACATTGGGGACTTGGTATCCAAAGTCTGAGTGCAACAATCCCGATGCAGCGGAAAGCGCGTATAGAAAAGCTCTTTTCTATCCAGTGCCGAGTACTACGCAATGTAGTCAACGATTCAGCATTTGGCAAGATTGTTCGGGATCTCAGCCTTCCGATCCGAGTCCATGGTGCATGCGTAAACACCAAGGAAGAGCTGTTGGCTGCTTGGGGTGATAGTCGGCACAACAGCGTTGACGGTCGCGGTTTACGAGAGATGGTCGCTTCACCCCTTTCGAATCGATGGCTCGTATTTTCAGAACGAGTGTTTCCTCGGATATTTATCCGCGGTATCCAGCTCCGATGCAACCTGCTCAGGACGAGAGTTTGAAGCGCTTGGCATGGTCGTGGTGGCCAGACGATTTTATGTCGTGGAAACTGTAGCCAACCGGAGAGTTTGGTGCATATTTTGCAGTCCTGCAGGATCACGCATGATGCCAGATGTGCTCGTCATAATCGGGTTGCAAGGAAACTCGCAAAGCGTCTCTGTCGCCTGGGATGCACCGTCTTTGACTAGTTGAGAGCACCTACTGCGACGTCCTTCATCAAGCCTGACCTAATCGCTGTTCGGGAGCGCCGAGCAACTGTGATAGACGTCAGCATAGTCTGTGTGTGGAATGAGAAGAAGCAGAAGTATGGTGCTGATGAATATTCCTTCACCATAATTTCAGCCCTACATGCAATTGGTTGTGATGTCTACTTTTTGGTCCACCAACCGATGATCATCTCTTATCGAGGGATCTGCTTTCCCCCAATCCGCCAAGGCTGTCATTGGACTGGGACTTCCTAAGTTCACAGTCTGTGACTTATGTTTGCTTGCCATTTTGGGCTCCCTGCATACTTACGGCACTTTTATGCGTGGTACATGGCGTTGAGTGCACATTCTTGCCATTGAAGCTCAAACCAGGCCCAGTATGACGGACACTCCGTGCCTGATGTGCGAGTCTTGGCTGTACTAGCGCTTACCGCGCCTTGAAGAGCATTCAGCATTGTTTGTCCTTTCTTCGGCTGTTGATCTTTACACGCGTGTTTCCATAACAAACATTATTACATACGTTGGGATTCATCTTATCTGACTGGAACTGTTGGTGGCATGACTTCGAAAGAGACGTTTCTCTCTTTTACCTCATATTCTCCTGTAACACTTTCACATTCATCGCTTGCATTTACTTTTTATGTCTGTGAACAGGCTCTTCAAAAGTAAACGATAAAATAGTTGATGTAGTTTTTTTGACCACTGCGTAATCACACCATATTGCTTTGGATCCTCAGGTGTCACGCTTAAGAATATCTGAAAACCAATAGTAGATAGATAACTGTAGATCAATGCAACCGATACTTATACGTCAGTAGCTACTTACCAGCAATGAGGTTGAAGCCTACAATACACGGAAAAGGGTCTAGTCACATAGTTGCGGATCGGTCTACTAACAAAGCGTAACATGTGTTGTGTCTGGGCAAACGCGAGGGTTGCCTTAAGTCGCCTTTGAATATACAACGAGGACTTGATAAGATGGGCTCCGGAAAATCTGAGAACAAGTGGATTTGGGATGTTGAGTAATATAAGGAATGCCGAGTTCAAATCAACCTGGTGAATTGTTAAAAACGTTGGGTGGACTAGATTTCACTGGGACTATTTTGGCATCCCAAAACTGTCGTGCCTCTTTCTGCCATTGAAACACCAGTCGATTCTCTCCAGGGTACTTTCGTCAAAGACAAGTTGCTGCCTTGTACCTGTGTTGGTTAACCTACAGTATTCAAACTTGTTCTTCAGTTTTTGAAAGGAGGTTAATTCTTTTGCAAATTGATTGGTACTGTGGTACGTGTGTTAGGCTACAAGCATATTAATCCTCACTTGAGGTTTGAACATCCATCCGGTAATCATAATCCAACTGTTTTTGGGTCATGTACTCAACATGTTTTTCAAATTGTGAAAGTGCATAAAAGAGGTGTGGCTCTAATGGGCGACTGCAAGAGATTATGGTCAACTAGTTCTTTGGGTATTGGTGTTACAAGCATTAGACTACTGGCTTGCTGGGGAAACTATCATCATCCTCATCCTTGATAGCATAACGTCAGAGTTCGGCACTGATCCTTCGCTGCCACACAGCCACAAGTTAAGCCTTATGGTGAAACAGATAATCAAAGTGGACGGAGAAGAGACCTAGTATTAGACTACCAGGATCATTCTAAGGTGTCTACACCTTCAGACACCATTTCAGACAATAGTGGATAAAAATGATAACAAGAAATCCATCAGTATCGATTGGTAGCTATATCTTACAGCGTCTCCAATAATGCACACGGAGATCACACGGACCGCATACCGGAAGGCGAGTCGCACCGACAACACACAAAGTGGGAAATCCACCGCAACTAGAAAGATTTTTTAAAGATAATTATTGTGAAAATGTCCCCGGAAAGAAAGTAGGATGAGAAGATATCCATCGGGCGAAATTCAAGCCCAAAGAAACCTACGAAAGAGCTAGAGGAGAACAAAAAAGCGTTCCAAGCCCCGAAGCGTGCAAAGTTAGACGTTAAACTTTACCTAAGTCGACTGGACAGTGGTGCATCCAAGGGTTTGACTGAAGAAAAACTCACAACCGAAGAAAAGAGGGAACGCGAAGGACAACGGAGTCTTGATGATTGTTCAGCAAGCCACTTTAAAGTGGACCGGAGGCAAGGGGCACTCGGAGTAAGAGATTGTTCTCCCCACTGGCTTACAACTTGGTTCAGTGCAGTTTGTTGCTGCGAATTTGCTCCGGGTATTCGATGAACGCAGCCAATCACCATTTTATCAGCATATTTGCAATGGTAGAAAAACATCAATGGCACGCGTTTTCTTTATGTAGAGGCGAAAGAAACAGGACACGAACAGCACATCTGTTGGCAGTGAGGGAGACCAGCGTGAAATCACCTCTGCGCATTGAGTGTGGGTTTCAAATTTGTTTTCAATTAGCGAAGTGCGCCCATTTACAAATTAAATTGATGTTAACGGGAGTTTCAACTAAATCTAAGCTGAACCTCAATTATGAAATTCTTCAACTTAATTTATAAATGGGTGTTGTGGCAATTAGGCCTAGTGTGCATGGTGGCTAATGGTGACTCAGAACTAGGCCTACCTGATGAGGCACAAGAAGAGCAAACTCGGAAGATACTTGTCATTACTAACCTTATAGTCAGTGTGTTAGATTTGAGTTAATTTGGACAGACTTTTTCTAACTCCCATCTAAGTCAAAAGCTAAAGTCCAGGTCTTAACATTACCAGCAGCACCACTATAGTCAGTGAACAACAGGTGAGTAGCATCAGACTGACGGAGTGAAATAGGGGAACAACGGTGTAATTTGTAAAACGAGACTGGTGGCACGCGAACACCGGCCAATCTTGTTACACCAGGGTAGCTTGAATTTGATGTACGCCAACATGATTAAGCAGCTAATAGCTGGGAATTTTTGCACTGGAACAATTATCAGTGAATAATGAGAATATTGTTTTCCTGAAGATGCAGCCACACTCTGGTAAGCAGCACGTTCACTTTGCATTGCGTGAAATTTCTTTTGTGGTCCTCCCTAGACTATGCTTTTTGAAGCAGACTCCCCCGACACTGATATTTAAGAACACAATTTGGTTTGTTTTTCAGTAATGCGGAAGAATTTACAGTTTTTACTGAATGCCATGAGGTCAGTTTAGGAAAACTATCTGACCCTTTTAAAGTGCCGGCAAGCATACAAAAATTCCGACCTTGGGTCGCGCAAAATGGCAGGTTGGAATTATGGCGGAAAAGTAGTCAGCAAAATCAGACGATTTTGAAACTGGAGCATTAAAATTTATATACAAGTCTATGGGCAGTAGGTTGATAACTACTTAACAAGCCGAGCATGCATCATATAGATATGCAGGTGAGATGTATCTGGAGAGATTTTTTGGATTTGTGAGACAACCTCAGGCTCTTTTCACATATGTCACGTCCGATGTAACGAACGTTCACAGGTGAGTTACCAAAGACAAGTCTTTGTTTTTTTGATAATTTTCACCCAAGTTCAATTAACTCTTTTTGATCATTAGAACTCAATTATTTCGGTATTATTTTCGAAAGAAGAGCCCGGATAGATATGCCGAGCTTTCACTTGTGGCAAAACGGCATTTTTATCATGCACTACGCTGACATTGAACCCTTGACGCATTGATCCGGCTGTTCTGGTGTTTCACAGCTGTTCAGCATGCTTGAAAAGGTCGCGTTTTGAAAGCTTTATTAGAATGCCTTCTGCAAATCTGCGGGGAAAAACATTTTAAATAACCGATGCTGCAGATGAGCGCCATAACTTTGAAATTGATGCATTTGAACATGGTCTCCTTGAAATGGAATATGAAGCGATCTGTCGTAAAAAAACAAACTTCAAAAACCAAAAGCAATTTGGAAGAACTGCATAATTAAAATTGTGAGCCTTGCCCTCAGATTTTCCAATCGTGGGAAATATAGTGTCTTGTTAAATAACGGCACTACTATTGCACGAAATAATTTCACGCGTTATCGTTTCATGGTTCAAATCCTACCCAACTCACAACCGACTAGACTTTATTGTAATTAAAACGCCACGTTTATTAATGCGCTAGAAATAAACAGGGGTTTTTAAAGACGTTTTTATCTCAAAATATCTACCCTACCCAGATATTTGCTTTTTCAGATATGAACGAAAGAAACTTCCTGTTTACGTTTCCAAAAATACATTGCGGTCGATTTGTAAAAAAATATTTTGTCTTTGCAGACTCTAATGGCACTACAGGTCTCCAGAAACGTAAAAGCTGTTTGCATGTTATCAGTTTACAGTCTTTTGTGTCAAAAACTAGTAACAGTTTTAAATCTCTGAATTGTATCATCGTCAGACACAAGCTACATCTTTGTTCTTTTTCTAGCCACGAAGCCGAGTGGACTAAGCGGAATTTGCAGTTTTTGGCTTTTATATTTTATGAAAGAAGTCTGTTGCTTACTGTATTGCGCAGCGCCAGTTTTTACAGCGACCAATCATTCAGTGGAAGGAAAAGTGTTTTGTCAAAAAGTAACTAGAAGAGAGTCTACCCAGCCATATTCATACAGCATATGTGCTGTAATCACTTGTACTCATGCAGCCGCTGAAAATTCCTGCCTGCAGAAGAAAATCAATCTTTGATGTGTAATCCGTATTCCACCGAAATTTCCTGCCTCAAGTATCGCTTGTCGCTTTACCTGCAGTTGCGATGACATCCACCTTGGTAGGTCAGATATCAGCTTACGCGAACATGTTTCATAACATATACCCTTACTGTGGAAACTTTTAACGTCAAAGCATAGCGTATTAGAGTGAGATGCTATAATCCAACGTTTCGGTTGCCGTGGGCAACCCGTTTCAAGGATTTCTACAATCAGTTGAGTATGAGTCAAGTGAAGCTTCATTTGATTTCGCTACGCAACTCCTTGAAAAAGGAGACAACGGCAACCGAAATGTCGGATTACAGCATCCTGTTCCACTACGCTGTTTTGACTTTAAAAAACTCCATTTTATGAATCACGTGGCGCATAATCTTTTTTAACAGTATCCTTGCAGAATTCGGCTCGAAACTCCTAAAACAATCGACTGTGCAGTGCCAGATAACAATCGAAAACCTGCCTGATCGGTCGCAATCATCATTCACAAGATTGAAACGAAACTGGCGTTTTTACTGTGCAATATCAGCTCGAAACGGCTGACTCCCAGTGCATCGATGTGAATTAACGAACAAAAAATATCAGCCAGTCTCAGGATTGGGAACAAAATTCGAATGATTAAGACGTGGGTGGCTCCGTTTCACAGCTATCTCACTATTTTTCCGATCTATAGAGTGACATTTGTGGTATTTACTGCTAAGCATAGCGGAATAAACACGTCAGCAGTTTTTAACTACGCCATCCATACTCATTCTAAAATGGACTGAACTTATTAAATTAATTCAACAAAACTGGCACTGAAACTCTTCACAGTATTTACATTAAACTCACCCGCACTGAGAAACTGATTGTAATGGTCTTTGTTATCGAATATGAGGTAGATATAGTCCATAGGAATGGAGCTAATGAAGTCAAGCATAAACCAAGATTTGAGATAATGCCGAGCAATTTCTTTGGGGTTCAAAATAATTTCATCGGCAAAGTCATTCGTCACGACACCTTTGCAAAGGAAAGGGGAGCAGGAAAGCTAAATGTTAGAGCACAATCATTGTTGAAACCTGCGCAAGATTCTGCCTGATAAATTACCTAGACATACTTTACATCCAAAACTTCCGGATTTATATATGTGAATCCGCTAAAATCTAATGGTATGTGTTACAGCACATTCAGGAAGGCCAAATTTGTACGAATGTACTTAAAATTATTAGTTTTTGGGTTGTACGGAATACTGTTTAATTGTGGACAATCCGAGCCTGTGTCTGCTGTAAGTTTACTATTTGGTACCCCATAAATCTGACCTCAAGCAACCGGAACCGTCCGGTTCATATGTTTGCACTGAAATAAACTTAAAACTTCTCTGGGCTACGAAACAATGTTTACTGACCTTTTTTATTAGTGTGTTCCACCGAGAAATGGTTAGACATTCAGTTGACTTACAAAAACAGAAAATGCGTAAATGACACGGTAGACGGATACGTTAGTTAAAGAGAATAAATAATCTCCAGTAAGAGTGTCGTGACTCTGCCAACTATTGAGGTTGAGTTCGTGAGAACGGACCTTCAGCTACCTCTCTCAATTACGACAAAAAAGCGAGCCCCGCATGAAACAGGCACGAAGATTTCTCGTCAAGGTGACCTCATTTTTTGCTTCTAAAACCTGATGTTCTTACGTGTGTTTTGTTTCTGTGGGAACTCAGCTAAAACGGTGATGTTTTTGCATTTACTAGTCCATGTCTTTTGCTAGAGCGCCGACAGTCTTTCTTCCAAGAGTGGCGTCCACATAATAAAATTAGGTTGAATAAACTTGGTTTGCGATGAATTGGTCAGACGGCTGTGAACTGGTGACTTGTATGAAGTAACCGTCAGTGACTGATTGAATGTCGATAACCACTACATCATTTACATGGGGTCGATCACAATTAACTTAAATGATAAGCTGACTAAGAGACAAAACATCCGTCTTACTGACGAGGATATTGAAAGATAAACAATGGAATGAATTAGTTTGTCGTGTGACATATAAATAGGGCCAGCAAACTTAGACTGCTTAATGGATATGCACTAGTTAATTCATATTTGTTAATCTAAATGACGTAAAAAAATCGCAAGTTTGCTGCTAGTCTGAATCTCCTAAACTGAGCCTATGAAGCAAGTGGACAGATTTGTCTGCGTATAGGTTCGAATAGTGTGGACAACCAGGGAACTACTGAAAGGAACAGGGAACACTTCGTATGTATATTGGGCCGTTCGCGTAGCTCTGTATGAACGAGACAAGCACGATCCAATAGGTTTTATGCAACAGTGTTTGTGTGTTCCTACAGTCAAATTTGTCACTTGAACAGTTTGGTTCTCCTCATCTATCCCAAATAACTTCGTCTTACAGGTTTGAAATATTCTGGCAATATAGTTATATTTTTGTATGCGCTATTCCGGTATACTAATTTAGAAGTGTTAGAACCATAGCTTATTAGTAGGTTGAACTACATTGAAAGGTGAAGCTGATGTACAATCGGTGGTCTTGGGAAATGCTGCCGAGCAGAACATGATCAGACCCAATAATTTTATTTGACAGCACAGAGGTAAAAATGAACTAATATCTCCAGATAACGTTACGGTTCATAACAGCATGGACAAATTTAAGTAGACTCTTAAATGACCAAACTCTTAAATCTAGTTGCTTTTGGTAACCTGGGGAGAATGTTGTAAACTGGTTTAAAAGCCGCTGCAGTGTTGACCTGTCAACATGTGCCGAACAAATTAGCTAAGGCTGAACTGTCAATGACACGCAGATGCCGTTTGATAAAACCGGCCAAAGTGACTTTGGACATGCGTTTGTATTTTGCCCTTGTTTTGCGGCCTATATATCAGCCTACATAGGTGCAGATAAATTGGTTAACGCACAAAGGTCGTCTGGGAATATAGTTAATCTTCTAGGTGTTGTCTGATGAGGGAGTGGATGTTGAAAGCGAATGCTGTGCACACTGGTGCTCATCTGGCTAGACAACAACATTTTGGCCCCATTAGACTCTTAAACACCGTGTCAGACTTTGCCCCTCCAAAGTTGTTTTTTACTGATACCGATCCATCCAGTCGAATGATTTTATCCGTTTTGCACTTTCTTTCGAGCCAGACGAAGAGATATTGAAGATTTGGCTCAACGGGTAGATGATTGAGGAAGGTATAAAGTTTGTTTTCACATCGGTCTCCTTTTTGACAATCTGTTACAAAACAAAATGTCGATTGTCACCCATACTACTGCCGAGATGAAGTCTAAACCACTTGCTTCCAAAGCGATCCCCAAAAGGACCATGTACCTGTGGGTTTATATTTTGTCGCTTTTCTTGTTGGAAGCATTTAGTCTGGTCATTCAAATGGTTTTGGAGATCTCAATGGACAGTTTCCTCAAAGGAACAGCTATTCAGAATCAGAAACTTTGGTAGCTAATTTTCAAAACCTAAACTGTTCTCTATCTTCGAGCTTTTCAATATATTATTCATGAACTCATGACTCGAGCATTTAATGCACATAGGAAGTACTTTGGGCTCGTTCCGTTACAAAACCAACTACAATGAATCACTTGCAGTTGAGCCATGCGGACTGCATATAAGTACGGTCTAAACTAATACATTTATAAGCAGAGAGACTTACCCGTGCGGAACTTTACGGCGATATCAGCGATGAAAATCACGTCGGATATGGTGTTAAATATAATCCAGTGGATGCTCAGATCATCGTTGAAAAATGATATGGCCACCGGGAGTATGATCAAATTGGCAATGAGTAGAACCAGCATAAGCAGATCCCAGTAAAACCTAATAACGACAATATAGAAAAGCAGTTTTTTTATCAGTTAGGTTATTTAGCCGGAACTCAGTCTAGCTATCAACAGTTTAACGTTAGGTGAGACACGTTCTACGAACACATCCTGCTCCTAAGTTTGATACTTACCCACTTCTACATGTATATCTACATATGTGCACACATATGCTTTGCAAATTTGTAAGATTAATAATACCATTAAAAAACTTTAGTTAGCTCCCTTACGATATACGGAACGGATAATAAAATACGCACGTACATGTTCTCAAAAATTTGAAGGTTCTGTACAGCAAAGTAGGGCCACTATACGCTGTTTTTTGTGAATAAGTATAACCATTCCACATCTTTTTTGCCCTAATCAATAAACTGTTGCACACTACATTATACATCACACCACCGTTTTTGTCAAACAGCTAAGATTGTCAGAGAAATATTTCTTGCTAAATTAATTCGGTAAGCTATGGCTAGTAAGTCACACAAAAATATCCGGCGTGTACTGATTATTCAGCAAAAAGCGACATATTGGCGGTTCTGAATCAAATGGCATTGCGAAATTGAGGTACGTAAGCCATCAAACGCATTATGTCAAACTATGGAAGATAGAGCGGAAAACAATAAACTTAGAATACTAGAAAAGGCCCAGATAGAAATAAGTCGCATAAAATTGCGGACTGTTACAAGAAAGCTGTAGAAGAATGTATTTTATTTCGACCGTCCGAAATGTTCATATAGGTATGCTAGCAGGGTGACACTAGACTCTGCATTCTCAGATAATATTTATTGGTTTTAGTACAATGAACTTGTGAATCTCCGCAGCACCAAGGCGAAGCGCCATAATGTAATGCTTCCTTGGATGTAACTTAAGAGCTTCTTATCTACTAAAAGAATTACTGAGGCTAAAAGCACATGGTGCTGCAGTACTCAAAATGAATTTAAGGACAAAAGAGCACTACAAACGATCAATCAGTTCTAAATTCAGACTTCTCTGTTATCGAATAATTAGCTTAATATTGTTATGCGTTTCGATTTCTATATTTAGATTCAGCAACATATGTTGTACAAAGGTTTATTCAGAATATGGTAACCTTTGGGGTTACGGTTTTTTTCTTATTCGGACTAGCATAAATGATATAATGGGCAAGTAAACACATCATATCGAAAGGTCAACTAACTTCAGGAATAATTCTGGCCGTGTCAAAAGGGCGGTAGCCAATAAAGAGCGAATTAAATTCACAACAGGACATTTTTTTTCATCTAACGCAAACAAATTTTTCGGAATTATTATAAATAGTTAGATCCGTGGCAAAAACTATAGAGGATGGCCTGCACCTTTAAAGGAGGGCATACATGCTGGCACGCCATTTACGGTCAGTGTTCGCCCGTTGAGTATAACGGCTTAGATTGTTAGTCAAGTGATAATAATAGTAGATTGTGCAATATTCGTGTGATTCGTCGAACAAAAACGTGGTAAAGATTTGCTGCTGAAACGTTCATTGAGTGAGCATATCTATAGGCATTTAAAATAACCAGTAATAAAGAGTGCACGTATGAGGGCACTTTGACAGTTAAATGAAATTTTACGGCGCGACTGAAGATAGTTTTGGCTGAGAATCAAAGAATTATTATATAGCTGTTTTTCCTGTTCTAGTGAAAAGCAGGTGTGTTCACCTCACAAAAATACGGAAAGACTCGAATCTTTATACCCGCAATTATTAGCTGAAGACCGTAACCCTCGACCAGAGGCGCCTTCAGATTGTGATTTACTTGTGGTTGGTTAGTAGTATGGGATTTTTAAGTTTTATTCTGAAAGTGGAGTGAGTCTGCACTAAAAAGCAAGGAACCTTCTAGAGGTGTTCACCCTTATTAGAAATCATTAGCAGGACATTTCAATTGCCAGCTGTCAAAGATTTAAGGTGGTCGTCTTATTTTACAGTGTAGTTGCCTG
This sequence comes from Opisthorchis felineus, assembly GCA_004794785.1. Classification (NCBI taxonomy): domain Eukaryota; kingdom Metazoa; phylum Platyhelminthes; class Trematoda; order Opisthorchiida; family Opisthorchiidae; genus Opisthorchis; species Opisthorchis felineus. The sequence goes on from SJOL01007337.1 coordinate 541,883, forward strand.
ACCGAGCTCAGGCAGCGGTTGTCCTTAACGATATCTTTTAGGGAATTGTTGGACATTTTAAAAAATATGTAATTTCACTACCTTTGAATAATTGCTCTCTCGTAGTGTGTCTAACTATATTATTGTAATGACTAATGTGCACAGTTTTGATACTGGCCTGAACATTGTCCTGGGATAAGTGGCTGGTGAATAAGTAAGACACGTTACGCAACCATATAGTTGGGCCTATTTTGCAAAAGTATGGGCGCAAATCGTTCTAGTTAAAAGATAATTGTGCTGATCTTTTTAAACTGCTGGTAGCTGGCTTTATGCTTATTGTACAACATGTTTTACTGCTTTCTGCTGTTTCATTCAAACTTTCACAAAATGGCATCCAAGACCTATTTTAGGGGTGCGAAACGCCTATAGAACCAATCCAAACTATTCGAGAAGGTCAGCGCTATTCGGGTAAGCAAAACCAATTATAATGTATTACATAAAACTAGTGCTTTCGTGCAGAGAGTGATTTTAAACGAAACGTTTATTCCGCCTTCAGAACCCAGGTCTTTGGTTCACACTTAATATCAGGAGCCCTTCCCAGGAACAAACGCTTCTTGTCACGTGACCGGAATTATATTTTCATTTGTTTGTGTCTATATTATCCAAAGTTAAATATTCTGAAAGGAGAAGAAGGACCACATTAATGAGATAATGCACATTAGGGCGGTTTCATGTGGAAACATCACTGTGCTTGATTGCTCTTCAGAGCACGACGGGGTTGGGAACGGTAAACGTTTGCCTTGATGTGAGCATCACCCATTGGACCGTATGATGTTTATCGAAAACAAAAAAATTAGACTGTACGCTTCAGAGTATTATTCACTGTGGCTAACTAATGTTTCTCATATCATGGCAATAACAAACTAAATCATTTGGATCTTCTGGATCTCGCTTTTGTCACTGGAAATTTTGTGATTGGATGCACGACTGTACGCCTTACCGACAGTCAGCTGGTTCGATTCCGGGGTTGTTGAGCTATAGAATGAAACACATAAACTCCCCCAAACTTGTATTCCAGCTTTCTTACAAATCGGACAGACATCCATTATTTAACCGGTCTGATCGAATTCCAGGATATTTTTCATGGCTATTTATGGCTGTGTGCAGGTTGTATGATCTGTCCTAGCTACCCTGCCCTCTTCCAAAATTTCAATCAAGTGAATTTTATTCCAAACTCCATGACTTTTACTCAGACATCGTCGATAGGCAGAGTTAGCACACTAGAATTTGGTTGACTCAGACGACTTGTGTCTCTCGTTTCCAGGCCGCCCTCGACATTGTGAACTGGATAAGTCTCAGGATAGTGCTTCTGTGATGCTACTGAAGCCACAAATTTTGCGTTCATCGCCTGCATCTCGCAGAAGAATATCGAGTGGATTAGTGAAGCTACTGAAGGAGCTCTTCGCACCCTATCGGTGCAAACTCTGAGTTATGTGTTTGTTAGTCGGTTAGTTAGTTAGTTGGTGACTTACACAATTTGATAGCTGGTTGGTAAGTTAATGAGTTCGGGGGTTGTTTAACTATTTAGTTATTTAGCTAGTCAGTTAGTAAGCAAGTTGTCTAATTTAATTAGTTAGCGAGCATATTGAAAACACAAGTATTCTAGGTTGATTCAGAAGTGAGAAAAGCAATAAAAGTGAATCTGTCATGATTTTTCGGCAAACCTTAGGCAAACGCACATAAAGGGTCTCTTTAGTTTGATGCGACCGAGACAAAATAGATCCAGGCTGATTTTTTACCCATCATGTGCAGCTGTCTTTACACGAAAACTGATCTGGTTGTGGTCTCCTATAAATGTTTTGCCAGAAAGCTTTTGCTTTAAGGTTTCACTGATTTCAGCAGACGCACTCACCCAGCCGTCTTTCAATGCATGACTTCCGGGTGCACACACATAAAGAAGTTTGGAATCGACTGTCTTTCTGGTGCATGTCAGGGAAGAAACATTCCTCTATGATTAGTGGTATTCAAAATATCATTAATGCCAAAGGTATTCGGACGACCGCAGGTCGTGAATTTAACTTAGTACAGGGGTTGTTGTTGAAGTCGTTAGATGGAACACACATGAAATCTTTCGACTGGCAAAGTTCGGTTAGAGCATTCCTACTGACCGCTAGATGAACTCCACAATGATCCGCTTTCAGGTACTGCACCACAGTTTGTTTATTGACTCAGTCCTGCAGTTATTTTATAACTCCAGTAAAGTGAGCAATTCGCACCATGTGGGCGCCACGCTGTTCGTGTACCGTTGGTATCAATGGTTGGGATCTATTGGTTATTGATTAAACCGGTTCACTGATTCTCTGGCTCCTCCGAAACGGTATTCATGGATGCTTAATTTTGTTTTCTGTTCGCTTAAGAGCTTCCTCAGTTTTTCGCCAAACTTGTTGTTTTAACTAGTAGCATGTGCCTACATACTGGCAGACATTCCACGTCCATTTGATCTTCATGGACTTCCACCTTTTCGTGCATATGTTCAAACATATGTTTGACAGAAGAAGAAACTCTCACATATCTTTCTTATGAGAGGGAAATCGGGATTGTCTGGTTATCAGTAGCTCGCTTTAAGGACGTACGACAGTGAACTATCACGTTTGACCGAATAATGAATAAAACTATATTGCAACGTATCCAGAAATGCTGCTCAAAATTTGGTCACCGCACATAACCCTTTACATAGATGGATTCATCAGAATTTCAAAAACAAAAAAATAATAGGTGAAGTCAGAATTTTTGCGTTCAACTCTTTAGGGGAACGTGATATCATATGTGGCCCAAGGTATACCACACCAGGTATCTACTATCAAGGTTTTCTTATAGATTAATCCATGCCAGGTAACCGATATAAACAAATCGTCGTTTCGGCTTACGCAAGCATGTTGCACGTTGATCGCCACATATTTCGTTCACCACCGTTCTGTACGTGTAGAAAGTCCTTTAAAGAATTTAAGAATGGTCAAACAAGACAATGCGATCTTCTACTTTAGTGCGCAGCGGCGGAATCTCTTTACAGCGCTTGACACTCGTGTGCGTTTTGAAGCAATCAATGCGCAATTCTTACACCCAGCAACATGAAATCTTAGTTTTCTGTACGTGGAATGCTATCTAGACCATATTGTCTGTTCCCATTACCGGGGCTGCTCCTTAAGCCCAAGTAATCAATTTTTTTAAAGTAGGTTGCCCATGATTTCAGAATCACTTTTCTGGCACACCATTGTGTTTGAATTGTGACGCGTACACTGCATGAATGTAGACGTATTTTGCTCTTTTAAGATGAAGTGTTTTCTGTTACATTGGTATGAAGATTACGCAACTGGAATGGTAAACTCTTTTTGAAACCCACAACTTCACATACGCGTACACGTTGCGGGAATGAGATTCACTTTGCTGAAGAAAAATTAACCCTGGCTGATTGATAATAATGGGGTAATGCAAATTGAGTCAGTACTTCACGAGTTAATCGAGTTTCAGCTAATCCGTTTAGACTAGGGGATAGGATCTACTTCTTTAAAATTCTGGGTTAGGCTGATTTGGATTGAAGTGAACCTTTTAAGGGTGCCTGATGTGAATCTTTGTGCAAACTCTTCAAAAGTACTTTGAGAAATAAGTCCCTAAATAACGCAAGTGGGCCGTTGAGCGCAGAAGTCCTCGTAATCACGGTAAATCTGTAAGTCATCTGAAGGGTAGCGGGATTTTTTTCCATGGTAGATACATTGGAGGAAAAAAGCAAATAAGCTTATATTACTGAAGAAAGTGTGGTCGTCTACCACTACGCCATGCGTGCTCGGAGAAGGAAGCGTAATATCGCGATAGATCGGGTAGACTAACGTGCTACCTGCGTAGAGTTTGGAAACTGCAGGTTTCATTTGAGAGATCTATCCTAGTGGCTTCCTGCTTGTTTGGGGAACAGTTACGCAAAAGTGAACATTTTTTGTGGAATCACGCGCTCAAAATCGTCCTACTACCTTTCAGATCCGGTAACCATTGAGCCACAACAACTTAACATTTTACTGCCGTTTGGCTTGTCCATGGATCCAACTCTCAAGGCTATCATCTCAGAGTGTATGAAATTTAATTAGCCGTTGAAAGGTTATATCTACATATGGTCGGAACTATTCGGGGCATTACTAGACAATGCACTGTGGGGGTTATAATACATGAATAGGGAAATGAATCCTCATAATATCAGACATCCGTCGAAAAAACTGTCAGAATGGGGTAGTTGCTGGACCAGTAATCAGATGTTAAATTCGAAGAGAGAAGATTTGTAGTGTTTCGTGCATGAGCTACGTTTTAAATTTGTTTAATTGCTTGACAGACAGGCGACGAAAAATAAGTAGCAACCCACCTTTTGAATGGATTACCTACAAAACTGGATTGCGAATAAAATGGTTGAGAAAACCAAAGTGCCTTTAGCTTGAGAGGTACACGTGAAATCTCGGTGACAAATAGGGAGACTGATGTGATGGCCTGTGGTGAGTGGGTGTCCCTGTTTTGAGGTGGTGTTTTCTACCTGAAATTCGTTCAAATATTGTGGAAAAAGAAATTCGGACCTCAGGAGGCCATACGTTCTCGTTCTAGCAGTGAGGCACCAATCAGTTCTGCTAACGCAACATACTCTGGAGATTAATTTGAATTTGTGGACACAGTGTGACTTGGCCTCAATAGGTTGGTTCACCTTTGATTGAGGGTACTGCTAACCCACGTTCGTGTTCAGAACTTGTAATCTTGTTATACCATATTTTTTAGGGTCACCATTGGTCTTTGGGTTACTACTTTTGCTAAACTCTCTTCACTGAATAGGAGCTTTGTGTACACTGCCCTCGTAAATGCCGCGTCACGCTCGCTGATTTCAACGCCTTCATTAGCTTGCATCCGAACGACTCGTGAACAACGTCCGTTTAGTTTCAAGATCTTCGCGCATAGTACCAGTTCATCGGCAACCCATCTACTGTATGGCTCCTGTAAACAGTGTTTTACCACGTTCCATTTGTACATCTGCACTGTATACACTGGCCTGACCATGTGAGTTTTTCATATGCACAGAGTTTCACAGATCAACTAGCTTCTCGCTCGATCAAAATGTTTAGAAATGCCGAAGAGTCACCGGCTTCCAGCTCCTGTGTTACAGGAAGGTACAAGTAGACATTTTTCTGTTCTCAACAGTGAGTGTAGCGCATGTCTATCTCGAAATATATGCGAGACCGTATAGCTAAATGCCCAAAAAGTGAGTATATCCGCGGCGGTTCAAATCATGCTTTTGGATTGACGTACTATGCAGTCCATATAAAAAGAAAAGTGATTATCCACCGTGGAAAAGAATGCGTAGGTACCAGGCATGGAAAGTGTGAGTAATTGCATTCTGTATCTATTGTCAGGAAGAATTATTAGCAGACTGGCTCTTGATGGACATCAGAACGTCCATGGTAAAACAAATTATACGCATGGTTTATGTTTATTCAAGTGGTATTCTCCCTCCATCCATAGAATTACACCTACCGATGCATCAGTGCTGGCCCTAAGAGTCTCCCCTTAGTTCATAACTTTTCGCTTAAAATGAATTCGCTTCCGACATTATTGCGTTCCACTGTGAGGTAGATTTTTTCGAAATCACAAAGCTTATGTCTAACAGGTACCGTTTACAGAAGCTAGCAGTCACTGGTAGAGCTTAGTCGGCTGGAGACCGATTGCAGTTTCTCGTTAGGACGGTTTGGTAGAAGATGACACTGGCAGAACCACCGCTGTAATTAAAGATAAAATTATGAGCAGCAAACATTGTACAATATAAACTGGCAACATTCAGGCCTAATTAGAATCATGAGCATCGTATGTCTGACGGTAAAGATTCAAGCACATGACTGTCCGGATAAGGAAGAACATCTCAAAATGTCCCTTTTAGCTTTGAGTTGAAAGGTTATTACTACACAATCCATTAAAAACCTGATGAGGTAATGCGCACTGCCTGATGTTTGGATGAATGCTCATGCCTCCATCCTAGTGAAAGCTGATTACGCTGTTGGTCAAGACCTACAGTCGAATTTACGCCATCCTACAGACATTTAAACTACCCACTGACTCTTGTCCTCTACAGCAGCGAAACAGCTGCAAAATAACTAACGGCTTTTGAGCATGGATTGAATTTAATCTTCTGTTACTTATCTTAAGGTACCATGGCCCTTCTGAAAGATGCCTCGATAAACTTCACCAGATATCCTTAAAGGATTCTTAAATTGCCCTGATTTAAATCCAGCATTAATTCAATGCCAAGTCAGTAAGTCCTGAGCGTGGTGCAATTCTTTGAGTTTTATGCCAGGGTATTACGGAGTCGCCGAACGAAAAATATCAAAATCTTTACCACCAAAATGTGTAGGTTGAAATGACAGAATTGGAATCGATAGATTGTTGTGCCACATGCACCCGTTACCTGATTTCGGGAATGCGCCATCTTACTCTTTCAAGACAAACGCGCTTAGTAAACGTGGATTTAACCAAAAATAAAAGCACCTGGTGCATTAGGACGACATCCATCACATCCTTTTGAGTGCTAAAACATCCCATACACTTGCAACACTTCTGTGCGGGCTTAATTCATCCAAAGGCAATTTTCCCAACTCATCGACTGATGGAAGTCAAAGAGCGTATTCGAAAACCATGGCTTATCTTTTCAAACATGCCTAACTTAAGTAGCCTGTTGCTTAACCTATAAAGAGCTTTTGTAAAAAGACCAGATGTTCATTAGCAAGCCTGCAGGAGGAGAAAACGCAATCGTATCTTTTCCAAACCATGGTAGCAAATACTGTACATAATCAATTCTACTCAGTTCACTGCAACCGTCGAATGGATATACGACCCTTGGGTGAGTCTTCAATGTTAGAGGCGGATAATTCGCCTCATTACCAATTCATATGCTTCACGGCGTTGCACATTAACCTGAGAACAGCGAGTGCTGCATTTCTAATTGTAGAAATTTCTCCGTAATGGAAGGTTAATAGCAGTGATAGCAAATGTGATTAGTGACAAGAATCTAATTTCTATGAAACACGTGATTACTCATTACACGGCGATGCGATCAATCATAAAGCGGAACCTTGTAATCTGATCATAGAACTCTGCTTCCTCCCACAAGAGCTGTAATTTCTTTGTCAACATATAAGGACTTTGCGTGGACTGCATGCGCGGCGATGACCCACCGTGGCAAGTCTTGCTACAACATAAGCAATGCGAATATTGAAACCATTGATAATTAGATGTAGGTGGTGTTGTTGACGTACATACATACATGATGTACATACATATGTAGAAGCAAACGTTCAAACTGGGCCGTCTGTGATTGGGAATCATGCGTTGTGAAATTTATCGTAATTTGACCTGATTATAGCTGCATAATTGTGTTTGGTTTTAAGAAAATGAAATGGAAGTTTTCTGAAAAGATGCTTTACGTGAACCATTGTAATCCTTGGAGTCGTGGAATGTTCAGGGTAGGTTCACAGCTGAACTTCCTACAGAGTAACTGCAAGGCCTCAAACCTCATGAGTTCCGAACCAAGCTTGGATCGGACCACTACGCCATGTATAAAATGGAAAGTTTAAAATCAGAACGGCGTGGTGGAATCATGTGATTTGATGCCTTATTCCTTTGCACTGTGTTTTGACTTTACTCCCTCCCCCACAAGGATTTCTCCTTCAGAGATTGATCTTTGTCCATCAGCAGGAAAATTGATTTTTGGAGTAGAATACTTTTTCTGGCTCTGGGGTTTGGGTAGTTGTAGAAATATTAGGAACGATAATATATTTTTTATATGGCAAGAAACACGTGTTAGGCGAATGTGTTTGGTTCAAAAGGAGTACTATATCGCACGTTTCGTCCTAATTTGGGCAAATCATATGGGTGCAGCAGCGTTTGATCGCTTAGATTGAGGTCGCAATGTTCACACAACTATTCAGGCTCGTAATAGATTTGGACACATGGCTAAATAAGGAAGGACAAATGAAGTGAGATATGCCGTGAGAACAAGTGGAGTCGACGGCCAAGTATCGTAGGCGTTGAGGATGTGAAATGTGACCCTGAACAACGGACGAGTGAATCGTGTTACACTTAATTTACGAACCGCACTCGGGAGCAACTTTTCTTTTTGTTTCATCTTCTTAATACCAGAACAAAAAGGAGGTCTCAGGTTCTCGAAAATATCTTTCCCACCTAAATTAAGCAACCTGCTAGTGACAGCAGAGAATTTTGCTGGTTTGCTTCCTAAATAATGACCTACGCAAAAAAGGACGACAAGTTTGTACGTAAAACTTGAGAATACTTTTGCCCAATATTTTATTCCATTATGGGAAATCGGTTGCAATTTCGATTCGTCAGACTTTGCAGCCACAACTACACTCATCCACTCCCATAAATGCACCCAATAAGTCGACTTGCATAAACAAAAATCCAACCTGTCAATATCAGCTGCGGGGCTTGTGATGCTCCGGCAATTCGTCTCCGAATTTTTTATAGAAGTGAGCTCATTTTCAAAATATGGTTGCAACCTCTTGCAATCCAGCAAGTTTCTAGGTAACAGTAAACATTCCCGGGGAAAATGGATACGCATAATCATTGGGGATTTTCATCATTCAATATTTACCGCACATATACTCCACAAGCTTGCGACTTGCACAATATCAAGTAGAACATTTGAGTAATGCCTCAGTTCCTCTGGTAAATGGGCCAGAGAGCCTGACCAAGTTTAGCCATCTAAGAGTAGAGGGTATTCATTTTGGGCTTTAGATCATGAAGGGGGTAAAACGAAAATTATGCCCCCGGAAGTCACAGTTACGTCAGCAGATTTTGTAGTTATGCTTCAATATCTATCCGGGCCCAAGTGAGTTAATCCTTTCAGGGAAAAGGGTATTCTGAGAAAAGAAGTGAAGTCCACGTACACTGGGTTTTCTAACGAGTTTTTAGTCGTCCTTTGAATTGGTATTACAGGGAGACATAGGCACTTGGTCTGTAGGAGCAATTGCTTTTAACCAAATATGGCACCGGTGAAAAACACTTCTGGATCGCAGTTTTACGAAGGTACTGACTTCTGGTTCTGTTATTTTATTTCCAGTTACTCGTCGATGCGTCTAATTCGTTACATCCCCCGAACAAAGATACAGTTGGGACATTATGTAGATAAGATTTGTGGGTGCTAAATAAGTGATCAGAAATCTACTGGTTGATTGCCGCCACCTTTACTCGTCAGTAAAATGAGAACGAAATTTTGAGTTCCTGCTACCTGAAAGTCGAAGGTACTTCCGCTCTTCTAATGCTGGCAGATTACTTTATGCGGTATTGATTACTATCAGGCCTAGATATGTACCACAAGGTGAACACAAGCGTGGCACATCCGTATTGCGTGTCAAGTATGAAAGCTTCACGACACAAGGACATCTCAATAACGGTCTGCTTTAACTTCATTATTCTTTCATGATGGGGAACGTGGGAACTGATAACTGCCTGCTCTGGTTACGATTGAATTCGCGTTTGAACTTTGATTCTCAGGACAAACTTGGTTTATGCTGGTAAGCCTAACGTCTTTTGGGTATGTCCCTCGAGGGAGATCCAGAACAGCAGAATTCCGGCTGGCATTTCAGCCATATTATGTCACACTAGGATTGGCTGATCAGCTGTATAAGTGACCTTGGACAAGATGAAGCTAGGTCTAATTTGTCATAAAATAATAGCTAACCCTTCTTTAGCTACTTTTAATGAAGAGCGAAATAATGAGTTAACGGTTTGATGGTGCTTGTTCAAATGCTACTGATGGAATCCGTGTTCTAGGAAAAGGTGTAAAGACTGAAGCTCTTCGACTGTTGATCTTGGTGACGAGCTCGTCAAGTTTTTCCTCTGTTTCTCTCTAGAAGCAACCGCTTACTCAACATATAACTCACATGATTTCTTTCACAACGTTTATTTTTTAAAATGAAAAAGTGCTATTTTCTATATGAGTACATACTGAAGTGTCTTGTGCTACAAACGCTCTATACTCAGCACTTTCCCAAAGCAGACGGTTACAATGCATCTGATTATTGTATGCTGTGAATGGCTTGCAGCACTGACGTTTTATTTGACTGTCTCTGTTTAGCAGCTCGGTATCAGATGACTCAAACGGTACCTGTTCACATCGCTCAACGAAAGATACAGAGCAGCCCTCGTCTGGGTGCTGGCTGAAGTTAACACGTGTAGCACGAGTGGGTGGGGGGGCATCCGAATCTCTTGCGTGGCATCTCGAAAACTCCAATTCGCCTGTCCAGTTTTTTGTAAGTATTTTGTGTTCCCCATAATTTATGTTATTCCCTTCATTCAATCCAGGCCGAAGTATCAAAGTGGATTGCTACAGGACCTAGAGGAAAACTTTGTTCTTGAATTTTCATTAGCTGCGACGTGTATTTAGCGACTTTCCTATGGTCTGACACCGGGCTTTAGAAAGGTTGCACACAGGTTTTACTCTCTTCTGAGCTGGATGACTGATTGCTTCCGGATTTATCATCGCTAAACAGATGGCTACACTGAAATAATGGTTACAAATACTACAAGTAACCAATTTTGCATACTGGTTGGTTGCCCAACTTCTGAAATCGAAGGCAACCTAGCAGAAGAAAGATATCCTGTCCCCTTGTAAAAGCATTCCGATGAAATACACAGCTAGTGTTCAAAATAGGACGGCGTCTCCTTGTTTTGCCATGCTTGGACTTTCACAATAGTCGGTTCATATTTACTTTTGAAGGGACTTTGCCAATAATGCGGTCTCTAGCTAAGGCCGGAGAAAAATCCAGCAGCATTTTCCGCGAAACACACTTCAGGAGATATATTAAATTATTCTGGCTTCTTAGGGCTTGTTTCTGTTTCATTACAGAATAGTCCACACTACTTTAGCAATTTTGTATCAGGGGTGCCCAAACTGAATTAAACGTAGTGTCTAAAAGTGTCTTCAGGAGACAGCACGCAAAGAGTCCTAGGGCTGTGGTTATTTTTGAGGATAGTGCAGTCCTTCTTTCAGTAACCTGTTGCAGATGTAAGTTAACTGAACAGTGTTCAGTAGGGCCTTTTCGACCTCAGTAAACGATACCACGTTCAAGGCGACAGTAGGGAATTACAAGTCGTTTAAAGAAATGGGGTGTTCAGCTTGACTAGAAGCCACAAAAATCAACTTTTCCCAAGTGACCGAGCTGTCACTAAATGTATGCTTTTATAAAATTGACTAAACACAATAGACTAAGTACCAGTGAGCTCGCACTCTATGACACGTGAAGATTTTCCATATTATACGTAAGCCGAGTTCTCCGGCGCACTAGTCATTATGAAAACTGGGCACCAGGAGGGATGGAATTGGTTTTTGAGGGTTTTCGATCGATATACCTAAACTCGGGCTATTCGCCACGCCAAACAATGTTTCATCTTTCCGATTTTAAAAAAGTTGGGACTACAACTGCCATGATTTAACCCCCTGTTTGAGGGGTTTAGCATTTTGATTGCCAATTCCGTGGAGATGTTTGTGGAACCTGAAGTAGGTAATCCTTTTTGAGACGGGTTCTCATTCAAAGGTACAAACTAAGCGAAGAGCAACATGATCAATTTACAGGCCTAATTGTCTTGTTCGCGATAAACATCAAGGACAGTACTGGAAGCATAAACACAAACTTGACAGCATCACTTCCGATGAATTCCAACAGATGAATCGGATGCGGCAGAAGCACTTAAAGTATATAGAGGCATCCAATTTCATTTACTCCGTCATTGTAAAAAGCTCCATGTCCACAGTAGAAACACATAGAGCGGAATATCAAAGATGCTCATTAAAACTGATGTTTCCCAGTCGACTGTAGAGAGTTACCTATTTAGCAACTTAAAAGTGCCAAACAATTTCTTGGTGTTCATGGTTGTGGATAAAAGCGGTTCGATTTTGTTATCCTCACGTAACGCAATCAACTTTGTCAACTCCGTGAAATCCATCAATCGAAATTAGACAAACAGATTTTTGGTAGTATGGGAAGATTTGGAAATTTTCAATTAAAATTCCGTTTTATAACTGAAGCTTATCTATGCCAAATAACCAAGAAGCATTAAACAGCCAATTTATCCTCATTAGGAATTTCCAGCGGTGAGCAGCTTTTAAAACTCGAGTGAGTTTCGAACCCGCGACCCTGCGGATAGGAGTTGAACACTTAAGTTTTCAATATTGAGCAGCTGGTCATCAGTGTGATCGACACTCACCCAGACAGAACCCAGTGCCACTCATCCTTTATTCGACCAATTCATATCAAAGGTTCACTTGATGCTACCTGAAGCTAACAAATTATCATCACAAACAAGAGAGCCGAATAGGTCTGTGTTAACACCAATCTCAATTGCATAAATCTACTCCGCGGCCGGCGTTTGGTTTGACATCAATGGAGCGCATATATCTGACCGAAATCTCGAAGCATAGGGCTATCTGACGAGCCCTAAGAAGACAAAAACGGCGGTGGTCTTTCAGAGACATCTTAGCCAATCTGTGAGTAATATGTTAAGTCAGGAAAATGACTTCATATCATTTTCAAAGGTCTCACTGTTTATCCTCAGTAATCCAACGTGTGCTTGGGTACGAATTGCTTGCTTTACGATGGCTCACACAAGAACTTGAAAACTGTGGTTAAGGCTGTATAGGTACTGTCAAATAAGCGCAGTCCCCGAGTTTCCGTCAACCTCATGTTCTACTATGGAACCAAATTACACGGAAGTAGCGAGATACACTCATTTGCAAACAAATTTGGTTTTGCGAGAGACTCACCTGAAACCCAGCTGAATCTCTCGTTTGTGATGTTTTCAGGCAACTGAATGCGAATATCGTAGCAACTGAAACATGAGACGGCTTGGTGCAGGACATTCAGTTGCCTGGAAACATCACAAACGAGAGCTTCAGCTGGGTTCCAAGTGAGTCTCTCGCGAAACCAAATTTGTTTGCAAATGAGTGTATTTCGCGATTGTCAAATAAATTCTCGAATTTTCGTTCGGTCCAAGCCCAAAAGTCGTCCACAAAATCGATCCATGAGTAGTGTTGTTTAAGCGTGAACACAAGTAACTGTTTAATTTGACAAAAAACAGTTCATCAGCACTTTGAAGCACTGCTCCGCTGAATTAAGGACACAGCGGCTATGATTAGAGAGGTGCACTTCATAAAGGGAAGCTAAGTGAGTAATCAACTACTTTAAGCGGAATATATGACAAAATGTTTGTGCAATTCGTTGAAAATCTTAGGGAGTCACATGGATTCACAAATGCAAGCCCCAAAAAACAACCTAGATATGCAAAATACACTCATTTGCAGACAAATTTGGTTTTGCAGGAGACTCATCTAAAACCCAGCTGAATCTATGATATTTTAGTCTATGATATTTTCAAGCAACGGAGTGTGTTACACCAGGCCGCCTCGTGTTTCAGTTGGTAAGATATTCGAGATATCACGGTACATGTATAGACGTAATACGCTACTCATAAGGTTGCTGAAAATTCTCCGACAGCTCACGACCGGTTTCGCGTTTCTTGGGACTCATCAGGTAGGCTCACTCCCCGAGTTTCCGTCAACCGTATGTTTTACTTGGATCCGAATTGCACGAAATTAGCTAAATACACTCATTTGCAAACAAATTGGTTTTGCGGGACACCCAGCTGGAACCAAGTTGAATCTCTCGTTTATGATGTTTCCAAGAGTCAAGAAGAGTGAAACCGGTCTTGGACTGTTGAAGAATTCTCAGCAACCTTATGGTTATTGTATTATATCTATACAGCTTTTATATGGTTTATAAAAGAAACTTTATTTTAGGCTTTGAACACTCATTCCACGTATGTAAGGTATAACACAAAATGAACTACCCTGATACTTAGATTCGTTTAAAGCACCGTCGGTAATCGGGGCGTAGTTGGGCTGACTGGTAGCCAAGGCGTATTCAAAGTTTGTATTAACTCCATCTGAATGGAGTCGGATGGCTTACGAAACCGAATTCTGAAGGATTCAGTAAACTCAACTCAGCTGATCTTGCTTGATTTGAAGATGCCTATTAGATAACGGGCACAGAGACTTCTCTTCCACGCCGGTCTTTCCATACCTAACAAAGATATGTTTCATCACCAAAAATATTCGTGTCCTAAAGGAAGTTTTAATGCAACTGGAGATTGCGCAAAACTTGCAGAACCAGGAACAGAGTCGTTTCTTGAATCAGTTTATCTATCAAAACTGGTTCCATGACGTTTCTGAATAAATCTTTGAAAAATCAAACCAAACCTGCAGCCACTGCACTCAGTTTCCACGCCAAGGACGAATTTCACACCATTCTCAATCGTATCGAGATGTGGAGCGAAAACAAACTCAGGTCATTGGTACGCTAGAAAACCTGTCAGACCCAGAACGCACAGAATTTAGCTCCCTATGTCCGCCGGACTGGGGAAAAAGGAATCTACACGAGAGGAAAGCATCATGCGTGCAAAGTTTACCTGAGACCGCCTGTTTAAAGTCCCCAGACAGTCTAGAAAGTTACACAACAACAACCCGCACACACATAGCATTTCCTCGTCACAACCAGACCATATGTTATTGAAGGCACTGCCAATAGGTCACAAGTTTTGTCCCGGTAATACACTTGGTCATTTTGAAAGTCTGTGTGATCTGTGCTCTGATTACACATAGATTTCGAAACCCAACACGGAGCACCATAACTAGACGTCGGTCAAATCCTGCTGTCAGTGCATTTAGTACAGGCTCAGATGCAAACAACCGTTGCCAGGAGAATGTTTTGAAGCTTCAAAGAGTTTACAGATTAGCGATGAAATACTGCTTTCCAAACCAGATTAAATCGTTTTGGTAGACCAAACTGACTGGGGAGGATAATAGCATTTCCTTGAATGATTCAAAATTTGAAAGGTAAACGATCAGCTGGAGAACACAAGTTTTTCAGAAGGCTGCGCCGCCTGAGGCAGATAGGTGTCATCGTTGGCCAAAACCACAAGCGCGTTCGTCACACGTGCACCACAATACCCCGAAATGCAGAAATGCACAATTCTAGTCTATCAATAAGTCTCATCCTAGGTATACTCAACACGCCGCCAAATTTCATGGTGAGACGGCCCGTCGATCTATTAGGGTCTATTACAGCGGAGATATCAGTTACACTCTAAATGATAAGTTCAGACTCGTTGACAAGGCCAAGTAACCGAGGGATCTTCGTCAACGAATGTTTCCTCTTGACAGTTACATTACTGACTAATGCACCTCTAAAAGGCATGAATGATTACGTTCGTTAGCTGCATTGCATCAACTAAACTCCGCCAGTTTAGTCCTATTATTCAGCTTACTTTGGAACATGAATACGATAGATAACTGCACTTCCTCAGTGTCAATATGTGCAAGAAATCAAACGAAAACTCTTAGCACAAAGTGGAAAGAAAGCGAACATGTACAGAACAAAACATCCATTTCGGTAGTTACGTTCCACAAAAACGAACGCAAAAACTAATACTACGCCCAACCACAAAACAGGCCTACAAAAAAGCAAAAATTACTGGATAACGATTTGTTGTAAAAAATTGAAACCTATGGAATCAAGACCCGCAATAAATGCATAGGAAAGATGGGTTTACATCGCTATTCCATTTAAGAAGTGTTTATGCAGATTTGTTGACCATAAGGTTACCAATTACGAGTGATCCCAGTTTTTAAGCTGCCAGTCTATGCCCGAGTTTCAGTTCCTCTTTAACAACAGGTTCCAAATGAAAGACCAGGTGCCACAGGTTACCACCAGCTCTTACTTTTATCCGTTCGTACTCTCTTATCAGTCATACTCGCTTGGTTGCATACGTGTCAGGCAGAATACAGTAATACAAAGTCACTTCACATGCTCATGTGTTGCGGGGTTACATCCGACGGAAAATGATCACCCGACAAACAAAAGAAACGCCTTCCGTGTCGTCGACGTGATGCCTCCAGATCGATCAAGATTCGTTAGACTCTGTTTGTCATCGGTTGCTGAGGGAGTTGAAATCCGGTTATGTAACCTGGAGTCCTCCGGTAAGATGTTAGCCGTGGCTAAAGGTCATTCCAAATAAGACACCACAACTGAGAATTCCGTAAACATTTTTCCGAAGGGACTTCATGACCCCTCTGCCTCCTTTAGCCATTAAATTACACACAAAATTAAACAGAGGCCCAACTACACTGTTTCAACCGGCAGAAGGATAACCATTAAATGCAGTCGGAAGAATTAATCCACATGCTTATCTCGGCCGAAGAGAATGATCTAATTCAAACTCACATATCCACCACTGATTCTTCAGCATGCTTCCAAAGGGCCACTGAACGGGGCAACAAACGCAGCTATGACTACAGTTTACATTTGGTCAACTGGCCGGAGTTGATGCGTAATACTGCCATCTGATGTTTTTTAACAGAGACAGGCATAATAACTAGCCGGAAAGCTAATTGGTGAGTGCAGTATTATTACGATGGACTGCTTATAAGTTCGGTGCAAGGTGGAACTTAATACAACCGACCGGTCAGCACTTAAGCGAAAAAAGCTGTCTTTTTAATTATTGCAGGCTAAGCCACAGCGTGTTTTGTCAGGAATGTAGCATTAAAGGTAGGATACTCGATATGAAGGTCAAAATGGGGGCCTCGCTTTTCGGCAAAAATCCAGTGTGGAGGCTTCCATATAAAACAATTCATAATGAAGGGCCAAGAAAGCCTATTCCTAACTACAGGGACTAGTGGAGGGACTGGTGGTGGAGGACAAGTTTGCCCAGGGGAGCGTGGATTCAGGTGAGAGGTGTAAATTCAGATTCGCAGTGAAATCACACAAGCCGTAGACAAGGGAGAGAGGGTGAGGGAAAGAAAATGTTTTATTCGGAGGAAACACAAGGCAGTAATTATTTCCTCTACAGTAACGCTACATATAAACGTGTTCTTTGGAGATAAAGTCATGTGTTTTAAAATGGATTCTTCTCGTTATTGTAGGAACAACGGTGCAGCACATTCAGTTGCCTGGTAACATCACAAACGAGGGATTCAGCTGGGTTCCAGGTGAGTCTCTCGCAAAACCAAATCTGTTTGCAGATGAGTGTATTTCGCCAATTTCGTGCAATTTGGTTCCAAGTAGAACATGAGGTTGACGGAAACTCGGGGACTGCGCCTACCTGATGAGCCCCAAGAAGGGCGAAACCGGTCGTGGGCTGTCGAAGAATTTTCAGCGACCTTATGAGTAGTGCATTACGAACAATGGTAAACATTCAAATGAAGTTTGGTCAGATTTGTAAATTGGTTGGAACAGATTACTTTTCACATTGCAGTCCACCTTCGCAGAAAACGTAGTGGAACCATTTGCTGGTTCGCCGAAACACCTGCTTATTCCACATTGAATGTCATCTATATCCTCGAATTTTTTTTTACTAACCCAGGCCCTTGTTAAACATGCCATTAATCTGCAAAGCAAGGTGAAGGACAGCAACATTATCTGGTTTCAGTCAGTAATTAAAATATTTTCCACTGCGAAAGAGACGTGGCTTTTGAAGGAACCAAATATATACCCAAACCATACCCTGGGTTAAGGGGAAAAAGAAACCTCATAAGCATTCTCGCTGAGAGGCAGTCCTATTAATTGTTTACAAAAAGAACTAGAGCGTGTTAAACAAGCGCCTATGGAGAATGGCTCCGCAAGGTAGACACTTTATATCTGATTAATCTCCGGAAGACTGAAAGACCATGTAAAGTCCACCACCCTTGCGTCGATATTTTGTTCAGATTTCAGTTCTAGCCCCCTTCACATAATCAGACCGCATTTGTAAGACAAGTGCCTAACAGCCTCTTGTGTGTACTTGTTTGCAAGACCATGTCAGGTGTCGTGTGTTGGTCGTACAACAGGGAGTTTGTGCGACAGAATACGCGAACACCGCCTTTCTTCACTAGAACATGGAAACTGTGTATCCAACTCAAGAGTCATTACTTCGCACCTGGCCCAAAACGCTCACACGAATGATAATGGTCGAGCTTTTTGCATAACTTATTGGGTGTCCAAGAACCGCTCATGATCTGTGAGAATCCGTCTCCTGTCTATAGCTGAGCTTGTGCAACGCTGGATTTTGAGTACAAATAATTTGTAAACTTCACACTTGCTTTGTACTAACTGCGCCTTCTTCATACACTAGGTATACGACAAAGCCAAAACATTCCTTACTTGATTGATTGCTCAAATATCTGGCCAGAAAATAAGCAGCAGTCAAGCAAGGTGATCAACTATTTATTTCCATAGCACCCTAGGTCTATCTGCAACTTACGAAAATAGACTGTCCAATTAGTCGTTTGTTTATAGTACACAACACAAACCCTCTTACTCTTGACGCTCTGCCTCCATTTCACAGTCCCCATAAATTCTTGTTCTGAATAACGTAAAACTCTGGAAACTTCATCATTTAATTGCTCTTCTCATTTGTGCCAAGTTCGAAATCTTCAGCTTTTTTTAAGATAAATGATAATCTCGGTTGGGCCACCAAGAAACGTATCCTATCTTCCTAGCATAAATGATGGGAACAACAGCCAACTGGAGTGAAGTATACGAGGAAAGCAATGACCGATTCTGCAACGGTTACATCAGTAGCTCTTGAATGTAACTCTGCACTTCCTCCAGTTTAGTTCGTACATTTTGCTTGCTTAGATGAGTAAACTCGTCAGTTTAATTAGCTACATAACAGTTTACTTCAAAGCATCCCTGAATGAAAGTCTCATATAGGGAAGAAAGGGCGAATGCACAATCTGAAACAGTTGATTCTGCCGAAATTATTTCCGCCTCAAATTTTTTTTTCCAAATTGTAGTTTGTATAGTGGAACATTCCCGTGTTGGGCGATTAGCGTGTTTCTGACGGATTGCATTACACTGTGTGACGACATAGCATTTGACACGAACACAATGCCAGATAAGGTCGAATATCATTCTGCTTCAATGATTCAAATGCTTTCGCATGTTTGTTTGTGGTAACTTAGAGCATTCAGTCAATCCCACCCTTAGCAATGAAAGACTGCTGTCATGCATCAATTCTCATGAGGTACCTGTGTGGGGTGGGGAATGAGTCAAGTAATCATGTGGCCATGAAAGCTCCTTCATAGCGCCTTCCGGGATAAATCAGTGAGGTCAGCCTTGATTAGTAAAGTAATCTTGGTGTTTCAACAGCACAAGCCTAAGATGAGGCTTGTCCAGGTTTCTCATTCATTTGATTCCAAGTCCCGTGTTTACACACTGCGAATTGACACCTATAGATTTTAAAGGAACCCTAGTAATATGAGGAAATTTTCTCACAAAACGGTTAGCTTGTCTGGCGTAAACACAACAAAAAGTCCAGCTTTTTTTGGAGAAGTAACGGTCTTGTTTTTGTACTACAAATGTGAAAGCAATATTCACGTAAGAACTGAAAGACAGTGTAATAGAAAATTGGGTTCTTTATTTGATAAGGTTAGTTTGTTTTTGTTAGCACCTTTTGGACATTGTAAGAAGCATCACTCCAGTGGGTAAAGTTGTTATTGTGATTTGACAAGCTGGCGTTTAGAATATGAAAACTACATGGGTCAAACTGCTGGCGAGATCAACAGTCCCGGGGATACTTGTCCATATATACTGGATACTAGTGGATATACATATTCTTTTGAATGTAATCTTATCCTGCTTTTATTCCACCTGGATTTTGTGTTGACAATGCAGGATAAGCGGAAAAATTGGTCACATCAAACCAGTCTTCAGCCAGTCCACAGGTAATTGTACTGTGATTTATTTCCCGGTATTCCATTAATTTTGCCTCCCTCCTCTCCAGTAGAAATGATAGAAGCTGGAAACGATATAATCCCATTTATTTGGTTGCCACGTAATTGTCTTCAAAAATATGACTAGCTTTTGGTGGACAAACAGTGGGTTTCAAGTTTCTGTGACGATACTTGACTGGCGGTTCAATCGATCATCACAACCAAGACAGTTACTGGGTCGTAGTTCGATGAGTCGGGTGTATCATAAATCCCATTGAGGTAGAATGAGTTTAGGAGTTTAATTTGCTAAACTCAGTGGCTGATGAGAACAAATGATCACTACAAACATTTGATGAATGATTAACCAAGTCAAATTTATCGAGGATTGTCAGACACATGTATCATATGGGTGGACGTGCTTGGAATTTAGTACTGCACACCTGTATGGAACTGTAGTGTGGAACTAACGGTAGCGTGTATTGAAGCACTATACACAATGGTAATTAAATGGTCTGCATCATCGCAATCTAAGTGTATGTGCAGCGGGAGTTTTTACGACCGTACTACACCGAGATATAAAATAAGTCAGCTGCAAATCCGAACTAATGTATCATGACTCCCCAAGACTTTTAACAACCTAATGCTAGCTTGCTTTCAGGCCCGTCTGCTTATAGCTCGAGGGAATATTTCCTCTAGAGGGATCTCTGATTTTGAGCAGAGAAAACCTTACAGTGGCTATCGAAGGGATATAAAGCGTTTTGCTGTCGTAGCTTGTTATCATCCATGTATTCTTGGCGTAATCTAGTCTAGTCTTGTCTAGGTGCAAAAGAAGATTTTGTGGTCGCGCTGTACGCACAGCTTGACAGTTTCACAGACGTTCAGCTGCACTATGAGGCGCGCTGTTATGAACCGAAGGAGAGCTTTGTGGAATAAATCCGCTAAATAGCTGCATCTCAGTATGGCGTAATAATTGTAGCATCTTGAATGATGAACAAACCTTCATAAAATAATCACCAAGACCACTGAACGGATAGTCTTACAACTAAAATACCCGAGCTACCAAGAGGAGAGGTATTCAAATTCCTGTTCAAAAATATATGAAGGCAACGCACATTGGATTGTTCTGTCTGGTGTTCCGAGCTTAAAGCACCACACACGTCAGGCAAACGAATGTTTGAAAGTAAAATGGGGTCAACAAAGCATGTTGCTGAGAGGTTGAGTGCAATGTGTAAGAAACTGGGTTAATCCTAAATTCATTAACCGAATATTGTGGCCCAAATTATGCATGATTTCTAATGTGCTTGCCTGTAGCCAGTGCTCTGATAATTCCCCACCATCCGAGAAACTCGAACCTTACATGAAGGTACACGGATGTGGTTGACTACCTCATTCTCCTCAAAATAACCCCAAAACAATATTTCACAATCCAGTCAGTTGTGCAATTGTATCGAGTATTTACAATAAAGGCAACAGCATTTTGCCTTTTCGACAAGATCACAGAGCCGATGGTCCAAGCTAGTTCAAGCTTGGATAACATTTGTAGTTTTCATCAATATCTAATAATATACTGAATGATTTCAGCCCAACTTATGAAAACCGCTCACAAAGCACTGAGAATCTACCTACCTATGAATTAGTTGATTAAAATATCACAAATTACGGCGGAAAAGTTGCTTCCATCTAAGAAGTCGTCATTCGAGGAGTCAATCAATAGATGGCAACATGATGTGGCTTTTGTGATTGATTGAAGGATAACTGATGCTATATCCTGTCTGAGTTAAGGCTAATCGCACTTTTGACCAGCCGCTCGTGGCCAGATGGTTAATTGTTCAACCACTGGCCAGCAGGTACCCTGTTCTCCGAGTTTTTTGAGATGTGCTCTGCTGGTTATACTTAATACGGAAGAGACATCTGAATATTTCTTCTAGATTTTTCTGCATAGATTGGCTTTTCTGGGGTGTCATAAGCAGACACAATGCTGACTATCATGAATATCCTCGCAGATGAAAATTTACGATAGATAATCTTCTATTTACAGCCTGCCGGAAAGTCGTACTTTTAAATACTAAAGAGGTACTTTTTTGTATTTTGAGTAAGCCGATTCTGAACGAGGCTAATAAGTCTGGAACCAAGGGAGACTCAACTAAATCTCTCTTTATGATATTCATCTACTGAGTGCGCTGTCCAAAGGCCGCTTCGTGTTCTGACTGGTACGATATTCGGGGTACAGCGGCATAATTTCATACAGAAAACCAAGGCTGCTGAAAACCCTCGACAGTCCATGACCGGTCTTGTCCTTCCTGGAGTTCATCAGTCAGGCGCAGTCCCAGGTTATCCATCAACCTCACATTCTACTTAAACCTTTCAAGCGAGAAGTTCAGTTGAGCCTTCCGTGAAAAACAAATTGATATGCAAATGAGTGCGTTTGTCAAAAGCTGCCAAATTTTGGTCCAATTAGAACGTAAGGTTGAAGGAATCTCGGGAACTGCGCTTGCCTGACGAGCCCAAGGAAGGCGAAACCGGTTGTGGGCTGTCGAAGTGTTCTCAGCAAACCTGTGAGTATTTTACTTTATGAAGTCTGGAACCACTTGCCTGAGGTATTGCTTATTACGGTGTTAAATGTTAGGATCATTTCAATTGTCATTTTTAACGAGCATCACCACATCGTAATGTTGGTTCCACATAGATTTCATTGTCTCCAAAACTCGAAAAAAATATTCCGTAATGATTTTCAGTGATACGTTAGATTTAACTTACGGTTGTGTTGAAAATATTGTTAAGCCTTTTGTGGGATAAACCTGCACTCTATCTGGATCGCAAAATTAGCAGACA
Source organism: Opisthorchis felineus (assembly GCA_004794785.1). NCBI lineage: Eukaryota > Metazoa > Platyhelminthes > Trematoda > Opisthorchiida > Opisthorchiidae > Opisthorchis > Opisthorchis felineus. The sequence goes on from SJOL01007337.1 coordinate 564,528, forward strand.
GGAAAGCTATCCTGAACGCAGGCTTTATGGATTAAACGAGAAGAGAATTTGTAAAAAGTTCATCCCTGTTGGATAATTTGCAGTTAAAGAAAATAATAAAATGCGATTTTCCGGAATTCATCTCTCTCAGTTGAAAGCTTTCTTTCAACCCGTCAAACAGACACCTAGAAATTGTCACGTAGTTTCCAGAGCAAATGAAAAGCAGGTGCGTAGTATTCACTGGTTAAACTGAGAACACGCCGTAGCCCAACAGCAAATACTCTCACAAGTTCTTTAGTATCTATAACAGCCTCTTTGTGGGAAAGCAGTTGTGCCATCCAGTTTTTAACCGTGAAGATAAATTTGTAGGTGATAATGTTTACAAAAAATTGACCACAGTCTCCCGCGCAACGCAGACAACCTTCTAACCTAGTATCATCTAGTATATTATCCAAGTGTGCATTTTGTTGGCAAGAAAGTTGGCAAAACTCAGAATTTCTTGATAAGAGGCACGTTTTTTTCTAGTTAGGTTACTAACTGAGCTTGTCCACAATGTTAGGTGAATGGGACCTGGATGCCACGTTGCTCGGGGAAACTTATTATTGGACTTCTCTGATAAAGAATGGGCTGTCCTTTTGGGAAAGGGAACGGTGTGTTCAATCAAACATTGAACCTCATGTCACCAGACTAATCTTTTAAATCTACAACCAGTGACTTAAATTTGGTTGCATACCTAACCCTAGTTTCTAGGCTGACGGCGAACACTATCCCATAACATACACTATGTGAAATAGAACCTGGCTGCCAAATAAAAAATGATCCCGCCACATAAGACTATAAATATCTGCGAGATTTGGTTAGTGAAGAGTAAGGAGGCAGGGCATGATCTGCGACCGGTGCATGGCTGTTTGCTTAAACCTATCTACAGGATATCCGGTATCCATAATTAACTGGAAAGACATAATAACTTAATTGGTGGAAACTAACAATTCGTGAGAATAAGGCAATTGTCAGATATTGTTTTCAGTTATAAAGGTGGAGAACTGTTGGTGTTTTTACCACATTTATTTTGTGGCTTGTTTTATATGGAACAACAAGCATCCTTTTTATTGTACTGCAAGTAGAGTCTAGCTAATGGTATCCAAAAGGCCTGAAATCGGCCAGGACAATGAGTGCTGTTTGGAACAAGTTCGGAGCTGACGCAAATCAAAATTTAGTTGAGGATGTCAACCAACTTAGGTAAAGGCCCACAGCTTGAGCTCGTTTCGAGTAGGTCAAATAAGCAATCAGCGTTGACGGCTACTTTGCTTTAATTATGTGCATTATTTTATGTTAACTTCTTATATTCTGAGAAATGATATTGATTAAATTACCGCAGTCAAATTTATACGTCTAAAAGCCGCTGACTCATGCGATTGATTTGCCCATGACATAGCCACTGCTTAATTCAAATACCGTTTTTGAACCGTACACGACAGATAGGTATTCCAAAAGTTTGTTTCATCTATAAACACATATTTTTTCTGGTATAACAAAATGGGTAAAAGAAACTTGTTGTTTTAAAGCAAAGCAATTAGTGTGCGATTGGATGTTTATAATGGGTTGCGACGCCATCGACTAGAAAAGGTGCCTCAGTTGACAACTTTATTTGTTTTCATGTATGGACAGTACTGTATAAAAAAGCAGGTAATTGTGAGTTCTGCTGGCAGCAAGAATAACGGTAGATTCCACCGTGAACACCGTGATTTTCGGATCCCAGGATGTAATTCCATTTTCCTGTTCAAAATGCTAGCAACGGTTAGTAATACATTCTTATACTTCAATTGTTTGTTGTGTTGGTAGAAACTAAAATATACAATGCGTTCAAGTTGATCGAGTTTTTGTGAAGAACCAGAATTTAGAGGCATGAATCGAAATGCCGTTTTCCTAAAGCAATGCAAACTGGGATAGTGAAAACGCTGTCGGATTCCAACCCACCCACACAAACAACTGTTGGCTCCATCGAGGCATGTAGCCTGTTTGTTTGGATTGCAAACAATACATATTACCTGACCTAGAATGCACATCGATGCTTTTTGTGCGGATGTAGAAGTTTTATGGATGACCTACTAAGACACCTTGTCCCATTAATGTCTTTCAAAGACCTAACCCCCACCCCTACAACTTAGTATGGTCAACCTGTTATGTAAGGAATGATCTTTGATTAAAATGTTCGAGCGAATATTCATCTCATGAAGTTTGATGCTTATAAAATGACCCTTTAGGTGATACATCTTTAGTCGCTTTAACATGCAATCGTTTTACTTCTTTGAAGCATATATTTCCGGATAAAAAGCCAGGCCGCTTAGATTGTCGGTACAATAATATTTATTGCAAGTTATTAGACCGGATTGCTTCAAGGTTTTCACCTACGCCAGTACACCCTCATCATCAAACGATAGGAAGAGTTTGCAGTCCATATGCTTAATGAGCTTGAGGGAGACCAGCCAGAAAAATAGCCACATTGTTACATTCAGCCTGGGATCTGAAGTTGCCTCATCGTTTCAGTGGACTAAAGAACAACTAGTTCAACGATGCAGGAGTATGCTCAAGCAAATGTTTACTTATGTAAACAAGGGCGGCCACTAAAACCTTGTCATCAAAAAGTGGACACAGTTTACTTGCATCATTACATAACCCTTAGAAAATTTGCACCTAGAAGCAAGCCCACGCATACCCTCTTGAATAAAACGACAAAAGCCTAAATTCCTATATTGGAATTCCTTATTTCAGTGACCACCGCTGAACTGATTTAGTAAAAAAGCAGCCCACATCTTTTGATAGTTTCAATGGTATTGTGGTTTTCGTGGGCGAACTGCTGTCTTGCCCAAAGGTACTATGCTGTGATCTTGGGCGCATAAGACCGCTGATCAATACGTTTGCTGTAAAGGTCAAGACTGGCATACCGTATTTAAAGCTGCATTGGATTCTCGACAGTTCTGTTTTCCTGTAACTTCCTTCGATAATTATTGCAATGCCAAATACCAGCCAAGACAAGAGTGATAATGTGTTCTAAGCCGCTTATTTTTGAACTAGGTACATTCACAATGCGTCTCTTCTTGTTACTGCACAACGCAGAAAGAGACTCCTCGGTGAAATTTCCAGAATTTAAAAACTGCAGCTTCAGTTTGCTTCGCAAATCAAACACGGAAATGATTTTCGTGTTTATTATATTGAGTATGTAGTCCAATAATCTAATATTGCAATATCAGTTTCAGTAGGTAGGGTTTAATTTTCCTGTCAGTATATCAGGAGAATAAGGACACTTGTGCAACAAGTAACACATTAAACTTCCTTATTCTGGACATTGTTTTGTTATGTTTTTGGAGCATTCAGGAAACTAGTTTTCAAAAAGTACAGTTTATTCACTTGCACTGAGTTACACAGTGGGCTCTTGGAAATAATATGACCCCAGCGTTAGTTAAGAAATAGTTGCAAGAAATAAACCTCTTAAGTATAGAAAGACAACTCGTAAGTTGAGTGTTTTTCAGAGCGGGTTATTTTGCTTATCAGTTGCACCAAAGAAAGTTAGCAAACTTTCCTTGACCAGAGTTCCTCTCGTTTGTCACATATTCCACTCAAACACAAAAAACTTCAGATAAAGTAGTTGCAAATTGCAGGAACAAAAAGTCTCGAGAAACCTTGAGTCAGGTAAGCAAATCAAGTGAACATTCACAACTTTGAATAACTTTATGCAGCATACGCATCACTGTGTTTGTAACGAAACAATCCTTTCAGTTTACTTGCTCAGATCATTTGCAGCTATCAGAAGTGGAAACTGATAAATGTTTAGAGCTGACTGGTCAGGTAGCCATCCGTTTTTGACTTTTAAATCGACTGGCATCAGTTGTTCGCTTTAGCTTCAGGTAATACAGCCCCTACATTACTGATATTCTTGTTTTGTATAATGGTGACTACCCCATCCAGTTCATTTCGTATATGGGCTGCGCAAGCTAGCTGACCGGGTAACCTTTTCCGAAAACTGCGTCTTTTATCATTTGGAGAATATGATGGAGGTCACTGGGATTTTCGCTTTTGTTAAACGTTGATTGCTCAGCTTGTGAGAGGAGAACCAATAGATATTTTTCATACCACCTGTATCTGCCGTCACACCTTATAGTTTATCACGACCACTGGTGATAATCTACTGGAATCAGACTTGATTTGGCTAGAGATGCGGCCACGGCTAGAGCCATAATCTCTTCCGTCAGGGTTTATAACCGTCGCATTACTGGTCGAATGCAGCAAACACGAAGAAAGTAGGAAAGTAGCATTTAACCAGTAACGGTAACTGCCACATTATTTCTGTCATCAATGTTTGTAATAAGTTATATTTTGTTGTCTCTTATTACATGTACCCAAATGGTAGAAAAATCAATAATTCATACTGACATAGATAGACTAGAATAAAGATAGTTATTCATGTTAACCACGTTGCACTATTGCATCTTAATTAAGACCGTGTACGCCCACTGAATATCTACCCATGTCGCGCAAAATATGGCAAGTATTGTTAAAATAATTAATCGAAACGTCCGCGTACAATTGAGGTACATCAATACACTAAATGGAGCATGACAACTGCTCGTATTGGCCACCGCTGTTTTAGGAAGACTTTGTTGTCGGTGAATCATTGTGCTACTGCTCGAGTGCGTTTGTCCAAAATGAGAACGGCCAATTCGACTTTAACATGATGCAGTTTTACAACGTGCTGATTTTGAATATTCTCGTCAAGATACCAAATTGAAACAAATTTATGATTTTTTTGCCGTTTCTATGGGCAGCGGATCTATTTGCAAAATGTTAATATCTCTTTTGATTTGCGGAAAAACCGAGACACTCCAGCAGACAGTGACATATTCACTCCTCCTTTTGAAGATGACCGTATTTGGTCGGTTTTTGCTAAATTGTTGGTGTTTTAATACAAACGAATGTCTACACATTCCCACGGCATGAGTCATGGAAAATTTACAGATCAAAGTCTATAATAAACTGGAACGACAGCTACCGATGCGCAATCTATTCTACACGCCAAAAGTATCCGACGCAGTCGGAAACTAAAAAAACTGTTTGAAATAAGCAAAATAAAAATTATTAGAAAACCACCAAGTAACTAGGCTTAGGAGAATCTTAAATGTGTAATAGTTCCCGGCCAATTTCCCCTATATTATTGTTAAAAAGTTGGAGCGCCATCAGTAACGTCCCACGGCAATTGAAGCGTCGGATTGTGAAATATTATTCCACTACCCTGTGTTTCGACTATAAAAGTTTGCATATATATCTTAAAAGGATTATGCTTTTTGGATGTGGGCGGTAAAATAATAAATGGCTAATACTGTGGCTCGTTGGTTAATGAGAGCCATGGATTGCCATCAAAATGTGGAAACCTTACTGCTATTTATTTCAAGGATTTGAAACCTACTCTTAGAATAAAAAGGTTAACTGGATAATTCGTCACATTCTTTCTGGTTGATTCTGGTAGAAAAATTGCATTTGCACAAGAAACAACCGTTTTTTCTGCTGAGGATTGTGAATGGTTTGATTAAGGTGGCCTCATCATTTTAGGATAACTCAAAGGAAACCAAATTCTAAAAGCGAAATCTAGTACAAAGGAATTCGACATATTATAAGTAGACATATCTACACATATTGGCGGAAAACGGTAGAGGCACCCATGCATTCAGTAAAAATCATGGTCACACGAGATATTTTTTTCGTTAGGGCTCGGTAGATGGGTGTCCGGCGAACTGGAAACTTTCCCATCTGGTTTAAAGGATCACATGTTGCCGATCGACTTGCGTATATAGGACATTTTGATTAATTGAGTGCAAAATGAAAGGACCTTTTTGGCTGAAAAATAAGTTTACTTCAAAGGTGAAGTACGTGAGTCTCGACTAAATTTCATGTTTCCTACCTGCAAAATAATTTCCCTGCTCGCCACGCAGTCCAGCTAAATGGAAATAGTCCTTTTTATTATAAAATTATACATTGGAAATAACCACCATTGGGAAATGCGGTGGCTTTTTTTCTCCAAAAGGTACCTTAAACGGATGAGTGGAACGAATTTCTCAGTCAGCTTCTAACATATCTTGTAAGCATTAAAATAAATAACCACGTTTTTTCTCTGGGTATGTCTACCACTAGTATTATTTCCTTAGAACGGAGCCCTAATTACTAGTGCCACTCAAAAATCTACTGTCCTAAAGGTTCCTATTGTTCTTTGCTGAACGCCTTATCTGAATGTTGCATCTTCTTTCATCTTTTCCTGAGAGAAACAAAAGGCCAAAAAATCTGTAAACATAGAGTATCAAAACCAAAAGTGTGCAGTGTCTGTCAAATTCCGGGACAGCTTTGACGTAACTTCTCTAGGCGGCTTATTTACGTTAGTACTTTGTATGAATATGATCACTTTTTTGAAATCAATTGCCGTATGCACAGGTGTTCAGCTGAGTGGAAGTCCAAGGCATGCTTGTAATTGCAAGGGGATTTTGTGTGCACCCGAGTTCGGTGCGTGCTCACACCTGGTTACGTAGACTGTAAAAAGAGTGAGTTGTTGAGTGGTGTAATTCCTGAATTCCTATGGGTAATCCAATGTTGGTGTTATTTTAACTCATGTCATCATTCAACACGAACGCTGAAGTGAGGACAATGGGGGTATTTCTGGAAAACATATTTTGTGAACGTGACGTGTGTTATAAACTGTTGGCAGTAGGAGAAGTGAAGCAAGCGAAGTTAGTCTATGATGAAAAGCCGAGAAGCACCATACAGCTTATTGGGTATTACCAACTGTGCGCATTTCAAGAAACTTCAGTAGGGAGTTTCGAAGCCACAAACGCCCAACCAGTGGTTGAACACTTATCTGTTCGGTGAAGGGTTTCTGAACAGCAGTGTGGTTGACTTTCATATATACGCGATATAGCGCCGCTCGTCCTTCAGTCACGGGATCCACGTCACGTGGTCACACCTTTTGGCTTGTTACTCGAGTAAGGACTTCTAAGTTGGAAGTTTCACACATCGGTTGAATTTTATTCTTTCTCGGAGCTACCCATAAATTGCTGGTAGTGTGGGAAGATTTGGGAATTTTTTTTAGCCTGTAAGTGAAGCCAATCTGTTCTGCTGATGATCACCAATAAGGATCAAAGAGCTGTACAATGATGCCCGGGTTTTCTGTATAGTCTGACCTCAATGATAGGACGAAATCTCCACCGTATAATAAACTAATCCCTGGTTGCCCACAGAAAGCCGCAGCTCAGTCATCCCAATTCAGATGGGTTCATATTACCCTTCATACTTGCTCTCGCTAGATAACGTTTAATCACAGTTTCTTCCCACATAGTTATACAGAAAATAAACCGACTTATCTGGTGCACTGCCTGTGGAATCTGACGTGGACCCTGACCACACTATATTCGGGATTGCTGTTTTTATTAAAGGTTAATTGCAACCAAAGCTATCTTCGAATATGTAAGCATTGTTTTTCTATTTAAGATTGCGTGCAATTGAAGAGATGTAACTGTGTTGTTTTGTTTGTGTTTTGAACTACCAGCTGGTGTAAGCAAAGGCCTCAGAGATAAAAGATATGACACCTTCTCAGCAGTCGCCTGATGCTTTGCTTATTTGCCTCAGGTTGGGAACATAAGTTTGCCTCGCGGAACAACGCTTGAGCGTCAAACCTTCAGTGATCTGTGACCTGATTGATACGGTCAGAACGCTAAATCAGCAAACTGAAGAAGTGAAAAAGAATGCCAGTAGAAACGAGGTAAAGATTAGGGTTCTGAAACCACCAAGTTGCACAATATTTCCATCCAAACTACTGGAGACAAAACTGCATTAGATTGAAGAAATTTTTAGGCCTCTCTATGTTCCAAGAGAAAATTCTTTTGGTTGTAAATTGTGGACAAGGCCAGGCTCTTCCGAACCGATGATTACTAAGCTGGTTCCAAACTTTTTCAAATTTATTGAAGACCAAATACTGTTAAGTCTGCTTTAATATTCATTTACCTCACATGGTGACTTAAATGACCGTAAATCTTTTCCTGCTCACAGGCATAGTCGTTTCATGTTTTGATGTCATTTGTTACGAAACCTCATAAATTGTCTGCTCGCGGCAACTTAAAAAAGTGTGTTAACCGTTAACCATTCTTTAAACGCACGCACATTTGTGTAAAGAGAGTGAATTGCATGCGAACGTTTCCGCATGATCTTCCGAACTGTTCTCCGATGGGAAAAAAATGGTCAGAGAATAGGTCGCAGCATAGGTCGATCTAGAATCACGGTTAAATCGGATTCAAACTTAAGGTCCAAACTTTTAAAGTCTGATCTAAGAATAAAGTGGTTTTAGGCCATATTGCCTAAATATGCAATTACTGAGCACCAAATGCACCCTTCTTCCGAGCCAAAAAACCCCTAAGTGTACGCATCCTCTAATCGATAGTAGGAGGTTTTATGGCTTGATGGAGAACAGAAGGGTGTAATTATCTGATATTGGCAAGCAGTCTTTCTTTAACATAGTAAGTGGTGGTAGACGGAGTCTCTTCCGTGCGGATCTTAATCTTGTTCCTAGTTTCTAATAAAAACATTAGTCACAGGCTTGCGGGCACAAATGAAAATTGGCTACATATTGGTGTCCTAATGAGAATTTCCATCCTATTCCACTGAGCTTGGAAGACCTGGGAATCATCTCAGACCTACTGTTGTTACTTGTTATTCGGCGAGATAAATACATGAAATAGCCCGGCCAAAATTGAAACCTAATGCGCGATTGTGTTGGCGATTCTACATCAAAGTGAGCCATGGGCACTCTCACTCGGCTGGACCAAAACCATCTAACATTGATGCTTGCCTGCAGTTTTCAGCACGTGATCAACCGGTGGGTGGAAAAAAGATGATTTATTCAACCACTCCAAATTTTTATCTGATGGACGCCACTAACCGTGATTTTAAATTTTAAAATGCTAAATGACCATCAGTAGTAGAGAACAATAAAATGGTTCCTTTTTAGGCGCTCAAAAATTCACCAATTTCTCAGCTGTTTCGCGCCCCTGTGTTCAGTTAAAAAATGTTTATTTTCCTACGGATGCAATACTCTGCGTGCAGCTGTGAAACTTAGCAAACGAAAACTTGGTTTCCAAATGCCTTACACAAGGGGCGAACGTGTACAATTATAGTTTTAATTGGGAGGCTTCAAAATTTCGAATGAGATTACCCTCTGTAGGTCAGGTGAGTTTATGCTTGAAGGTCGAAGAACACTGTACAGCCATTTCGTGTTTGTCCAAAGACATCAGTATTGTTCATTTCGAAACTATTCAAGAGGATTTACATCCGGAACCTTTCCAATATTAACTGAACTCTGTACCGTACAACCAACATCCTTGGAACAGCAAAATGTCCTTCATGCATTCAGGGAGGATGTCTGAATAGGAATATTTCAGGTCAACTGACTCCACGATTACTAGCCACGCGTAGGATGATTTCGAAGCTAAGAGGGTGTGTTTTGTTTAGAGAAGAGGTCTCATTGAAAACTGGCTGACTAATTCAGGAGTGTTTTGGTGGGAATTATCGGTGTACATTTTTGATATTTCAGTTGTGTAAAGCAGTAGATGTCTTGTGAGTCTAATTTACTTGTCCCACCTTTGTGGGATCTGCGGTAGTAAACAATGTCCACTTCCAAGTTAAACAAATGTCTTATGCGGCCGGAAAACGGATGTTGGTTTTAAACGTTTGTGTAGAAATTCGGAACTTTTCAGTACTAATAGATGTTTGTGAGATTCACGCTGCCGACAGATCCCAGCAAGAATGAAGATTTGTTGTATTATTTATTAGTTATTAGGCCGAATGAACCTCGTCATGTGTACCGGAACCTACGGGCAAAATGGCACTTGACTAGGCGCTTGGGACCGATTCGATTTGAAATCCATTGGATGACATTTCCGTCCGCTTCAATTGAAAATGCCTTTGCTTTTACCTGTTGGTAGAATTAACCTTGAATCTTGAAATCTGAATTGTTGTTTATTTCCTCCCAGGCAAATAGAAAAACAATTCAAACATTAGTGTGCAATCATAGCGAAATAGACCGGCTACAACTGAGACACTGGGGCTACACGTATGTTGCAACACCAACGGTTTTTCACTTGGACAACAAGTTGTGTGAAGAAGCATTTTCTAGGCCATTAGCGTATTGTTTCGTCTGCACCTTAGATTGTGACATCGGCACTCGCTCGACTGTAGTCGAATCAATAACGGTTGCTTTTTTAATCACTTGTAAATCCTCAAAGTCACTCTCGCGACTCATATGTGAGGCGTGATCCACGTTTATCGGCGTAAAAACTAACAACAAAGCAATCCTCAGCAGTGCAACAAAACGGAACAAAGTTAAAGCTTGCAATGTAACACATGCAGAAGCCTACTGAAAACACTGGGAGGAGCCAGGACGGACTACAAGCCAGCAGAAGATGAGTGAGAGGAGGAATGATACTGGATGAATTATGAGAACGGACTGCCTAAATGCTGTGCATTGATTTGTTAGTAACCCGGTTTTATGCAATTCACTGATGAAAACGGACAAAGTTTTGTGGATCATATAGATCATCCATATGATACACTATATCTGTAATAATAGTATGTTGATATATCGCATATATCATTAATGTATATATTGTGTGTACTAAATCATCATTCGGACTAACATTTTTCAGATGTAAGCAAACTCAGACCATGCACCCAGCTATCTGGAACTAAGCCTTTTTGGCTGATTTCAAGAGAAGATAGAGCACAACTTCAGAGCAGGCCCGTAAATTTGCACATTTTAACTCCGGATACCAGTGCAAGTGTCACGGTTTTCGTCAAAAACATCAGCGTCACACATCACCTTACTCTACTATAACAAGACAGTTAACGTGGCACTTTGACGCTGATGCTCCAACCCAGACAGGAAGACCCGATAATAGTGTTGGCCGAAATATACACTGGGCCTGGTTCAGTTTAAAGTTAATTTGCAAATACGGGTTGAACTCTTGTGAGGTTGCCATGTCAGGAGTAAAATGTATAAATTCAAACTGACTAGTAAAAGACAGAGCCGGTCAAAAGGAAGGGCACGTGGAACTTACTATCAAATGATTATTTAAATCACGTTTTCACGGGCCCCCTCGCAATCTATGATATGATGTAGAAAAATTAATCGGGTTCAGGTGATCCGACAAGGTCGTAATAAATATTCACTCCACTGCATCTGACTTCAGACTGGCCCACCGTCAAGAAAAGAAATCAAGCGTGAAATGTGCTAACAATATTGCGCTCCGTCATTTTTGGCTTGAAGTCCAGCCATTTGGCGTGGCAGCTATATTTGTTTACCTGGGCACTTGTATTAGTTTTGGTGGACTTGCTAAAAACGAAGTTGCTTCTCGAAACGGGAATGTCATGGCAGCCTAAGCCAACCTTCAACACCTATGTCACCGGCGTGTCTTCAGGGTGTCCGTCAAGGTCAGGGTACAGAGCGTGGTGATGCGATAAATACTGCTCTGTGGATTAGAACTATGGCCGCTACGAGCACAGAGGATGCGAAATCTGTCAGTGTTTGATTTTTGGCGTCTGAATCATTGGCCAGGTCGGATTGGCAATACTGAGTTGTGCCAAAATGATCTTAGAAGAAGGAACTCTGCCATGATTAGTGAATTACTCACTCTTAATAGGTTATTCTGATTGGGACAAGTACTGTGCATACTGCAGGACCTTTTCCCTAGCTGAACTCCTTTTGCACAGCCCTGCTCTGGGTGGAAACTACCGTCATGTGGGCAGTCTGTGACCTGGCAACGAAGCATGGATACACTAGCCAGTGAACTCACTCGGGTCAACGAGTGCCGCCTAGTTGAATGGGGACCCCGTACTCAACTCGTCAGTGGTTAATGATGCGGCAGATATGGCTCAATCAAGATGTCGAAAAAGCACATGTATCAAAGCTATATTACTTGAAGCCGCATCGGTTTGCGCGGGCAGAGAGAATAAGGTGTTTACTTGGGAGTGACTGTTTTCTAGGGAAATCATTTTCAGCCTTTCGTATGACAAGCCCTTTGTAAACCTCCAAGGATGCCCCATTGGCACCTAGCTTTTATGAGTGAGCTGCAGTTCGGCATCAAGTCTACCACCAGTACAAATTCCAGGGTCTCTGTATGTGAGATACTTTATAATAGTTCAGTCAAACAAGAAGTGAAAATTGGTTTACTGGTCTTACCACGTAGATTTTTTGTATATACCCCTCCTAACTAATCAGTTTTTGCCATTGCCTGAATGCAGCAGCCAGGAAGTAGAACATATTATCAGCTTCTCCATTCTTAATAAAACTAAATATTATGTGGAGACGTTAAGAGACCAAGTTTCGCCATTGCCGCATCGGACTGGCATTTTTATTTCAATCGTAGCGCAAGTCTTCATGAGATATTTCGCACTGTAAAGTTTGATTTAACAGGTTTTCGGCCAATTTATGTTTTAATTTAAATTGACTAAATTTCACCAGCAACTCGAAGACATAAAGTGCTACTTTGGAGAACTGTAGTCCAATCAGGAATAAATTTATCAATAATTAGGCCACGATTCTTGTAGCATCTTGCGCTATACTGCTGATAATCAATCTGTGGTCTTCCTTGTTTAGTTTGTCAATTTTCACGAACCGCGCGATATCCTGCAATGGTTTATTTCGCATCCCAAAAATTTCTTATCAATCCTATTTTGGTTACAGAAGTTCATTAATTCTATAAAAAGGCCCAAGGGTACTATATGCAAATCAGACCCTAGATGGGTCAAAGCGCGAAATATTTTCGCAACTCTAAAATCGGCATCGAAATTCTTTGGTAAGCATCACAATGTCATATAACTTTAAACATGTAATGAGCATCCTGAACATATTTAAAAGCTCCACGTATTCAAATCGGTGGACAAACAAAGTCAAGAAAGAAGCACTGGAAATTTTTTAACGAAGGAAACTCAAATGGAGCAACCTGTTTACGATGCATTTTAATCACACAGCCTTAGTGCTTTTGATTGAAGAGGGACAAGGCCGACAAGTCATGTTAGGAAACACGGTAAACCAATTACTTCTGTAAAAATGTGGGCTATAAATTCTCTAGATGGACTATGTTAGATTCGCCGATAACTGGAAGTTGTTCCACTAGTTTTTTCCAGTTCGCTCACAGCGACAGGAAAGTGAAGTTGTCTATGATTATTTCAAATTCATCTCGAACATAAACTCTTTAACGGCGGCGTAATTACCTGCCACCGACCCATCCATAACGGCATCCACTCATCTTGTTACACATGTACTCGTGCAAGTGTTTTCAATTCTAACTCCTGTCACCCCGGTAATCCTTCTCACTCGGTCACCTGCCGCTCATTACTGGACTACTCCGCTGAGTGAACCAAATAACTCACTGTGTTTCACCTTGTCGGTAGCAAAAACCCATTTATAGCGTAGCTTGTGTTTCAATCACTGCATCTCAGTTGCAGTTAAGATCTGAGATGTCGAGGGTGTATCACATTTAATATCACCAATAATCAGGATTAACCAACTCAGATTTACTTGTTTCAGACTTGTGGTAAATTGCGATCAAAATCTGAGAATCCAATGGGGAAATCCTATGTGTGGAAGCTGACTTATCATTCCATTCTAGTCGGTTTGGAGTATCGGAGGGGGTCACACCTAAATTACAGAGTCCGGCTTCCTTTTTGCAACAAAAAATGGAACCTCGCGTCTTATATGTAACGTGAATTTTACCTCCAGCAAAAATGATATGGAGGCAAGCAGCTTCAACAGTAAGCATCATTAGAAAAATACCCAGTGCAGAATTACAAAAAAACAAACTATATATATTCTATGCACCAAGTAATTTTCACGCCCAAATTAGTGGATGTGCTAACACTAGTGAAGCCAACCGGATACACTGTGCGCATCTGTATCTGTTTCACCCGTGGTATGCACACCTGTTGAACATCAGTCTGTAAATAAATTTAAAGCAATGCTGCCAACTTATGGGGGCACAGGGCGTTTTCCTTGGCCCTTTAAATAGGATGCAACCTTTACTTTTCTGACAATGTCTGCATATGCTTACCATACTATAAGCTCATGTTGTGAGTCACGAAAGAGTTGGTTTCTGTTCTTGTGGCTACTCAAACGCGTTATTCTCAATGAGGTTGACTGTGAAAAGTGTTCCGTTGATCTACTTGCTGGCTACTCAGTTTGGTTTTCAAATCAAAAAACCAAAACTGTGTCCCATTAGTAAAACATGTGCAGTACTCTGGTACATTCATGATAAACCAGTGAAACTTGTTTGTGGTGAAAATTTTCCACAGCTGAGTTAACCTTTATAATAAAAGAGGTGTAGTACCTATCCACTTCCTACTACCGAATTTTCACCAATTATTGAAGCTTTATGTTATCTTATTACTATTTCATCTTAATGAAGGGATATTTATTACAAAATGTTCTCTTTAACTGAATCAGCTTACGCAACTGACATTTAGATATTTTGGTGGTGGGCTGAACTGCCGTGAGATTATCAGTAAATTTGACTCTCAGACAAATGTCCCCGGAATGAATGTCCTAATGTGACTGGAGATTAAATGGGATCAGACAAAATCAATTAATAAGCGATATACTCCAAGACCTTCAATTTTACTCCTAAATGGGTGATGGCTTGTTACTTACGTTAGGAAGTATGAGCGTCGTTTGGGGCAGCATCCGAATTCCTATGGTGTGTCATAATGAAATGCACTGTGGAAAGTAACTGATGTTATTGGTTGCCGTTTAATCGCGACTGATCAATAAAACTTCAAGTGCGGTGTTTTAGGTGGAACTGGCTTCTAGCTCGTAAGATTCTGGTATCGTTTTCTAGTTTGAAAAACGATAAGTTGGAGGACAAAATGAAGTCATGAGCCGTATATGTAAGCGGTGTAATCCCGTCTAGTTTTTCGCCTGCCAAAGCTGTTCATTTGTTTTGTTTTGTAGGGATAAAATGAAAACGAGCAGGCGATTGAAGTTAAGCACTGGTTGTGTCTTTTTTTCTTATCAATATCGAAGCGAAACGTTTCCTCCGATTTATTTCCTTTCAGAAAAATATGCCAATGGTCACATGAAAGTTGCAGCTTTTATAACAGACTGCCTGATACAAGTGGCAGTAACTTTCAAGTCTGTAAGCTTAGCAAATGACGGCGTGTTACTTCCCGGACAGAGTTTTTAGAACACTTTTGAGCATTCAGAAAATAGAATGGTTAAATCTTAACTTACAAGGAAACTTGAGTCTTTTCATGTATGCCATCTTTAATGGAGGCGTTAAGGAGACATTAATGTGCACAATCTACCGTGTTAGCATTTGAACATCCTGATTGTGCTGTCTTCGAACCATTGACGAAGGGGTTTGTACTCAGAGAGCTGATGGACCAGACTAAAAGATGTTGATCTGTGGCACAGAGATATTATTGAAAATTTGTAGTCCAAACTTCTTTGCCATGATTTAACGCTGCAGTTACGCAAACATATTGACTGAGCACCAAACGCCAGTCGATTTGATCTGTTTGCCAGATTCTCCATCTAGGCTCTGAAATATGGCTGGCTAGAACTAAGATCTTTCTTCCATGTTAATAAAAACACTGACACATTTGGCGTATAGTTTCTGAGGGCGACGGTTGGATTCTGACGATGGCTTGAGAAGGAAAAACGATAGATACTGGCTTACAAGCGTCAATAGATAGTCTAACGAATAACCTACATTGAGGGTGCTTCCTAACGTAGGAAAATTTACTCGTATCAAGAAACAAGGTATCGATATAAAAAACGGATTGTTGTGGTTTCTTTACTGTTGTGAAAATGGTGGCCTGTAACGAGGAGAGCATGAAATTTAGCTACTGCATTACAATTGTGAACTCAGTGATGTGTATTCAAATCGATTTCAGTCAACCCAAATACAAAATCAATCTTTTGTCATTTGTAAAATGACGGAATACATTTTGAAAAATCAAGCACAGAATAAGCGCCCTACCGCTTGCTTTTACGGGCTATGTGGCATAACTCGCTTCTAACGCCTTTTTTGTATGACGCACATCAACAGTATTAGTATTGGAGGAAAATTAATGAACCAGTAAAGAGGCCGCAATAATCTACAACTTAAGTATCAATATACCCTTACCCCCTAAACGTACAGATATAAAAATATTGCACAAGTTGATTTGGTTTTTCTGAGAAGCGTTTTTAGTGGAACCAGTCAAGTGGATGCCAGCACCTATGAATTTCGGCTTTCAAAGAGAAGCTACACAAACGTATGTCAGCGTCTTTTGGCAAGGAGTATCGTTGGCAATGTGCCGAAGTATTAGTAGGTTACGTACGTTTGCTGTTTGTTGGTCAAACAACTCTTGGCGAATAGACTAAAAGCCATCTCATCAACAAACAGAGGGATCCTTAGTGGTTGCGCTGGTAGCCACGGATCTGTTTTCGGCTGTGCTGAATCAGTTCATGTTCTTTCATGAAGCATTCAGGTGTGTGTCGAGAAAGTCTGGTTTGCATGCGAATGTATTTTGCGATGTTGGAACGCAGACAGGATACAAGACTTTGAACGGGGTTTTTAAAAGGAATAAAATTCCTCCTCTGCATGGAAACGAACAAAAGTGGATTGTGAGTAGCCCGTATTTTAGCATCAAAACCGGTACGAACTACATGAGAGTAGTATCATAGGTAGAGATATAAAGTTGACAAAATGGCAACACGTGCGTGCGTGATATAGCCTATTGAAGAACACTAATAGATTGTATTGCTTTTTTGGATTTATAGGATAAACCGGGTTTTGATAAAAGTCGTGTACAGTGAAAAGTAACCAAATGACTATAGCCAAACTATTTTGCACAACTTCAGAATGGAATGCACCGACTTGGCATTGAAAAACTTTAATTTAAAGCATAGCACGTTTTTTCATTACCCAACCAAACTGGTTCACTTCTGGGAACACTAGCAAACTTGACGTTTGATGATGATTGAGGGCACCGCTCACGGAAAGAACTCACGCAACTCGTAATGATTGATGGAACCGTCCATTCAACGAAAGCACGGGATTTGTTTATGTGCTGTGATCGATATAGAGCGCTAAAATCCATGTGCGTGAGCTTTGTTTTTACTCCCAAAAACTTGATCTACCGCTCTTTTATCAAGGGAGATTTTTGTTTGAATCACATGCGCAGTATGCCTACTAAGATATTAATGAGACATTTTGCTGTTGATATTTGTGCATTCTCTTGGGCATTCTTGAATTTGTATCGATTTTAACTATTAAAATGGTGTAGACTTCATGGGGGCAAACCTCAAACAGATTTAACTTCGGTCGCAGACCATTGGGTATTACATTTGGCCATTCTGTGTAGGCTAGGTAAACTCGTTAAATCGCAGAATTTCTGAGGCGTTTGTGTTACCAGGTTGCAGTATTTAGGTGGGAGGGGTCCGAGATTGGATCATTTATCCGGACATGGAATCAGTCTGAATAACCATTTAGCAGTCAGGCAGAATAATGTGCAAAAACATAACCGTTAAAAACAGATATCGTATTGGTTACCTATTTTGAAATTAATGTATGATTGTAATAATAAACAATATTTCTAAATGCGTTTGCTAGACGTTAAGTTGAAAGATGGTCTAAGAGAGCGTTTTTAGGTATAAAACGTCCTCTTATATATTTGCGTATACTTCCACCTGGCTCTGTCAGCCGAATCCGAAAGAGAATGTTAATTTTCAAGCACTGTTGATTTTGCGATTACCACACAGGCAATTCACAGGGGACATTTCTATTTTAACGTGACGGTATGCTACAGGTTGAGTAGGCGCATCAGCTGGTCCCAGATTTCGGCAAAGCAAAAATTTGGAAATATTTATCCTAAATTTTAGGACATCTTCGTATTTCGCCTGGTAAAGGGGCAGGAACGATAACAGCATCTGCAATGCTGATCAGTTTCCGTTGAATAGAAAGGAAGAAGGAACCTTAATTTAGTTACACGTCTGCCCCAACACGACGGTATTCTACCTAAAAGCGTAGTTCTGTGCGGACGCATTGGAAAAGCCCCTGTTGTGTTGACCCACAGTTTTGGGGAAGTTGAAGCGGCTGTTAAAGCGTTTGTTCGTGTCTCAACAGTCCACTTAATATGAAAATCCATTGGTTTTCTGCAAACGTGCAGGTTGTTGTCTCAGCCGGCACGTCTGCAATATTCCACATTACACTTTTTTTCTGAATTGAATGTGACAAAATATTATATGTCCGTCGTTTGCATTTTGCCCTTGGTCGTTGATTTTCTGAAAAAAAGATTTTGTAAATATCCTGGCCCATAACTCTACTATGTTTACTCCGGCCAGCATTATGGCCTGCTTCACGCACCAAAACGTTAGCAACAGATTTGAATTTGAAAACAAAAGTGAAAGCCCGTTTGACTTGAGCTTTTGACAAACTTGGGATAAGGAGAGACAAACCAGCGGACATTTTCCAAGGTCAATGAATACTTAGTGGGTGTTTGTTAGGGAGTTAAATGGCTAGGCATAGCTTATTGCGGTAGGCCGTGAAACTAATAGTTTTAAGGCTGAACTCCTGAAAACTGTGACACACACCACCAGTTAAGTCTTCGGGAGACATCTGGTGACACTTTTTCCATTCCTCTCTTATCCATTTTGCTTGCGCCGTTCAATTTCATATGAACCTCACTCTTAAGAGCATAAAGTTCTGAGTTTCCCTTTGCATGTTTTAATTTTGTTCCGTCCTTTTGCTCACTATTGTTGACGTTTATGCAAGTAACTCCACTATCCACTCTGCAATCATATGTTTTGCGTTAGGCAAGATATTCGAACAACAAAATGATTCTCATTATAATGACTGCTATTCTGGAAAACGTTTTACCAAGTTACTTTAAACACCAAACAAGTCACAAATCTCGTTTTCCGCTATTGTTATTTTATTGACTGAATGCCTGAATCGGTGTGTCATGCAAATTTACCATAGGAAAATAGAAGTGTATCAGTCTGTAATAACTCTAAAAGTAGACCTTACAGGGGAACAGCTCTTTGTTGTTAATGGCTGTAAATTATCCCTGCTAGAGTAATGTAAGGATTAAATAAGCATTTATTCAATGATATTGAAAGACCGTTTAGTATAATTTTGTTTCTACGGTGAGTGATTTGGCTCATCAAGTTTGTCGTTGCAGGGATACCAGCAATGGCATATGAAAACTGTGCGTTCTCCATTGACTCTGTGGGTTTCTACCGCGAATGCCTCTGTTGGAAAACTAGTCGCTATGGACGTGAGTAGCTCAAGAAATATCTTGCTGCCCTGTATTCTATAAGGTACTTTGTAAAATTATGCCTTTCCAAACGTATGGCTGCTTAGGCCCCATTACAAAAATAGTACATCTCCTACTTTTACCCACCTGAAACTGCTGCATGGGTGAATTACCCATTTGCCTTGCTGAACTTGTCGTCGTTTCTCTTTGAGAAGAGCATTCTTACTCCCAAACAACTTCATCGCCAGCTTGTTGTCAGAGGGTTGGAAAAACGCTTGAAACTGCTCTTTAAGATAGCTTGAAGTACTTTGTTTCGTAGATTCATTTCCTTGTTCAATGAAGTTACCATCTGCTAGCGCAGCGGCGGAATGTGATGGAAGGGGAAAACCACCAGTGTTTGTGGATTTTTCGCGGCTTAATTCAGTATTTTGAAAAGGGCTTGGGGAGCTGGAAGGATAGGGGGCGTTGAATGCAATCTCATCTGCTTGAGCTTCTGAAATGCGAGGAAAACTTGTCTGTTGCCGGCCTGAGAGGTCATCAGCACTGGTATTCCTCCTCAGTGGCCTATCGTTCTTGTTGAAGCTATCCCTGAATGTCACAGCCCTCGTGGACTGAGCTGCCGACATGTTGGCCGTGTTGGCCTGTCGACGACAACGAGGAAACAGACCAAGCCCACTGTCAGCTGCAGTTGTATTCATGCGTCGAACCATGTGTTTCTTATCTCTTTTTGGCCGCGTACTTTCCGACGGATCATTTAGAATTCCAGTGTTTGTTCGTGGTGTGTATGAGTGGCTGTTGGAAGTTGAGGATTCTCCGAACTGTATTCTATCAAATGTTGGTTTATCACTCTCAAACGGCAGGTCGGCATGGTAACCGTCTACGGTTTTGTCTACACTTTCTTTCGGCGTCTCAACTGGCATATTGTATCTTCCCTACTTGACAGGATGATTGCCTGTTGATTGCATAGCGTTCAAATTCGCGAGTGAAACTTTTCTCAAACAGCTGTATATTGCTACTCATTGAATTCCAACAAGAGTGTGTAGAAGATATTGGGACGAATTAGCAACGTTTTGTCTCTGAACTTTCTCTGCTTGCTAACTTGTACTTTTTCATGTACCTCACATGATGATGGGCACTTCCTGAGTTTGGTAGGACAGATGCAATTCAGCAAAGATGATTTCTAGCAAATGTGTTTCAGGAAACTTCTTATATTCCGGAGAGATATATCTGCTATTTTCAGGAGCGAGCATAGCAGATGATGGGACGAAATCACGTATCGGTTGACGCTGAAAGAAGATTGAATGCACAAGGACGAATTCTGCCCAAAATGTAAAGCCACTTTGTTTTTGTAGTGCCTTCCTGAGAAATTGCACTCCAAAAAATTGGTCACCATGGACCAAGATGTGATGTGTGCACAATTGAACGTGAAGGTTTGAAAAGTAACTCTTTT
This sequence comes from Opisthorchis felineus, assembly GCA_004794785.1. Classification (NCBI taxonomy): domain Eukaryota; kingdom Metazoa; phylum Platyhelminthes; class Trematoda; order Opisthorchiida; family Opisthorchiidae; genus Opisthorchis; species Opisthorchis felineus. The sequence continues at coordinate 585,280 of SJOL01007337.1, forward strand.
ATTTCCTGTAGATAGATAATGTTTTCCACTGTTTACGAACAGTTTGGATTTCAGCCTCCTATTGGCTTACGAATTTCGTCTAGGCGATTGGACAATCTCACTGAACGTAGGCAGGTGAATCTTAAATTTTCGTGTGGAAAAAATACTTGTTTGGACAGTAATGGTTACATTTTTTGGAGATTTCTTTTATGAGACAATCACCCTTTGGATGGGTGTGCAATTTCTTTTCAACCTACATTTTCTGACAATTTTTCTGAATAGTCCACTAGTCAGTTTACAGATAGTATTTATCTAGACAAAGCATCCAACCATGTCTGCCAACAGTGTTCTGCCAAGGGATATGTCTCACTTAAACCGCCACTAGATAAATGCTGGTATGACCTGGAAGAAATTAAACATTCCTTCAGTTGTTCCATGGACACAATCAACTAAACGACATTTTACGATTCCCATTATCAATTTCCAGAATAAATGCTAGTAATTTTATTACTCAGTTTATTACTCAGGAGCTATGGCACCACGAACTGCGTGAAACAGGAAGCGATAGCCCACGTAGATTTTGTGCATCGTTGTTTTAGCGTAAAGCTGAAACACATTCGGCACTTTCTAAGTGAAACCAAGTGCTGAAAATTTGCCTTCGCTGGTAGCTTTTGTACGTTACAATAATGGGCACAGCACTTACTGCGTACTCGATTTAAAGTTTTATTAATTGCTTGGCACTTCTAGTAAGCGAGAATAACTTGGACTTGTCATCCTCACCGCTGGGTTTCTGAATATCTCCGTTTTCAATTATCCTACCGTTCAGCTACATGGCTGAATATAAGGTTGCGCCACATTCGTGTAAGTGGACTTGTATTGATACACGTTGATTCATTTCGCAAAAAACTTTCTGAGTTTGTCATTCCATATATGGTTTGAGTTCATCTGTTGCTTGTAAAACAAACCAAATTTCTACCGTCCATCTTCTCCGTCTTCCTTCTTTACTGCCTTTTTTAATTCAGATAACAAAGCCAACATCGTCAACTTCGTTGTCAGCCAGTAACGATGTGTAACATGATGTTTCAAAACTCTGCGAACTCGACAAGCCAAAAAACCTGTCAGGCTCCTCTTTGAAGCCTAGTAGGTGCACACTGCGTGCGCCAGCTCAACATGTTCATTGATTGTCATAAACGAAAGTACTCGCAAGGTTGCTGAACATAAGGTTGAAGGAAAATCGGGGACTGCGACTACGTGATGAGCCCCAAGAAGGGCAAAACCGGTCGTGGGCTGTCGAAGGGTTTTCAGTAACCTTGTGAGTAGTTTTCTTTATCAAAATAAACTGCGATATCTCGAATATCGTACCAACTGAAACATGAAACGGCCTTTGCGCAGCACGTATCATAAACGGGAGATTCAGTTGAGTTTCCCGTGAAAAACAAATATTCATTGATGATTGATTAATGGTGACCCAGAAAGAGCAGCCTGCAGCCAGGACAGCATTGATGTTATACACTGCATTACACCACTCAGAGTCTACCGGTCGATAGTGTCTGCAAAATCAGTCACACTACATAGACATCCAAACGTGATCCGTACATAACTGAGTCAAGGTTTCAAAAAATTCAACTTCCGCGCCACATCAAGAAGAAATCTTAGTTTAAAATGGATCCTCTGGAAAGATCTACTTAGGTGGCATAACATGAAATCGAGGGCAGCTGGAGTTGGAGCAAAATGGTCTCATAAATTGTTCACCCCGAATAAGGGCCCACCTCCAAAAAATGCTGCTCCAGCCCTCAGGATGTTTATCAATGACAGTGGATAAACGTTTAGAACTTTCAACATTGCACTTACTAACAAGGCCCGATCTTTTTTATTAAGAAGACCATTTATCATGGAAGTTGGATGTTGTTTGGCTGCGGTGAGCTAGGATGTACTGGGCCAGGTTAACCACCACTGCTATCCTCCGGACGGTAGTTCTAGTACAGCCTAGCGAGCCCAAAAACCGAGCTTTCAGCATAAAGGGACAGTTTGACTGAGTGACTTTAATATAACAAATTTTGGGCTCTGCCTTGTGGTGCATGGATAATCATGGTTTATTTAGTTTTTCCAGCCAGCGCTGCAAACATCTACCTGTATCGTAATCCCAATCCTTCGATAAAAACCCAGCCATATGGTCCAGGTTTCTTAACTGTTACATTGTGATGAATTGGACGCTTTCATCCTCCGATTGGAGGTAAAGTTTGTTCTGATCAGTGAAGAATAACATTGAGCACTGTCGAGCTATTCGTAAGCTGTTAATGATCTTTAAATATTAGGAACGCCACATAACCTTCCACTTGCTGTCTACTGAGAGTCTCCACGTGGAAAATGTGCGTCTCAAATAACGCATCCAAGAATCACAATGGTAGGTAAAGAATAAATTATTTTTTCTGACTTGCTCACATGATTAGATTTTCCGGTAAAAATTATTGCAGACAGATCTTGTTCAATGCAAACCTCACTTTTTTAATTTAAGGCAGGTTATCAACGTTATTACAAACAATTTATTTGGATAATGTGAGCATAGGGGAACACTAGGTTTCCAGCGGTTTAGAAAAGATCCAACCACTGTTAAGCACCGACTCCAATTTCATCGGCAAGCTGAAAGGTAACCTTCCTGTTGCTGGACTGTTCCCAAATACCAGGTTGTAAGGACTAACACTATTTTATCATGAGGATTATCTTGGACGAATTTGTTGCCATAAAAGTAAATCAGAAAACAGTCACACACGTCAAATGGTAATAAAATAAAAAAAGAAGTACTCTGAATTGATTGTGGGGTCACGGGTAAAGTTTCAAGGCACCTATTTGATTTCATGAGTTTCCTCGTGCCAGTTGTACATTAAGCTCTCTACGGGTTTCCAGGTTTTTATTGCCTGCTATGTAAGAATTGCGTTTAAAATGATATCAAAAAGAGAAAGCAAATTATGTATAAAATTACGTAGTATATTATGTATAATAACTTTTCATACAAAGCACGAAGAATTGAATATTACTCTGATTTCAATTCGGTTATTCTTTAAGACGATTTTGGGATTTGGAAGGTCTATCCAAATGGAGACAACTAAAGCCATGTTCTGCAAGCGACCGTAAGCGACTGTTACATTAGATGAATCGAATGATGCTACTTGAAGGAACAAAGTTTGGAATCTTAACTATGGATGTCACTGTCGACATTCTAAACAGAAATACGGATTTCTTAGAAAGGACCAAGATCCATGACGCTTAGGAAAATAGTTAAAAGTTTAAAATCAGGCTTTGTCCTGAATAAAACTTTCGAGACATAAATCATTAGGATAGACGTAATATTACACCTTGTCGACCACAATACCCCTGATATCGGGCTGCCTATCTAATTATGTATCTCTTTGGTGGTTCACTTGCGTGCACTCGTGAACAAACTGTGTGGTGAGAACTTGGGCATTCAAGTTTGTATCTCAATCGTCTTGTCTCTTTGCAGTTACATTGTGGCCACATACGAATCGGATGACGTACCTAAAGTGAATGGCTTTTTGGTTGACTGTATATCAATATCTTTGAGAACAAACTGCGCGTAACATTTTGTACGCGTGTGGAAGCATATTGATTCTTGTCAGTGAAAAATAGCTTTTTCGGGGTTGGTTTACCGAATTTCATAAATCACGTAAATAACATCAATCCAGCAGAGATGATCATGTGTGATTCATTTTCCATTTACGTTCATTCCATGATTTATGTATTGAAATATCAAAGCCCAGTATGTTCATAAAGGAAACTATTAACAAGTCTACCGAAAATCTTTGACAGACCACGACCGTTTTCGCACTTCTTGGACCTCATCAAGTAGGCGCAGTCTTCGAGTCTCCGTCAACCTTATGTTTCACTTGAGGTTCTCTTGAAAGCCAAATTGATATACACATGGGTGTATTTTTAAGAGTCTAGTATTATTTTGGAGGAAGAACAAGGATGGTGGGCCTCGAAGCGAAGAATGAATGAGTTAGTGACAAACCAGAGTTTAGGATCTTCCACAGCAAACGCCCAAACCAGTACCATCAGCATGAATATGCCCACCTGTTCAGATGTGATCCGCCGTGCGCTGGTGCAGTAGTAGTTACGCTTGTCAAACGTCGAAGTTTCAAACTCTGGGCGGCCAACTATATGCACTGCCCCCTTTGGTGCCAACCCACCAGAATAGTTGCTCCAGGACAGGAGGAGAACTATTCAGACGAGAGCGATGTGCATTCAGCATTTTACTTGTGATGATGCTTTTGATCTCCTATAAGAAAGCTCTTTTCCAGAGCATATCGCTTTCACGAGCAAGACGGATGGGACAACTCCAGTTTAGCTCTAGGTTGTGCATCGATAAGAGCAGAAGCCGGGATCACAGTGTGCTCGTCAAGTGCGATATATTTACCTAGTCCTCCCTAAGATTGCGAAAAGTTCCCCGCTTGTACTTAAGCTTGGTAAAAGCGCCAGCCATACGCACGCTGCAAGCATCAGTTTTGATATAGCCTCGTCAAAACATAAAGAGTGATCTGAGGAACAACAAAATTGCCGTAGCATTGTTCAATAACATGCGCCAGTAAAATCATTTTATCCATTAGTAGGTTGCTTGTAGTTCACTATTAGCGTCAGGTTGGGCTGAGTTTTTAGAAGGCCATGGTTCTCACTTGAGGCCATTTCTCGTCAGCTGACTGAAGTATTATTTTTGCTATTATTTGTTATAATTTCTTGTTCTAGTAGCAGACGAAATTGTCAGTGAAGATTCACTGAGTTGTCCAGACTTTCGTCAGTTACCTAAATTTCCGGTGTACCTCAACACTAGATTCCTTATTGTTGAGTATTCCCATTTTTGTCTGTTGTTTATAGGTTGAGGAGAGTGGCGAAATTGCAATTGAGATTTCGTCCTGCAAGTGAATCCAGTCTATGCTAAAAACACCAAAATGCACTACACAGCCGTTTCATTTTATTAAGAATTATCACATGGATAGTTCATGAGATTCCAGGAAGTTTCGAACCCCCGACTTCCCGGCTACCAATCTAAACACACTCGTTGGGTCATCAGCGGCTGACCAGCACTCGCACTTCGGCAGTTCATAATGCCACTCATCCTTCAGTCATGGAATGCACATCATGTGGCCACGTGTCGACTGGCTCTTCTAGGTACAACTCAAACAGAAATTTCACTCAACCCGTGAATTAGTTTTTCTTCAGCTACTAGCCGGTGGGTCACGGGTCCCAACTCATAGTAGGGTAAAGGGATATGGCAATTTTCAAGTGACATTTTGTCCTGTAAGTAAATCCAATCTATGCTGAAAGGGCGAGATGCATTGTACAGCTGTAAGATCCATATTGGTAGACAAGGTGGATGCAATATCGTTTGTAAACTATGACACCCCTAAATTTTTCCTGGTGACCTAGTTCTCGAATGTTCAAAATATGATCAGCAGCCAGGAAAACTGCTGTACACATCAAAATTTAAGCAAAAGAATCAAACGCCTTATTATTTCGGCGAATTCCAACAATACTCGAGGCGTTTTTCTCAGTCAAATAAGCGTATGTTTCCTTTGATATTTGAGACAGTCACGTCTCTCTGGATCGACATCAGCCTATATCTAATTGGCTTGCATTCATTGATTTGTTGACCGGTTTTCCTGAGTAAAAGCTATAAACATTTATTGCGGAAATGGCGCAAATGCCAAGAAATTGATTAGCTGAATTTATTATGGATGGTTCATCGTTAGACGCCTCTGTTTCCTGTAACTGAGTCCCTGAACTTGCTGGTAAGGATATTGCTGCAGGAGAACGGTTTGGAAATACGGAATCATGGAATCGCTCATTTAATGTCTGAAGATGTACATTGACAAATTACCTTCTTTCAATGACTTTTTCAAGCTGGGGCTTAAATTATTAAATTTGCACTACCCTCTTGATAACTGAGGTCGATAGATTATTCTGGTGATCTTGTGCGTGTGCACCTACGTTCAAGCCAAGCGTATGCTCAATGTCGGATGTCGTTTGCAAACATGTTAAATTTAAGAGTGGCTCATCCTCAAAAGTCACTGTTGACGTCCGTAGTTGAAGGATTTCAAGGGACCGGTTGGTAATCAGATTCATATCTAAAAGGGCTTGTTCACAAATGTAAAAAGGTTTGAGCATAACGTTTGCAGGCACATATACATCACGTTTTGTAACAGATATGTAGAATGAATGAATCAATCAACCAATCAATCAATCAATTTACCAGCTACAAGCAGTGTAAAATAGGCACATTGGTTCCAGCTACTACAGTTTCGATCCCCAGAAGGTGGGATAAAGTGGGACAAACAGCCAAGCATTGGAGGCGATGGCACGTTTAGTTAGTTTGGGATTTGGGTAACCACCAATTAAAGGCGATACCTTTGATGCAAGCGCGCCACTGACAGCGTGATTGAGCTATTTCTACAAGTGCCATTAACCATTAGTGAGTTAAGGCTAGGGGTTCCTATCCGGAGAGGCAGTAGTTGTCGACCCGACTCAGTTTACTGGTTAACGTTTTCATACTTCTTGCCCGGTCATATACTGTCTACCTCTCGGTCGCTTATACTCAGCACAGGGCTGGAAGAAAAAAGCTCTGCCAGCCAGCCAGACGGGTAGACAAGGTATGCTGAGGACATGTCCTAACCTATGAAGCATGAATACTTCATCTATCGCGGAGGGTTCCTTCATCCTACGGCCATCTGGCGTAACTCAGCATTACTAATCTGACGTTCCCACCAGGCCCGACCAGACACCGGTGACCAAACGACGGAGTCCTCCATATGTCGTCTGAGCTTTGAATACGCGTCTCTAATTCATAAAGCAGTGCGGATCGCACTGCCGCAGTATGTGTGTGTGTGGACGTCACGTCGGTGCCATAAGTGTCGGAGGTTTGAAAAGCTGCCTTGACTTTCTCGATTCGAGATGTAATCTCATTTCTAGCAAGCCCACTGGGGCTTCTGCAACTAACAAGGCAATTAGTTTTTTATACCATATCGATTGGGTCGTTCGCAAGCATGCGGTTTGGCTTTGATCCCACCCAGTCTTTTAGCAGCTCTTTACACTTTGCAGGTGTAAAGCGCATGCCAAACCGTGCTGCAGATTTATTGAGGTAATTTAAATGGCTTGATTTTTTTATGGATCTGAACCAAGAAGAGCAATATCGTCCGCATACTCAATGTATGTGATTGAACGTTCCGAGTGCATTTCGACTCCAGAGGTTTCGGAGGCAGGTAGAGAAATTTTAAGCAGCATATCAATAACAAAGTTGAAGAGGAAAAGTGAGAGAGGGCGGCCTTGTCATACACTGCTGGACCTGGCGAAATCGGGCGAAACCTTCCCATATACTCGTACGTGCTCACAGAAGTATGCATACAGAGCACTCATGAGGGATATCACCTGTGATTGCCAGACGCCGCAAAAGTTTCCGACGATCGACAGAGTCCAAAACCGTTTCCAGATCCAGAAAAACAACCCAACGGGAACGTTTAAAAGAGTGGCGATGTTCAGGAACCTGTCTCAAGGAAAAGATATGGTAAATGCTTAATTCTCCTGAATCTGTCTCTTCCGACAATCGGTCTGCCTACGCAAAATAATGTCAGAGAGCACTAGGCTGATACCACGATGTTTTTTGCTTGACGTTCTTGCGCCATTCTTGAAAACTGAGATAATTTTTGGGGAGCTTCTTTCAACTGGTATTCTGCTTTCTTTCGAGTGCGGGGTGTAGAACATCTAGCTCAGATGCTTTGTCGCATTGAGAGATTGATATCTTACGCTGGATTTCTGCCGCTAATGGCGGGCTTGTGTCGGTGTTCTATTAAGGCTCATTAGATTCTTCTAGAAGTTCTACTGAAGGAGACCAACTGAACTGTTTTTTGAAGATTTCGACCCATCGCTCAAGACGACGATTTTGTGGCTAAATTGCCGTTCCGCATTTCGTTTTGTTGGCACTTGTCTCCTTTTGACCGGTTGATCAAATCAGCTGAAATAGAGCGTGGCTGTTGCCTGCGGCGAAAGCATTTTCCGCTTCTTGGGCCTTCGAACTCCACCAGAGTTTGCAGTCATTCTTCAAGCTTCTGATGATCCGGTATTCGGGAGATCTGCTTGCCCCATCACAGTCGCTGGTTGCTATTATGGTCCTTCTGATTTCGACGATATCCATTGTTCATTTAGTCGTGTCAGATGGCCTGGACAAACAGTTCTGAAAGCTGAGAGCATAGCTTTTTCTACCCCACTTTCATTCAAACCTCAGGCAATCTTCGTCATTCACATGATTGTGCTTTTCAATATCTTCCTAGCCAGTTCAGATCGATACTCCAGCTGCTGGAACTTGTCAAAGTTGATAGATGGAACTACCCTGTTTTGTACGCGGAATGCTGACGAAAGACATAGTGTCAACCGAGCTCGCACAGTGGCCTGATCAGAGTCAAATCGCGTATCCCAGATGGAGAGGTAGCTGATACCCACATGGTCCCATTGAGTTTGTGAATGTCTTGCGGTTGGTGGCCTCTAAGTAACTCGATTTGAGCGTTTGTGTTGGAAGTTCGTACTGGCCAGGAACAGATGCTGATCAGCACACAACTGAAGCAGTGGCTCCATAATCCGTATGATGAGTGTCGACCCCAAATCTGCCATCTAATTGTGCTTCTTCCTGACCCGCTAAGAGTACTATATCCGTCCTTCTTAAAGACTGGAACAATCGTAACAGACCTTGATAAACCCGTCGTTCTCAGTCTCAAGATTGCGCTTAGTCGGAGCCTATGCTGAAACGTCAAATAAACACAGTTTACCGCAACAAAATGCACCGGACATCCGCACAGCGCAAAGATAACTTTTTACTGGGATCCAATCCAGTAAGGCTATTTCAGCCTTGGGGCTGAGTGCAAATCCCGCTGATACCATCAGCCATTGCTTCAGCATCACCAGACACCAAAAGAGTGAAATATGGAACACCTGAGCTCCTCCTAAGCGGCTGGAGTTGCACGGCCGAAGTCAGGTCTGGCGTGCGTATTTCGGAGAAAACACACATAGATGGATAGGAAAAGCAAGGTTCCAATAAGAGATGGCTGTTTCCCAAAGTAATATATGGTGCGGACATTGAAGGCTGCAATTTGTATCAGATCTTTTGAGGTTAGCAAAATATTATTTTCATTTACTTTTTGGGTGATGGTTTAGTCGTGGAACGATGTCTAGGGGACTGGCTGATGGGTTGAATACACTGCATTAGTCGATGGGCGGGGAGGGTGCGTGGGAAAACGCCGGTGAGCGAACAGCTGCAAGGGTGAATGATATTTTCCGGTTGCCCAAGCCAAGAAGGGAGTTTAGGTGAGATACCTCACGTTCAGCTTTTGACTGAGTGGTAAGATGGACCCTGCCCCCAGCCTGTCACTCAAAAGTCTGAAGCACGAAGCAGCAGTTGTTAGGTTTTTCTTGGGTGCACTTCCCGGAGCCGACGACTCAACAGTCTGCTCCACTTGGCTGCAGGGGCTGCCTTACCACTTCTATCGCAGGGGCCAGTACGACTCTACCTCCAGACCACCTCTTACTGAGAGTTTTGCAGTACGGAGACTCACTTTTCTTCGTCGGGCAGTACCCAATTGAACTTTCTGGAATGGTTGGAGCTTTAGGAATTGAGTTTCAGCCATTGTAGCCCGCAAGATCATTGCAGCACAGAAGAGTGACGATCATGACAAAGTGACAGCTTTATGTTCGGGAGCATGCAGAATGGGGTTGTGTGCATTTGTAGTGTAGGCTATTCGGCCACAAATTATGGCAATTGCAGCTCGTCCAATGTTGCAGCTGCTGTACTGGTAGCATGCTTCCTTCAGTTGGAGGTGGTCATTTTCTCTAAATGTCACTAAAACAGTGACCTAATAAAGGATTCCAGGTACTTAAGTTATTCCTCGAGGGTTTCCTAATAGCTGTAAAGATGATTTTCCGCAAACAAGTTTTGGATTAATTATTTCCTTTGGTTGGCATATTCAACCAGTACGTAAACCAAGAACTTTGATTGGATAAGCTAAACGTTTGAAAAATGTGGCCTATTTTCATGTTTATACTTGAAAAGAATCGTAGCTCTATTTCCGTGTTTGGCAAAATACGGCAGAAGCTTTGAAAAATTTAGTCCACAGAATCCACTATGAGAAGGGAGAATGAATTTCAGGTATTTGTGAAAGGTATTCAACGGCTTAGAACTGGCTCTTTCCCCTGGTGCCGAACTCGCATTTTTATTGCTTTAGAAGACAACGATTAGTTGAAATTGGATCGTAACTTGAGAATGATATCCGGTGAATTTTCCTGAGGAAGCAGCATAACGAACGATGATTTTTAACTGGCGTATGTGACTGGATTTCGTTAGGCCTTTGAAGTTTGAAAACCACGGGAATCCTCGTGAACGCGAATTGGTTTAATGCGAACTGTGATGAATTGCAAACGAATGCAAGAACAGCAATATGGGGAAGAATTTGGAGAACCAACTGAACACACTATTTATTGCGGATTTTGCTATGTTTCGCCATCTGAAAATGTTTGAATTTGTCGTAGAAAAACAGAGGAGAAATCTGTTGTGCGGCGTTTTGATTTAAAACATTCCGGATAGGTGTTTAAAAATCCACACTGTTGTTTACCCCTCAAGCTGCACCACATATGTTGGACATGTGTACCTTGTCGAAATTTGACTACTTTTTGCACATTTCACATGTGTCTATTCTTCAGTAATCGAGGTTGCCCAGTGGTTTGGTTATCGGCACGAAGTAACAAGCCTAAAATAAATTACAGTTAGTTGAATTTGCGCAGCCAGTTGCTATGACACATCAGTCATCAACTCTTTGAAGGAAATCAAAATTTCCTCGTTAAATTCAGTCTATATGTAAACTCATTTTTAGTTAGAAGACAAATGCTTGTGGAAATTCAATACACTTGCTGGCTTTCTTTCCCTATCTGTCGTTCACAAAATAAGCATGCCAATATGCCATTCTGCTCGTTCACATTGGGAAAATAGCAAGATCTTGAGTTGCATTCTTTTCTGTTTTGGTTTTCCCAGCCATATTTTAACTAGATCCTGCAGGTTTCAGAAGCTCTCCACCGTTTTGTTCTTCCCCGGCCAAAGTAGAGTGTGCAGTCAAGAGACGTGGAAAAAATTCAACTGTCATACGGTATTTATACAACTTATGTTTCTGTTTCCCGTTTGCAGGCCTAATGCAGACAGTGATTAGAGTTAATGGGAGCACAGCTAAAGATAAACAGCGGGGAACAGGTGGTTCCAAATGGTGGTACACTTCTATTACTGTGTCAGGTTGGGGTTGGTTGTCATGGTAACATGGTCTAAGCAGTAAAAGCTAGCCAATAGGGACAAAGGCATTTGTACATTTTCCAAATCATACAGCATCCCAGTTAGTCCACAGGGAGGCATTCAATATCGATAGGGCGGATTAGTGGTACGCTGGATTTTGCGTAACACTTTATCAGCTGATCGACTGGCACAAAGAATGACGATATATTAAACAATATCGGCAGTGAGAACAGCAACACGATTGTTGGTACCAGTGACATTAGATGTCGTTCTAAATAAAGAACTAAAGAAATAATGAAAAAGCTTGTTATAACAAATTTTTGCGGTATTAAGTGAATGTACCCTTGCTTCCGCAACACACTTAGCATGAGTCACATCAGACGAAGCCTTGGTGGAATCAAAATATATTGAAACGCTGAAATGATTATAGCTAAATCAGCAAAAGATGGGTTAATGGTTGAAAAAGGTTTTTTTTTTTGAAAATCCAGTGATCAGTGTGTGACAAAATGACTATGGAAGAAGGCTTTGGTGTTTGACGCCGTGCCTTATCTATACTTTAGAACTAATACCCGTACCAGAATCTTCTTCATGTTCATGGCCGCTGGACACTACTTCTTGGATTTAGGCCGGTAAAACAATGACCCGAAAAAACCACTCAACTCGGCAAATACATCCTCGCATTTCCTGTGAGATGCGAGAGCTTGCTCTTAGTCGGTATTTGATCACTGTGGTATAATAGAAAGAAGTCAAAACAGACGGTTTTCTGAGCTTCCTGCAGATTCTCATGATGGATTTGACTGTCAAAATGGGCTTTGAATTCCCCTTCCTCTGAATTTATTACTACAATCTCATTTACCCTGGGACAAGTGAAATTTAAAACAAAGTAGGACGTACAACCATCACAGATTAACTTGGAATTCCGGATGTCGAAACTCTGGCCCATAAAAACACTTGAATGATTTCAGCGTTTTCTAAATCATTACTGTTGGGGTTATTGAAAACTCTGGCAGCCTGCAACCTGGCTTTTCCTTCTTCGAGCTCATCTGGTAGGCATAGTCCACGAATTACCCCCAACTTGCATTCTCCTGAACCCATATTGGACTCAGTTTACCAAATATTTTCATGTGCGCAGTGATTTGATGCTAACGGGATTCTCAGCTGAATCACAAAAGACGAATTCTGCTAGGACCCAGTTGAATCGCGCTCTAAAACCAGGTTGGTGTGCAGGTGAGTGTATTTCCTGAACTCTATTGTTTGTTTTTGATTGTTGCGCAATTCACGCCTTGCTCTGTGAGACAGCCATGTGCGAGTAGATTCGGAGAGGTCTTTCATCAAATATTTTCAGAAATCCGAGGCTCAACGTTGTGATATAGGTAGACTGATCATTAGTTAATATATATTATATGCGAACTGAGATTAACTGGTCCGGCTTACACAATTTGTCCTTTAGTTTTTTACAGTCTACTTGAAGGTTGAAAACAGCAGTTAAATTGGACGAATGAACGTTGAACAATCTTTTCTTTGTCCATTTGGATAAGAGGTGTAGAATACGCAAGTTGTGAGGTTACGCTAGTTCATACTGTTTGATGAATCGCAGCACATGTAACATAGACAGAGAGATTTGAGTGAAGTTCACTCAACCACATGGGAGAAAATGAGAGTGCTGTGACTGGAAAACAATTTTGTGCGCAACAACCCAGGAAGCCTAAATAAACTTCAATGTCAATGATGAATTGCATTGTCCCAAAATGTGAAAATATTGCGTTATCGTCAGTGGAGTGGCCTGTTTTGAGAAGACATCTAGTAAACAATGATGGCCGAGTTCAACCAGCTTTCTGTCTAGCGGTCTTATTTATCAGACAAAATCAAAGTGATTTCTAGATGCAACCCCATGTTTCCTGTTTGTTTGCCCAGAGAATTCGCATAAGCTGTATTTTGAATACATTACGTGCTCCCATTTTGCACTCTACGTCTTCAGCAACCCGTCGCACTTATGACATCACGTAACACTTTCCGCAAAATAGTCGACGACCAACAAAGTTTTCTCCCAGAAGACCGCAGGCCAATTCCAAAATACGTTCTGTGTACTGCGGATATGCAGCATGTTTTTCCATAATAACCTTATCTATTGTCATTAGTTTTGATACATCATGTACTCTAGTAAATAGATAGCACTAAAACAAATTAGGCACCAATACTAGAAATGAACCGATCAATGCATCCGGGCCTCTGAAGTCGAAGGGGCTCATCAATAAGCTTAGTACCACTAGGCATGTGATGAGGAGATGCAGACTGGTAGGTCAGGTAGGGAGATGCATTCCATTACCCGCTCCGTACAAAAAGCTTGACGCCATACAATTCTGCGTTAAAATCATTTACATGGGCATGATTAGCCCAGTGTAGAACAAGCCAGGTCACAAAAAATTGGGCCACACTTGTTTCGGCTCACTTCGTTGTTTAAAATAACGTACAAACTCTAGAACATCTAGAGTCATCCTTGGTTGCACTGTTTGCTAACCCGAGGAACTAACGAAAATAAATGTTGAAATCTAAGTTGCATAAAATCATCAGTCAGTAAATTGGTGTTTCCTTTCACCCAGATCTTCCACCTTTATGAAGCACGCACGAGAAATTTTCATTTGATTTCTTTACGCATAATTAATTCCTCTTTGTGATTGTGGAGCTTTAAATCTACGAAATGTAGCATTACTAATGAAAGCCAAACTAGAAATAACTTTGATGTGCAGATGCAGTTCGATTTCAATACCTATTTTAATTCCTTGGAGTAGAATGACTGAGGTTTTCTTCACGGTGGCCGTCTAATTCAGGATACTTTCAGATGTTGCATTCAGTGCGACAAAGTGAGTTCCAGAAGGCCAGAAAAACGTCCGCTACCGCTTGAAGTCATACACAAACATGTCCTACAATAATACTACTATTTTGAATGCAGCAATAGCCTTGCTAACTACTTCAAGTGGCTAGATAAAGTATTGGTCAAACAACTCGCACTTATTCGACCAAATTAGAGAATGGAGTAACATGAACTTCCTTCCGATAGGAATCGTGCTTGAATGTTCCCAGTTCATCCACTGTGGAGCCCGACAACTGCGCTGAGTTCGAAATTTCACATTCCGCTCCTCAAACCCTATCGGCGTAAAACGGAGAATGAGCAGACCTACCACATCGTAATGATTTCTGCTGATGCGTTTGTCGGTTTAACTCAAAGTTTGTTGGTACCATCCACTGAAATATATAATGCGCGACGGCTTAAAAGAATCCATTTTGACTCGAAAACTTCCAGCCACAAAAGATCGCCCGGTCTAAGTGTGTCCCATGCTTTTGGGAGCGTTTATCATATCCTTTCTACCAAAAACAATTTTCTTTAGCGAACTGTAAAGACTGTATAAAGACATTTATCAGCTCACCCCCTGAGACTACTTGAGCAAAAGATTTTTATCTCAAAAGCCTCAGACCAGCAGGTACACCGTCTGAACGCGAAGCCTACCTCAAGTGCAAAAACCAAGTTATTATGGCCTATACTTGATGGGATTACCTCTCTGACGCAATTTCTTACTCATACGTGTTCTTAAACATCTTTGTAGCCACAGTAACCGTAGTATTACTACGTTAGTAACGTATTCCAGGATATCCACTTCGTGGATACAAACACGTGCTCCTCTGTTATACCATCTCTTTTCGTCAGTATCTTTTCAACTGAAACAGTTGACTACGATTGTGATTTTTGTGCACGTCCGGGTTTATCATACTCATGCATATAATCGACTTCGAACAACTGATTCCATCTTGTGTACTCAACGTGAAGGTTCCATTTATTGCAAATAACCACAGGCAATCAGTTTCACTAACAACAGGTTTTCCACTAACGTGAAACATCAAACTATTTTAATGAGGTTATGTCGCTCATATTTTCACGCTTTATTATTGAAAACGACGTACGAGTTATTTCAACAGTTTTGTGCAACACTTTAGTCTGTCTTGAAATGGCCCCTTGTGGTAATCTTTAATTTCGGGAGAGGAGCGGAAGGCTTTCAATCAGGGTGAATCACGAGGCCAATTGGTCTGGACGACACGCAATCCTCCACGAAGTCATAAAAATGAGGCAAAAATGCAACCGACTAACAGAATGTCCAAAATGACTCATGAGAACTGCACCAGCGACCTTCTGGAAGTACGGCCGAAAACTGCCGTAAGAACAGCGATATAAAATGACTGCCTGAGATAAATCTGTTCTGCGTCACGTCGAACGGCCCAATGTCACTGCAGAACAACGCAACCATTCACTGAAAAACTTTGTGCACATTCGATGCCCCTGGAAGTAATCGGCTTCTGAACTGATTATTTGTCTGCTGACACCTGCTCCTAGAAGTACATTTGCTGAAAGCACTTATGTTTCCTCTCCAATGGCAGGCAGCTGATGAACAGAACGTTGTAGAATAAGACTCCCGTTATAACTGCATGATTCTTCTTGTGGGTGTGCAGCATGAGATGACACATAGGAATGGCACATGTTTTGCAAAGGTTTTAAGGAGTTGAACATCATGCTTAGTGGGATTGATCAGCAAATATCGGCAATTTGCTTCCACGTCACCTGGAACGATCTCTTTGCATCTGCCCGAGCGAGCAGTAATAGCAACCCGTTTGCCACCAGTAAAGTCAAGTGAAAGTTTTGATTCTGACATTTTCTACGTCGAACAAACAATAAGTGACTCTTCGACTATGTAACTGACTGTACTGGCACGATTCCACCATTTCCCAAACGTTTCATATTTTCCATCGTGTCTGTTTGATGATGCGAAACAAAACATCATAATTGCGACATGTAGTGCAGGATAATGTGGGAACCATGACGTGTACGTGCACATCATGCTCAACACTTCCTTCAGATCATCAAGGCTTGCAGTAAAATAGGAAGGTGTTAAACGATGTTGTCCAAAATGTGGTGAAGCCGACGTGAACTTCAGCGGGCGTTGTAATATATAGTGGCTGGTGGGCAATAATGGTATCGTAGCCCCATGTGCGGAATTGGCGAAAGTTAACGCTGAATCAACCCCTTTACTACCGTTTCGTTATCTTCTGAAAAGGCACGGTGACTCAGTTTTTAATGCCGCAAAGCCATCTTGGAGTTGAGGAGAGGAATACAGTCCTTTCATCCCAGGAACATTTTAAAAGCAATTAAACAAAAATCAGAAGGTACAGTGCAACGACACACGTACCTCCAAAATGAATAGTATTCTGGATGAGAATCACGACCTGCAGATTTTTTGACGGAATTAACAAACTGTCAATTGCAATCCGTCAGTTACAATTCATCAAGCAATTCGGTTACTACCTACATTACCGAAATGTTCACTGGTTCTGCTACTAACTTTCCAAGAACACCGATTACTGCGAAACAAGGTTTTTTTGTTGAACATCCCATTTATTGCTTTTTAACCAACACTAATTTAGTTAATAGTAGCTACTATGACCTCACTATCATCGATCGGACTGGCGCGATTTTAGGAAAACCCATTTAACCTGCTGTGCATTCACTGGAATTTACTGAGGCGTTTAGGATATTCTATTCAGACGAATCGATTGACGAAACCATTAGCCCTGTAGAAAACTGAGCTAAAGCCTATTTGAAAATTTTATTTCTTCCACATATTTTTCTAACTATGGCGTACATTTGACCAAACCTATCATTAATGTTTGAATACCCAAGCTCTTTCGACTTTCTCACATCATGACAATTTTATCATGCCCGATATATACTTAACAGCGCGAAGATGATATAACGAAAATGTTTCTTTCATTCTATCTGTAATTTTTATGTTACGCCAAGAGTATCTTTCAAACAATGGTAGACAAACTGATATATCGTCTTCAAAGTAGAGCAAATCTATGCTAAAATGCCTGGAAGTTCTGTACAGTCGTTTCATCCTTATTGAGGGTCATTAGCATTATGCATCTTACAAAACTCCAGCCAGTTTCTCATCCGCGGCTTTCCGGCCTGTAGTACATAAGCCTAACCACTTGGCCACAGGCGGATAATCAGTTGAGTTGTTAACTCACAGTTAGACAGGATATAGTGTCAGTCATCCTTCAACCATTGAAACCACTTCCAGGGGTCCCCTGTTGACTGGTTCCAACCGAGTGGTGCCCCCAACGGTTAAGCGTCCAAACCATCAACCGCTAAGTTGCAGATTTGAAACTTCCCGGAGTTTCTTTAGATGCACACCCCTGATGATTGGATGAAAGAATGGTACAGCACCCCTAGGTCTTTCAGCCCAGAGTAGCATCACTCGTAGGACGAAATCTCAGTTGTAGTTTTCCCGCCGCCTCACAGTACCAACAATGGTCGATTAGGCCATTCTTTCATATGCACCTGTTGTGTATTATCATTCACTTTAGCCCTCTGTCCAGTGCCACGTTTGGGACACTGTTTTGCAGCAAAGCAGTACAACTGGTGGGCCTCCTTGCTGGCACCAAACTGTTTTCAAAGAAATTTGTAAGTTAGCAGAATAAAACCACAGGGAATCTAATGTTTGCAGCTTTTTAGAGTTCGTGGTGAGTAATCCATGTATGTGTTCATACTTGTTCAAGGCCAACTGCCTCCGAGCATAGCCGTCTGAAGAAGATTATCCACCACCTTACAAAGTTACTTTGCTTCATTCTCTTTGAAGTTCATATGGACGTATTTCCGAACAGTTCTCGCTCAGTAGAGTCGCAGCCAGACAGTGTGCTTTTGTAAGGAGTGCCGTAAAAATTACTGTAACTGTAATCACAAATGGTTGCTGCAAAGTAATTGTGTAAACGCCGCTAACAAAAGCATTACCCTTATTACACAAGTGTGTTATAGCATACTGAAAACATATATTTGAAGCCCTCCCCAATAGAAGTGTACACTTAGATACGCCGAATAAACGCACCACGTGCGGGCTAACGGATGTGATCAAGCTTCGAATATCCGGGATAAGATAATTCTGATAGTTTTGAAAATGTCCGTCGCCCGAGAGTTCTAATGATAGTAATCGTATAACTGACTACGAGAATATAACCCACAAGCAGCTCAATGACCAGTAAATTTCACTGAGTTCGCCCGTTACTTCTGAAAACAATGGCCATCGTCTCACTTGAACGAAAGGGAGTCGGATGCTTTTGCACAATTCGCCAGTAGCTCACTTTGTCACCAAGTCCAAAGCAAAAGTGCACAGGAAATACTCATGTCTAAGCATTGTTGAAACATGCACGTCAATCTCCGCTGGTTTCCCAGTGGTTTTGCTCGCCGTTTTAGGAATAAACTACAAGTTAACCTATTCAGACTGAACAAACAGACATCATACTTGATACTGTGTCAGGTGGTGTTTCGTTGGTGCCTATAATTCACGTCCCAATCAATCATTAATAACCAGTAGTACGTATCTAATTAAAGGACTAATAAAGCAATTAGTGTTTATAAGCCAAGCCCACAAGTGCACAAAAGGACGCCGTTCTGTGTCGCTATGTTATCAATATCGACTAGAACACCGTAAACAGTGTAGTTGCATGAACTGTTTTTTGGACGACCATCTGTTTTGGGGAAAATAGCCGAAAATGCAGACAACATAATTCTGGTCCTCACGCTTGTCTGAGTTTATGAGTCGGAATATATAGGGCAGTGCTACTGTTTTTCTAGGAACTTTATCCTATCTGTCCCTCTTTCCTATTGAAAAAGTACTCCAGTTATATTGCACCAATAGACTAATAACTGTTTTGCTAGAAAGCACGTCTACACCGGAAATTTGACATCATTCTGATGATTACCCTGTTCAACAAAGAGATTCCATCAAATATTGTGGTCTGACCTTATTGTGAAGAAACTGAATGTCTGTTTTCCAAACTACATGCTTGGGGTTTTATAATATTTATGCCTGCTAATCGAGCGAGAAGGTTGAACGAAACTTCTCAGTGAGTAATTAATATTTTCCTGTAGTTCCTGCTTTGTAGTGCAATCTACTTCCGAAATCCTTGCAAGTGTGAAAATTCCCGCAACAAGTCATGACCAAATCCACTAAAATAGTTTCAAATATAGTATTTTCTCATGGGGATAAAAGTGATCTTTGGGATTATGAATCAGGCTTACTCGATTGATGTCTGTTGTTGACAAAATTTCTGACAGTGGTCCTCAAACAGGTCATGTTTTCCGCTAGAATCTGACAGTGGAGTCCAGTTCTCTTTTTGGACTTCTGATATGGAAATTTCACACCTGCAAGTGCGTATCGTTCAGCTAGTTGCAACACAAAAAATGCTCTGTTAGGTCACCAAGTACATCAAAACACATCTCTAAGATATGGTTATTTTTCTAACATTCTGCAGAAGATTGCACCCTGCAGAATCAACCACAGTATCTGCGAACACCTGAGCGACTTTTGTGTTCACACTCTGTTTTTATCTTTGATTTGGTTACCTAACGTGGCAAACTGTCTGCGTAAACTAGGTTCTGTTATGGTGTAGAAAATCTTGCATAGAATATCACTGATACCCTGCGACTTCTGAGTACTGTTCTCTTTCAACATGCACCCGAGTCAAGTGAATCGCATAACTTAAACTGACTGACAGTTTTAGGAGATTGAAACTTGACGCAAAAAGGCAGTCGTACGCAAAAATACCGCAGTTTTATCTGCCTATCGTGTCATGTAAAAACGATCTTGCTGTTCTTAGCGTACTCCCCATGTGTACACTAGACTGACGAACGTCATGCATAAAATGTTCCCTTTCTCTGTTTGCATGCATACTTTTAAGCAGCAATGACTGACTAAGGTTAGTCATTGGTTATATTTAAAAACGCAACATATGCACAAACTATGCAGCTACCATATGGGCGGTCTCACACACCGTTGTCCAACCACGTACAAAGGTCGAACAAACACACGTCCCACATTAATAGAGCGTCAACTTCGCAAGCTTCAGGAAAGTATTCTATTAGTCTCGCTCTGCTGCACAAGCTACACAAACATTGTGTAACTACATTCCCCTACAATTCAACAACAGGCATTGCGCAAAAGGGCATAGGATCGACAGCAAACACTGGGCTGAATGGCAGTGTGGTAGACAATTTTATCTAGTTTGGAACTCGGTAAAAAACTGTGACAAGAAATCAGTCAGGCACACAAAAACTTTCTGCCAGCTGCCTACCAACAAAAAAGTTGACATCAAGATTGACTGAGGGGGTTAAAAGAAGAAATAATACATTTTCAGCTGTAATGAACATGCACTCAGCTCACTTGGAAAAAATACTCCGGTGAAGGCCTGGAATCTTTAGAACGGAAATATCGACGGCTGTCTGAACTTATCAGTCGCAGTCTATCCATCTTAGGGTGAGTAACCGTCAGAGCCATGCGATCTAACTGAAAGTGCTAATACCTTAGGTACACTGACTAAAGCGGTTTTGAGACCAGACGTTTTGTTCACTTTTTACAAGTGGGATTTTCAATTAGCTTTCGCCCCAAAACTGAACTGAATGTCCGGTAAGAAAACTACCAGCACAGAATGTGGACTTTTCACTAGAAATTATATAAGTCCAGACGGCCAAACGCAACAACAATTGAGCGTCATTTCTTGGTGGAAAGCTGAGGTGCCCGTTTTCCTTGGAACTGTTGGACTTGCGGCCAAAATAAGCCTGTGGGTAACAAATGCATACCATCCATCCAAATATCCTAGATGGGAAGACTGCGGCTACGTACTTTTCAGTGGACAAGGTTTTACGGGTTACGACCAAGAAGCACGATACGTTGGATAAGCAGTGGTTGAGATATTTACCTACGGCGCGCAAGCTCCATTGTCTCGAAACAACAATGAAGCTGATTGAGACATGCGTCAGACTAAAACATTTATTGTTGGTGTGCGGACTGAAGAACACACTTAAGAAACTTAGCAACGCAGATAGATTCATTTAATTTTTAATCTTCCGGTGTTGTGCTACTTCATTCCTAGCACCACTGCCCACAGACGGCGCTCCGCTTTCACTAACGTGGAAACAAAACCGACGTCTAGATAGCTGTTAGTCATTATGTCTTTATCAAAAAGGTTATCGCCAGCGGTCTTGCAGTCATGAAGGTTCAAGTCTTACTCATTTCATAGTACGCCCGTTGAATTCAACAGCACTTCGACGTTTGATTCTAGTGTATGAGAAACAGATTCGGTTGCACCAAGCGTTATTTCCACCAGGTAGGAACTTCGTTGATCACAACTTTACATCGTGTCAAGTGCTCGAGCAGCCTGGCGCATAAAATCTGCAAACAACCGCTATTTTACTTGATTTTAACTGAGCTCTTAACTTTATGGACAGAATAACACTTTGATGCGTACTTGGACAAGGGAGGGTATCCCCAAATTCCGTAAGCTGTCTTCGTCAAGTCTATTCCAATACACCTGGTAGGATAACAGTTCAGAATTTCTCTAACTACTAGTGAGGTTCTCCGAAAGTTCCCCAGCCCCAGGTGTTTAATTTTGTTACTTACACAGCCGTGAACTGCACACACCAAGAGACAGAAAGACTTGGAATGGAAATCCTCGAAGAAAATCTGATGGGATTGGGCTGTCTGGACGACAACCATTAGTCCTCAAAATGTAACTTAATTTGGATGTTAGAAGTGAGTGTTTGTTCCGCATGCGTTTGGCACCTTCAAGAAGTAAAGTACCGCTTCAAGGATTTCGTTTCCCTTACGGAGCTTGAGATTATCAATCGGTTCCCACATCTTGACAGCTTTATAGACCGCAACTGTATTGCGTTACCAAAGCGCGAGAATTTTTTATCCGACTTCCGTTATTCATGACGTCAAAAACGAATTTTGATGAGACAGAGGGTGTGTAAAAAGTTATTGTACGATTGGTCTTATTCTACGGTTGTAAATTATGGCCAGTCCAAACCGAAAACCTACAACATTTGAGCACCGGTGCTTATGTGGCATAGCGGGAGTTAGCTTGCCGCAATATCGACAAAGTCAGTTGGCACTAGAGCGGGAGATAGAAATTCGCAAGATAAGTTGGTTAGGACATTAGCTACTCATGTGCAAACAAGGCAGCGATGTTTTACATTCTATACCCATCCGGGTGAAGTGTTCGAGGAGCACGGCTCATGAATCGACTGCTCGGAACAAACGCAGATACATCCAAATTGTAGGTTCGGTTTCTGCACATGTGATTTTTCGTTCGGGTAGTTTTGGCACTTAGCTGATTTTAGTGCTAGCCATTCGGTCAAGCCATAGCTAGCTTACCTAAAGGAGGCACCGTCGTTAGAATCTAGTCGGGTAAGGTTTTCTAAAGGAAGTTAGCTGGCTCTCAATGATGGCGTCCTACTTAACTATGATGGTTGGTAGCTTTTGGTGTCTTTGTGTTTCGGAGTTGTTGGCACTTTGTTGGTGAACTTTTTTCACTAAGACCGTGGTTTTTTTTAATCTCCGCTCGGAACTACGGCACTTTCCTTTATAACCATATGGTTTTTAAGCACCAGTATTTACAACCGGCATATTTCTGGTATTAGTAACCGTTACGTTAATAACTCAACTAAGCGCGGATATCTCAAGCCTAGATGGGGCTCCGGATCTTATGTAAACGGCTTTCCGTCTTCATATTGAACGTGCAATGAACATAGAAGCCGCACGAATGAAACAGCTATATGGTATCGGAATTTTCAACACTGAGTAATAGGCATGTGGTGGTGATGCGCGTGAAATATCACCGATTTAATACGGGCCATTCCGAAGGTATATTTCCTAAATGTGCAAACACATCAGATGTCACTCACCATTGCTGAGCTTTTCACTTTTCTCACATTCGCTCCAAACTGGAACACTTGCCTTTTAATAATACATGGTAATTTTGCCTGATTCTTGCGTAATTCATGTCGCTGCGCCTGCCACAGTGAACACTGGTGGATGTGGTGTCCTCGAATCGTGTTTGGAAAGAGATGTAGACAGTCTTAAATCTTTTTCAGTACAATTATCGATCACTGCTCGTAAATGGAATCCTCCGCATAGGAGAATTTAGTCAGTGTGCTCCCAGGTTATGCAGTTGACATGGGGTCGGTCTAAACGCAGGAAAAGTTGTCAATCCACTAATATAATGCCAAATGAGAGTT
The DNA here is from genome assembly GCA_004794785.1 of Opisthorchis felineus. Taxonomy (NCBI): domain Eukaryota; kingdom Metazoa; phylum Platyhelminthes; class Trematoda; order Opisthorchiida; family Opisthorchiidae; genus Opisthorchis; species Opisthorchis felineus. The sequence goes on from SJOL01007337.1 coordinate 608,706, forward strand.
GTGTTGTGCTCATGGTCATACTGTATATTTACACAATTCCGAGCAGTTGAAATAAATTAGAGAAGTTAATGTATAACTACAACAGTAATGCAACCTTTGAATGGTTTACAAAATTGAGATTGGTATCCGGCTTCCATTATTTTATTGATTTCGTCATAATTTTTTCAAATTTCATTTTACTCAGCTACGAATCTTCTGGTACACAGAAACCACCAATAGGAGACAGCTCCAAAAAATCCGAACGAAGTCTCCTTGGTACATTTGTGAGGTAATCCCACGCACATGGGAGAAAAGTGTTGGACTGGATGTTACGATACGTACTGTACAGATCACTCTGTTTGTTTTTCAAAACAAGACTAATTAGATTGCCATCGATATGGATGATGGAAAATACCTTAATATTCTGATATAACGCTTTCAACTGGGAATCTGTGAATAACTTATACTGTCGTTGACAGTACACCTACTTTGCCCTATCAGTCTTTTTTCTTTGGAACCGGACGACTGTCATCTATATCTGTAATGGTCCTTTGAACGTTTGGGGAAGTTCCTGATGATGGGAAAATTGGCCACTGGACATTACAAAGCCTCCACGAACTTTGATTTTCAAAGTACGCAGCACGATATGCAACAAGCTTCTAAGGAGAGAATGGCATGGGTGGTAAAGTTTTGGTAAGCCATCTATACATGGATGGTCGCTGAACGGACTTCGAAGTATATCATGGCGGATGTGTTACGCTGGAGAGTTACTAGCTGGCTGAAGGTCAGTCGAACATAGTGCAAATGTAGGCTTGTTGCACTGGGTCCCTCTGTTGAAACGCAAGCAGGATCACCAATGTCTTTCACGTACTCGACGGTGACTATTGTAGTGTTAATGTAGATTGGTTAAGTTTCAACGATGCCATCTAAGTTTCCACAGATAAAACGGATAAAAATGCGTTGATCCCATAGTTCTGCCGTTATATCTCCCAGTAGGAGCAGACAATCTATGGAACAATTCAACGCAGCAAGTTGGTTTTAGACTTATAGTGAATTTTTTTATAAAACGTCTACCGGATATTGAATTGGATAAGGTGATGATAAGTAGTGGTAACGCTAAGCTCTTTTATGAGCATTCCTTGCTAGGTTCTTTTCCGTTCGACTTTTCTGACCAGTGGTTTTGTAGGAGTCTGGCTCGAATCCGAAACAGTGATCACCCGTAGCAAGGTATTGGATATACGGCACTGTTGCTTGGATTATGCGCTGGTATCATTGATCCATGAGGGTAGTCTAGGTTTATTCTTTGTTTCGCTTTGATCCATGCGAATCCTAGGGTATATATGTCTATATACGTCAGCCAACTGGATGAAGATCAGAAATAATAAGCCTCTTATGACTACAGTTGTAAATATGACCGGTTCCTTAGGACCTCTAGCTCATGTAACCAGGGTGAATTTTCAGCTGTCTAGTATAGTGACTCAGCCGTGCTCATTTGTTGCATCATCAGTAAAATGTTGGTGAAATCGAGGACGCTAACTTGAGAGCTTACTTTCTTGCAGATGGATTACCTCTAAAAATAGCCCATTCAGACCCTGTATGTGGGGATTTCATCAGTAAGTGAGCAAGCAAGGAGAATAAAAAGCTGGCAGTTGAAAAATTCTGTTTGATTTGGATGTGCAAAACGTTTTCATACAAAAGTTTAGTCGCAGAGAATTTAATGATTCCAGATGAAACGACAAGAATGATCATCACAACTCGGTAGACTACCTAGGGACATTTGTCTTCATTTACCGCAAACTTGACAACTCAAGGGAAGTTGCACACAACGAGGCATCACAGTTCTGGTAGAACAATACTGAGAATGTTATCAAGGGTAAACAACTTCGTACGCAATACAAAAGATCAAGACTCTGAAGGATGTGTGTCATCTGGAATGCTAACTTTTTCGTTTGCATCCTCATCAGTTTGTTTTGGGTTGGCAGACGGGTAGTCACCCAATACCGCAATGTTGCTTGCAGATTCCGGTTTCTTGTGTGTATCCTTCTTTTCCTGAAGTGGTGATACAAGATCGACTGTTGTTAAACTACCTGATCGTCTTAGCTCCTTTTCAAGCAGTTTGTGCTTTTGTGGTGGTGCTTTGAAAAGACGCCCGACAAGACTAACGTTAGAAAATGTCGACCGAATATGCGATCTCTGCTTGCCAACATCCGTACAGGATACGGTAGGACTGTTGTGCTCACCCTCTAGCTCCCCACCTGTGTCTTCAGCCTCCTCGTCTCGATGGCGTCGTGATGGACGCTTGCGCCTTCCTAATTTTAGGAACTGTTTCAAATTTAAATGTGCCTGTGCATCTTCAATTTCCGTTTCATAATCTGTTGTACTATCTTCGGGTGTCACAGCCGAGCTTACGATTTCTTTTACCAAACTAAGATCCTCTTGGAGATCCTTACGGTTACTGACGATCGATGGATTCTGTCCGATTTTGTTTAAACGTTCTGCTGCAACCGACTCCATGGTTCTTCTCATTAATGGGTGGTTTTCAAGCACAGAAAGAAAACTTTCCCGATCCAGCGAATACAGGTTCGAGTATACAACGGCCTTTACACTGGCTACTCTACGAGCATTCGTAAGTAGACAAATTTCTGAAAGTCAAGATATGAAAAGTGAATGGGCGTTAAGTATTGAATGAGGGTCACAGAATAAGATAATCTATTAGTATAAGTTGAAGCAAGAGGATCTGTGGCATGAGACGGTGTAACAACTCTTCGTAGGCGCTTCTGTAGCGTAGATTGGGCTTATTTTTATCGGTAACATAGATAAAATGAATAGCTCCCCACTTGTCATCAGCGGTATTGTCTACAAACACATCGTTCCGCGAGTGTCTACTAAGCTATTCAAGCATCGTTATAAAGACACGTTCGAACATTGAATTATTCACCATAACACAAGCAGGCCTAGTTATGACTTTCCCTTTTATAGGCTCCTGTTAAATATTCTTTAAGTAATAAGTTACCCACGCAAAACATCTAGAAACAAGGATTCCTTTAAAATCACGACAAATTTGTAGACTTTTTGGACAATCCGGTTGAGGTACTGCTATTATTCAAGCAGCAACGTATCACTGAAGTAAGTATTTATAGTGTGTTAGGCCTTTATCCTCATCCCGTCTTGGGATTTTCGTCCTTAAGCTGAAGGTTATGCTGCGTACCTTTTAAATTTCTAGCAGACGCCTGATTTCGGGGTTCGGAGTGTACCCTTGGAGGGGTGTTTACGCAGTGAGTATGTGCTCGCCACAACTGAAGTGCGCATTCTGCATCTAAGCTGGAAAACTCAACATTAGATATTTAGACTAAATTTGGTTGTACGCAAACCTGGTCTGAGACAGTTATAAAATGGTTCATTCAGTGGATTTCACTTGTCTTTGATCTAAACAAACATTCTTTGCTGGTGGATTACATGTAACTGCTACAGGTAACCAACTGTTCAGTCGAGACCTAAAAGACGGGCTTCTTTATAAAACAATGTTGGTGTATCTATCAATGCATCTGCTCCTACGAAGCCAGCTATGTCGGTACAGCAACGAGACAGTTGTCCTAATGAACCTCCTAACCTCTACCAAGTAGATACCGGAAGGCATAATGATGAACTAATGCAGATTTCTTTTACTCCACCAACTGGTCAGACAACAATACGCAAATATTGCAACGATTTACAAAGTGCATTGTACCGGGAAACTTGCAGATGCCTATCGAAATGAATGTTTGGCCGCCACAGGGGCTGTTACAACAAGAATTCACCAGCCCAAAGTTTGTGTTCAAAGCGCCTTCACTCAAATCTCGAGTGAAGTGGTGCGCAGTCCTGGTGATGGTATGTTTCGGCAGTCAACCTTTGACTAAGATCCCTATGGTGTTTCAAAATTAATTTCGCCCACATGGAAGAAAAGTACTAAAACAGAACTGTTAAAGCTGCTCATATTTGTGGCAAACAATACCCGGAGTATATCAAACAAGCTGCAAACATCTGACAACCCACGTCATAAAAAAACCTCAGAGAAATTGGCAGCCAGCTTGGATATCTTAAAGCTTTCGTGCATAATCCATAAGTGAGTGTTTGATCAGTTTTACCAAATGAAAAATAATGAGTTTCGCATAATATGGTAGCAAAATATTCCACATGGGTTCATGAGACACCCTCATGAAAGTGCAAATGCTAGTAAGAAAATGGTTATGAGTTTGCCAAGAGATGGCAAGCAAGGCGAAATGAACTTGCTATTTTCAAGATCTGCGTTTAGTCGTAACCGAGTCGCATATGATTATGTTTGCGCTTGGCTGGACGTGACATGAAAGTGTCCCTAATAGTGATGACATCGTCACATTCTGGTCGGACTTCTTAGTTAAAATCTGTCATTTCCTGCTAGACATATGCTTGAAAAAGCTTTCAATGATGTAAGAGGATGTTTTCACTAGTGATCTACACAAACGCCAACGAAATTGAAAACTACTATGAAATATTTTCCGAAGTCCCAGGGTGCTGTAGCAACAACAATCTCTGGTAGATCTGTCTGCTCAGTCCTCGTTGTTTTGAAGCAACCAAATATTACCATTTGGTATTGATGAATTTTTTGTGTGATAATTATGGCGACGTCCCATCAAAGATTACTGCATTTTATCAGGCAAAATGAGAATTTTGTCCATGAAATTTTCAACCTCAAAAATCTCCCATGTTTTGCCGAATAAATTTTTCTGCTGAGGATCCTAAAGTGAAATAATCAAAGAATGCAGTTTATAAGCAGATTTATCAAACTTCGTGCGTCCTTTTGTATGATGTATCAAAACATGTACTGACTCCGCTTACTTACCGCCAAAATACGACCCATCTGAAAGACTGGTAGCTACCTCGCCGTCCTTGGTTATGATATCCACAATGCCTTCTTGAATGAAATACATTTTGTTTCCAAGTGTACCTTCCTTGATAATTAAATCTCCTGGTTGGAATACCTCGAATTTTAACTTTGTCACCACCTCCGACACAAAATCCTGATCCGCATAAGTGAAAAACGGAACAGCCGCGACAAGAGCTCTGCAGTTGTAATTGATTATTTGCTGAAGAAAAGGTAAAGAAATTAATTTGCACTTCGCATAAACCCGCTTATAATAATGTTGAAAACATTTTGACAACCCAGTGTCCTCATTTCTGGGGCTCATCATGTAGGCCTATTTCTTGAGTCTGCACAGTCTACTAGGATCTCAAGTTTGCCTAAGTAATCGTAAACTAAATAACTATGTCTAAAAAGCCGTGAGACATTTTTTTATTCTTTGTACTTTTTGTAACTTGTCAGACACCTTTAGGCTGAGGTAGTCAAACAGACTTCCAGTGCCACCCAACTAACGTGACTGTGGGCCCAACTCATCAGGAAACAACGCATTTATCAACTACATTAGTATATAATCCAGTGTTTGTTCTCGTTAAAGTTAGCTACATTTGGCAGTGTACTTGTGGCCAAACGATGCAGAACCGCACATATTTCTAAGAAACTCCAGAACTCAGTTATTGCTGTCCTCAGAAGTGTGATATCAAAACATCTAGTGGACAATAGGCACTGAGTACAGCCCTCAACAACTTTAAGATTATTCATAACTCGGACTACGGCTTTATCCTTCAAATTTCTGAGACTGTTGCCACCCGTACTTTGCGCCTTTCTCTGTGCGGACAAAAGTAACTAGTTACTAAAGGAACTGTGGCGTGGTGATTGGATATCAAAATCCCATATTATCCTAAGTTTCTTTAGCCCGTATTTTCCATTTTATTACGGTATAACTGACCCGTTTACAGCTTACGTTTTCCATCTCATTAAGTTTTACACCCAGATTTACCTACATTAAATATTTAAATTTTATCACCTTAGTAATAATCATTCTACTCTAGTTCATTGGCCACTAGCGTGGAATTGTGTGATTTAACTTGAAACACTGAATACTCTGAGTTTTTTAGCTCAATATTACAGGTGAAATGACCTTTTAAGCATTTGCAAACATGCCGTTTCCGGTTAAAAATTGTGTAATATCACAGAAACAACTCTGGATCCTCGGCTGATTACCGGTGATCAAAATGTCTCCGTGCTAGGTATTTTATTTGTGAATCGGGTTCTTCTGAACCTGATTATCGGTCTATCTAAATTAAGCCCTGACAGGAAGTCACAGAGATCTGATTTAAAGGAAGCCTATTCTAAAACTCGGAGGTACTTCATCTGTCTTTCAAATCTGTGGAAAGACTGCATGAAATATCGAAGAATTGCGTAATGAGATGTCTTCGGTGAGTCGTTGAAAACTGCTTCATTTAGCTGTAGGTAGCAAATTAGTAGTACTGTTTGCTTGCAGTGAAAATAATAAAACGCTAAGCTTTCCTCAAACAAACAGTAAACGAATCTGCTGGTAACTGCTACTATGTTAGAAATGTTTTTTCAGATGGTTTCCTTTCGTAATAGATTACAAACTCCCGAACGTATTGTTCTTCATTTACGAAGTAAGGACAATCTCCATAAACTAGCAGCTGCGTCTGAATGGTTGGATTATATACATTGAAGTCGTAATGCATTCGTTGCCCCCTTCTTCATATACGTTTGCCAAGTGACATCCGCATCCCACAAAATACCCGGAGACTTTTACCAAGCCTCACAGTGTCGAAAAGTAGGCTTTACTTAACATTTAATTTAAATAACCTTCAGACATTTTTGCCTACGATATTAAGTCGGAATATACTTGGATTTAAGATCTTAAAAGTGGAATCATTTTGATGAAATGAAAATAGAAAAACCGAGAATGGCAAACAAATTGTCCAATGAATGCGTTTGTGTTTTATACTCAACAACGTGCAATTGTTTTCTGTGGATGCCATGTACCCAAAACACATGTCCAGCTGACACCAAAAATCAGTTCTCTCAATTCTCCTCAAGTGTGTCTTCGCGGGCGCATTGAGTGTAGAGTAGAACTACGATGAGGTGAATTAATATTTTTCATGGCAGTACTATTTTCTGCAGTAGTTTACGGTGGCCCCTAGGATAGGGCGACTTGAGACTGTAAAAAATGTGCGTTAACTCTTGGATAAGCAATGATCGGAACAGAGAAAATGACAATAATGCAGAGAAGTAAAATGAGGTATTCATTCCAGGCTAACTAGTTACATACATACCCACCATTGTACTCTGGTTGGTTCACCAATCCATATACGCCCACTCATTGTCAAACTAAAACCGTTGAGACACTTAACTAACTGCCTGCCAAAGTCAACAATTTACGTTAACCAGTTTTGTGTTCAACAACTTGTTTCTGTTAAAAAAATTGACTCGATCATCGCTTCCTGTTGCCACTGAGCTGTCTTTCATGATGAGGCTCAATGTTCAGACACTTTCAGAGGTGACAGATCACTAACCGTACAATAACTAGTAATCGGATGATTATTAACTCGGGCAAAGGGTGTACTTATACTCAACTCACACTCCTTAATTAGCTACCACACCACGGGGTAGATTAAAGGAGGTTACTGCTATCTAGTGCCTACAAAATCCAGTGAAATTACTTTTAGATGCAAGGTGTGGACCTCTTATCGGGACAGAACAGTCTGATAGCCCGAGCAGAGCAGCTGCCTGACGAAACTTTCTGACAACAACCGCACGAAATTACGCCTGTATAACCAACGCGGTATTAGTAATCAGTTCGAGGAAACCAGAATTAACACTATTATTCTTGGTGTGCAAACATTTGGTCCCATACAGCTTTGTCCATCAGCATAAAATTTCAATATATTCCTTTATTTTCTCTTGCTGACGTAAAATGTTTCCGAGAGGAGCTTTCCGAATTTTATTACCCCCACCACCCCTATCTTCACCGGACTCCTTTGGGTGGTGGTCAGGTTATGTCAGCAAGCGGAAAACCTACAAGATCCCTGAATTTAGAAGCTATATATATGTTTTAGATTACTTTCGTAACACAGATTTTTTTATTTTCCATTTTATTGTTTAAGAAGGAACTCTCAGAATACCTTGTGGCTCCACAATTGACTGCCTTATGGCGCAAAAGGAAACGCTGAAATTGTGATGTTCTATAACTTTGACCAAGATTAAATAGTCAGCCCCGCTTTCGGGCAGCCGATTTTGTAGTCACTACAGACGCACTGCACCACTACTTCAGCACATATTTCAAAATTGAATATCATATTGTTGTGGATAATTTAGCCCAATATACTCAAGCGACACTTTCTTTATGAGAACATATCCCACTTGTGAATTAAAGTTAGAAAACAGAGCGGATAAACATGATATTGTTAAAATTCTTGAGACTTCTATTGGTTTTTTGATTTATTACGAGAGATCTCTTATTGTGATCTTGTTTTGTGGTGCATATTCAATTGCAGCAGTGCCAAAAGGTTACCGGTTCATAAATACTTTAATGGTAGCACCTGATAACTACAACTTGGGTTCTTCAATATTGGTCGCTATTGTAAACTTGAAAATACGGGCATTCATTGCAAACAAAGAGCAATCTTTCGTTATATGCTACAAACTATAAAACAGATTTAAACAACTTGGAATGACGGAAAATGTGTGAACTCTGTGGAGGAACTCTACGATACCACTCTTGCGGGCCGACGATCTCGAGAAAAAACATCGGGGGAACATTTAATTTACTTGTGAACATTTTCCTTGAGAGACGAAGAGCCAGCATAGCAAATGATAAGGCTACACACAACGCACGGAACTTGTTTGAGTGAGTAGCAACAGACCAATGAAACTAAGCAATCATGCAATATACAGATAGTTCGTTGTAATCCATGATAATCACTCAACCCTAACGACATGGATGTGTATTGTTGTATGTCGCACCACCTTTCGCAGGTAATCGAACTGGTTTTCATTCCATTCCATTGACTACCATAATACTTCCCTCTGTGGTATGCCCCCAGTAAATGCTGAAACATATTTTCATCCTCCGGGAGTTCCTGAGGCACAATATACTGTTTTGAATTATATGGAAATGGATCGTGATTAGGAGGTGGAAACAAGCTTTGTTACTCCGAAACACCGTTGTTTTGCGGATGGCCGATGAACCCTTAGGAGGAAGCAGCTACACATGTTATGCACATTTCCAATGTTAATTTTTTAACAAGGAAAACGCACCATGGAAAAAATTTCCTTTTTTCAACCAGACCTTATTAGGTTCATGGAACCATATTATGCTTGAATTTCATCAGTGCATGAGCCACTGAGGCTCACACCTGAAGATGCTGCATCTCTCCCAACCGCATTCGGTTGGGGGCAAGTGAAGTGCTCGCTGCCACTTTGTAAACTGTAAATTTGATAAAAGCGCTAAGGCAATACTATTTTAACCCTTCACAATTCGCCAAAGTAACTTTGATCAACAGTTGCATATCTCATAACAATAAACAAGGAAAGCATATTTTTAGCACGAAGCTGGTACCACAGGTAGAAAACAAAAAACCACGGAAACAGGAAATAAGCCAAATTGTGTACAATATAAACAAAAATGCTGTACTCGGGATCTGCTTACCTCACGAAGACATTCGGAAAACTCATTCAGTATTTGTGCCTCATCGAACATTTTTCCCTGATAACGATGTTCGTAATAATTAGCGATGCGTTGCCTGAGGGCACGAGGAAGTTTTCGGTAGGCCATGTACTCTTCCACCTGCTTGAACTGAAATGTCACATATACGAAAAACCATTGGTAACATTCCATTCACTTTGGTTAATTCTACACAAATCCTGTTCTGAATGGTAAATGGCGGTGACGGTTCAAACGACATACAGTGTCATTGACAGGGAGACAAGTGAAACAGACAAGCAATTGTTATTCATGGTAATTCAAGTGAAACTGTATTACAGTGGCTGGAGTAATTTTGGTAAATGCTTGCAGTGACAAACGAGGATTACTTAACAGAATAGACTTTGAAGCCACTAGAGAGATTCAGGGTTTTCTTCAATCTGGCACTGATCCCTTTGGATGAGCAAAAAGTCGAGATCGTTGTGCATTTTCAAGCGGTAGTTAACAAAATCACAAAAGGATATTTCACTAGTTGGATGACTCATTTGTTTTGCATTAAATGATTTGGGACATTGGTTACATGCTTTTCTGGGCACCAATAAAAATTAGAGCTTCATGTAGTTGCCGACTATAGCGTAAATTCCTCAGTATCTCAAAGTTTACTCGTCACAGACGCCGAGGCATGAACTAATCAAAGAAATAGCTGGACGCAAGATTTTCCAAAGGATCTTTGCAACGGTATTGCAACAAAAAATGTGCGGGGTCAACTCACAGTGAAGTTGATATCTAACAGTTACCGAATACTAGAAATGCTATACTCTTCTATGCTATACTGTTCTACTATTCTATAATATTCTATATATTCTATTCTATTCTATCCATCGACCTGAACGGGCCTATAACACAACATTGATGGTGGTTGAATGCAACTTAAACTTCAAGTCCCTCACCAGAAGTCTCAGTACTGAAAACAATTGGATGCCACCAGTCTCCACGATGTCTCATTAGACATCGTGATACTATCGTATATTACGCAGAAGGGTCATAACAATGGTTCGCATATTGCTAATTTAGCGCCACATTGTGTTCTTGCTTGAGTAAAACGGCTCCTGAAAACCTAGGACAGCAACGGACTTAAGCAATTTTTCTCCGTTGTTAAAAGCCGAATACTCTACATTTTTGGTGGTTGATTCGGAACCTCCGAGCACCTACCCATGAGCACCGCCTATAATTGACAAGTCCCTGTACGAACCTAGGTGTAATCTTAATAATCGACTAAGAAGTTTGCGTGCGGGGTCGGACTTGTTATTTCAAACCTTTTTCACAAGTAGGAGTGCATGCAAAGAGCTGCGTCGCAAATTGCATGGGGTAAATGTGTACCACTGCAGCTTAGATACATTAAAAGTGTTAGCATCAGGTACAAGTGAGTTTCTCCGTAGGAGGAGGACGGCCAAATTTCTTCATCCTGATAAGCGGGCTGGCCAAACGACATCAAAAAGTGCAAATTTACGGTCTGCCTCTTCAGAAATATCCCGAAGCTGCCTTCGTTTAATAGTTCGTCTCTGTGGCTAATCAATTTGTACAGAATATTCCGCAATATTTCCGTAGATTTTATCAATAATACAGGCACACATAATCCTCAAGAAGCTATAATACAGTTTTCAAAATAGCAAAACAATCTACTCAGAAACTAGAATGGTAAAACTTACACCTCCAAAAATCGACTTACTTTTTCTCTATAGAGCCTCTTGGATGTATCGAAAGACTGAATCAGTGCTGCCACATGCCCAACAAACAGAGCATAGCAAGTCGCTCCGCTCATCATACTCACTATGGTGATCCAAGCATCCCCGATACTGATTGGTGGGAAACGACCATAACCAATCGATAGCATGTGCGACATTGCCTTGAATAAAGCCCATGTGTATTTCTGAAACCAGTCAGCACCCTAAAACCAACAACAATCCTCTTAGTATTCTCTAAATTTCAAAACGTGGAAGTCCCTGATTCAAAAAATTAGTAACTTCTCTAAAAACCTCATCGCCTGTAGTGCACGTTTTAAATTCTCACAACCCATATCATTCAAAATGTTCTCTTCTTATCCAGAAATCTATTTAGATAAAGGTAATTGAAAGCAGATTAGGGAAAATCACAATCAGCCTTTACTGTTATCTTGCAGTGAAATGCGACTCATATAATGAGGAGTGTTACACTCTAAGAATGATAGGCATCTAAATTGACTTGAAGAACTGTGATCCTCAAAATTGGGACTGTTATTTCCATGTGCCTACAGTGAACCGCAGTGTTGCACGTCGACGATATTGTGCTCGGTTTTGCGAAGAACACCAAGAATGAGCATATTCCTGCTTGAAACTCATCTAAATTTTGTAGCGTGATTGGTTTTGTTCCAGTACTGATCAGAATGCTACATGGCTATCGACCTCTTTTTTAATCACGGCCGTTTGAATTCAAGTAGTACATTGACTGGAGTAATGAGACTAATTCACTGAAAGCCCAGCAGTTGGAGAATTATACGGCCATTCTAGTTCTTTGGGTTACTTATGGAGGATTACTCACTCAGTATGCTGCCAGTCCTGAAGTACACATCCACGAAACCGCACCAGACAACTTTCGTCAGTTGTCCGGAGATTGGGTGCTCTACTTCCTACTTGAATACCAAAAAAACTGCGGGACGGGACTGCTCCGCCTCGGAAAACTGGGGACGACACTACTCGGGTGCAAAGCTGTGAATCTCTTTGGGCTCGATAGATCTATTTGAGCATGTTAAACGTTGCATGTGAGAGGACGCTGGTTAGCAGCATCGGTCTCTTAACTATCAGGTAGGTGTAGATACTACTGACAACATGAATTTTTGGCTACTAGTCAACGGTTGTCACCCTCAAAACCGCCCACCCACAGAGTAAATTTGTGCACCCGAAATTTTGGCGTTTTATTTGCATTTAGTCGACAACCATGTGACGACAAGCAGACATGTGACTCATATGTATTAGAGTAAAGTTAACACTTCCCATGCAAATGCTTGACTGGTCAACGTGTTAACTGCTCAGACAGCTGAGCAATGTACAACTCTCCGACGTTATTTTTTCCTAGTCAATGCGTCCCCTTGTGGTTTGTTGTTTGGCTGTAGCATTCTGACCTTCTACTCATAATGCTTCGTTTTACGGAAACTCGAACTGTACTGTGAGGAAGAACAGTGGTCATTTCTAACAAAATCCTATAAAATATGGTACCAAGTACTCTTCCCGTGGGGAAGTTAACCCCTTTCTCTAAAAAAGAACCCAGTCTAAGTTGATTTACCACATGTTAATTTTTCCTTCATTTCTCCTTCACGCTGTAAGCTAGAAACTGACAGCTGTGATAACACAAATGACTTTTAAAATCACTCTCTGAAAAGTGGTCTTGGCGTGGTCCCTAAACTAGTTAACAAAATCATACCTTGGCTCTGTAAAGTATGGCCAGTCTTTTCCATATCTGTGTTCAAAACGCAATGACTATCATACACAGATGCCATCTCTAAGAGAATGTTGACCGACTTGTCTGAATTCTGTGGCCGAATTCCTGTGTCAGTGCACACTATACGGTGACTTACTCAGAGGTAGGTTGATGATTCACGACGACAGCTCCCTCGTTTCCGAGGGGTAACTATTTCTGTAGTACTGTGTTGCTGGTTTTTACAGTTCACAATTAGCGATCTGATATTAGGATAAAAACTAGCAAATTTTGGAAACTCACCTCCAGTTTGCATCGTTTAACCCACGACTCCGGTGGAAATTCCATCATCATTGGGATCAGATACTGTAAACACGCATTCCAGTGTCCAAGGAGTAACATCAACAAAACCAGGTTGAAGATGCCCATAAACTTGCTGGCGATGTTGAGAAACTGTGAATGGTACGTGCACAGGGTAACACAAAATCTTTGTAAGTAATCACAGACTTTGTCATCCTTGTGAAAATATTTGGGTGATATCGTTCAATGTGGACATATTTTACCCATATCGATTCTGAAGACGTAAGCCTTCTTATGTCTTGACGCGATTATTCTGGCCAGTTTACAACAAACTTTGTTGGCGATGTTGTTCACATGTGTGTATTTGCGAGTGTCCTTCTACATGTAGCGCTCAAGAACTACCTAGTAATTCAGCTGACGGTGGCCTACATATCCCAAAACCGCTGTTACAAAACGATCCAGTCCACTGCTCCACAAGCTTTGTACAACAGCCAGAACAATCGAGCCGGGAAAGGATGAAAACTGTAGAAGCAAGAGTAGTGTGAGAAGATTCAAACCTTAAATGTGCCTAAGGTCATACATTTTTCAGTTTTTTCCGACTACTGCCATTATATTCAGTGTATGGCAATTTCCTGAAAATTAAGTGCTGTCTGCGTTTCATGTTTCAAGGTTTAATGACTGACCAGACTGAGCAGGACTGGGCAGGACTGGGCACCCTCGCACCAGTCTTTATTTATACCCAAATTGGTCCTGATTATTTGGTCTGGTGGAAGTGCGAATTATCATTTACCGGACGGCAAAACAAATACTGGTAAGGCTGGTAATTATTTGATCAAAAAGGAGCCATTTATCAAGTACGTCCGTTTGTATCGCATAAAAGCACTGATCCAATTCTAACTGTGTTTGTTCATTTCTTATAAAGATAACCATCAGGCCAATCATCTGGCAACCAACCAAAATTGGGCTTTGAAAAGCAGGCGAGTTAAGGCGACCAACCAGTACCAGGATGTTTCATTTGCTAGGGACCCTAACGTGTGTGGAATCACCAAGACCTTCAGAGATTGCATGTCACTTTGTGGTTTTCACTCAAGAGGATTAAATATTCCAAAAAATATATGCAACTATACTCACTTTTGTCCTAACGAACGGTTATAAAAGTTGTATTTCAAACGTTTTGACAACGAGCATTCAGTATTCATGTAACAAACCACACAGGTAATGTGGAGAGTGTGTCCATTTTTCTTGAGCCTTTATATCTAAACTAAAAGGCATACCTCTATATTTCAGGTTAAGAAGGATCACGAACCTCTTCCCATTGGCTCACATACCGAACCAAACGAGTGAGCCTCAGTAATCGTAGCATGCTCAAAAGTTTCGCCAGTCGTAATATGCGGAGCGTCCTACCTACAATGGGAACAGGTGAAAAGTTCGGTTTATCAGTGGAATGCACAGTGAAACACTGTTCTCATATTCATCATTTCAGCTACCACCCGTGTATGACAAATATAGTGGACCACACCTGATGACATTTTGATATAGTTTTAAACGTTCGCACTACCTTGTTTTCTAGTGTTTTGACAGCAAATTGAATTGAGACGAACTCATTTTGAAGCACTATGATGCTGCACCCAGCTAGCTGGAAAGTATGTGGTTGGCGGTTCCGAAACCTCGTCCACTCAAAAAGTATCAACATTCCTCGTTTGCTTGGTGCATGACTGAGTAATAAGCCAAAATCCAAATGACACTCAATACATGATCACAACAGTTGACACCCTTGGCTATTGAACATTAAGTTTAAAACAAATATTCTTACCGTTTTTTGGGTTGCTGTTGGCCATATGTAAGTTAGTGCAGTGGTAGAATTGGTAATCAAATTGACATCTTAGAATAAAAGAGAAACAATACGCAATAGTCTCGCTGTCCAAGGCAAATGCACTACTGGACCAGATTATCGAAGCCGACGGAAACTACTACTACGGAAACCACCATGCCCACTCTCACAAAACAATGTTGAACATCGACAAGTGCGTGGCTCACGCGCTGAGAAAAAGTGAATTCATTGCAAGAATAAAACAAACACGAATAAACAAGGATAAAGCAAAGCAACAGGAACAACAAGATTTTACGTCAAATCGGCACTTTAAAGTGTGTTTCGAAAATGAAGCTGTCCTCTTCACTTATAACTAACCAGGGTAACAAACAAAGTGAAGCTTCTCGGGTTTGTTAGGTGAAAATATTGGGGTATTCTTGAATAGAAATGCAAGTGCACACGATGCAGACAAATAGCATATGGCGGAAATATACATACGGGCAATCTTGTAACATTATGCATTAACGAAGCTCGCTTCAAAAGGGGAAAAATGTTTATCACAAAGCTCATTAGTGGGTTTACCATAACAATTGTGATTCAGTGTTTCTGTTCAGTTAATTCAGGATCTCAAGGTATATTTTACTAGATGCATAGTTTGAAGAATGAACCAGATCTTGGAAATGTGCTTTGTCCTGTAAATGAGGCTTGATTATTTTAAACCAGTTATGTTCCCTTGTGCAAAGAAACTGCACTTTTTTTGGAAAGCAGATATTATCTTTGAATTCACTTCTATCAGGACACAAAATACACTGGTGGCACTGCAAACTGTTGAATACAAGTATAGTGGAAATAGTAGGAGAAGCAGGAAAAAGCTGCAAAAGTTTCGAGCTTCGGCAGAGTACTTAAAAGGCAGCCCGAAACGCTTAGATAAACTGCTCGAATCCTTAGCACTCTCACCATATATAGAGGTGAGGTGTTTACTGTGCCTGTCACCTGAAATATGCAGAACTGCATTGAATCCTGCGTAGCTTACGAAGACCATCCAGTCCTTGTTCAAACAGCCATCAGCAAATCTGTCGAACGATTGCCAGTTGACCAACCATATCATAGAGTAACAGTCAGAGTTGAATATCAAGAAACTGTTGGTTGCTCCACATCCGAGCAATGATTGGACTAGTGCAATTCTGAACATGACGTGAACGGTTTTATGATGAGGCAGCACATCCAATCCAACCACGGTAAAGGAAGATCGGCGGCATTCAGGCAACAGAATGACCGTCAGACACATCAGTTTTTGAGTGACAGTTTTAGTCAGCTGACTGCAGAAAAAAGACACCCACTGATAGGTATGAATTAACCTGATAGAAAATGAGGTATATTCTAAAAAATGAAAATATGTAGAATAAACAAAATACTGCGATCTATTTTTTCCGATTTTTGAGCAGAAACTTCGCACTCAAAGTCTAAGTGAGAGGTCAGGAAAAACCGGCGTTAAAATCAGAACCCCTCATCTTTCGACAATCTACAGTTAGATTTGACCTCCGCTTTATCCGGTCGCGCATTACAATCACCCTCAGTTGATGTGAAATTCAAGCCCCAATATTTTAGCGGTAGCAAATTACCTTGGGGCCCATTGAGTGGGTGCAGTCCTCAAGTTTCCTACTTGATCATCATCGTCAGCAACATCATGGACAGCACGACATCAGTGTTCAACACTGATGCTTCACTGACGTACAAGCATGGCTTATTTGAAAGCTTTAGTTTGGAAAAAAAGAATAATAATGGATGGGGAAGGGACTTAGTTCTAACCTACCACAAGCATTCCGAGGTTTCTACGCCTACTGACTCTCATTCAAAAAATCTGAATAGTAATTGACAACAAGAACGCTATTGACATCGATTAGCAGCCATATCTTGCAGCGCCATCAACCAGGCGCAATGGGGATGGTGCAAAACCGTCCTAAAAGGCAAGCCGTGGTTTTGAGACAACCGTTGTCGAACAACTGAACACGTCTCCGTTCCGCTGGTCGGACAGGCCAAGTCTCACGGCCATATAACAAAACAGCCAGCTCTGTGGCCTCATACACATGCCCCTTGAGATTCAGGGATATACCGTTCTGACGCCATAGGTATCTCAAATCAGCAAATTCGACCCGAGCTTTGCAGATTCGTGCATTGACTTCATCTATCACACTACAATGAGAACTAATATGACTTCCAGTGTACGTGAACACTCCACAAACTTGAGCGTCAAAATGTAAACAATTAACATTATGCATGTATTCGCAGATTGGTTTGGTGGCTTCCGGACATTTTTATCGGCGTGTAGTTAATCTGAATATATGGCTTATTGATTAGAGCAGGAGAATTACTGAAATGATGCGAAATCCAAGCGAGCATTATTCTAGTTTCAGGTGGGGGTCATTTTGCTGCTGGGTCACGACACTTCTTGAAATTCCGGTATTCAAATAATAAATAGAATTATACGATATTCAGAAGAACAATCTCACTTACCTGCGCTGAAGAACTGATTATAGTGATCTTTGTTGTTGAATATGAGAAAGATATAGTCCATCGGAATTGAGCTGATAAAATCCAACACAAACCACGTCTTGATGTAATGACGAGCAATTTCCTTTGGATCAAGGATGATCTCATCAGCATAATCATTCCTGACAACACCTGAAAATGGCAAAAATAGAAGATTGAAAGTGTAAGCTGATACAAATGATGAAGGTGGCGATCCTTAGTATCTAGAGACTGTATATCATTATGACAGTGTTAGTTTCAGCCTCCAGTTCGACAGAAAGAGTGGTGGCGGTCCGGTGATACACGGACTAATTTGTGTAAAAGCATGTCATCCTATATATTTGTAGAATGTGTCAACAACCACAAGAGGCTCCGATCTAAAACAACGCTACTGCCTCACAGAATCAGCACATAACAATGTCATACTATTAAACTCATGATATATTGAAATTGCCGCTCATCGTTCACGTAGTGACCTCATATGATCTAGTACTGTCTGTATCCTTAAGTGAAAAACCCGCAGATAAACGCATGGAGTTTTTTTCGTTTCTGTGGCGTTCACTTACATCTAGGGAGAGTTATGGGGATTCAAAGGTCTGGTGTAGGGCTTACTACTGAATGATGCTCTCCTACGTGAATGAAAGGTAAGCACACTACTAACTCGCCATAGGTATGTTATTCATTTCGTATAAGGTGGGTTGATGTCTGGACCCTCCTGGCAAATATATCCCTAATATTCATGAGGGAGAGGAAACCTCTTTAGAGTGCCTCTTGACTTCCCTGAAAAGTTAATTTTCCAGCTTAATAACACCCAGAATCGAAACAGGGAAATATTCCTCTCTGCTACATAATAATCGTTTACTGGCACTCTGTCAACGCTGGCGTGGTCATGGTCAACGTGCTGTCTTTCAAAGCAAGGACGTACAACACACCAAACTAGCCGAAGGATTTTGGTCATTGAGTATCTGCTAGTAGAATCATCATGCGATTCCTCTCCATTGTTCGTGTGTCGTCCGGGGGCAGTTGTTTTTTTGCAACCATATGCCTCAATTTTAATGCGATTTTGTTGTAATACGGAGGAAACACCCATAAGTAAAAGTTTCGCAGAAATGTGGTTTGTGCCATCCGCAATCGAATTTCCGTTTGACAAATAATTATTGATTTATTGGTGTTTCCCATGCAAATATTTACCAAGAACGCAAAGTTCCTTCGCAGCTGTGCTGCCGAAAACTATTTGATGAATTCTGAGGAAAATAATCCTTATAAGTTAACAAAATAATTGTACTCTTTTTCGTCATTTCACGCTTCGAAGTTATCCACTTAGCTGTGCTCAGGGCCATTTTAGTAAGCCTGATTGTGGTCAGTTAGCCACCAGTTAGTTAGCTGCCGGCCTGCCTGTAGGAAATTCCACAATGTTCAGCGTTCAGGTCGTCTCTCGCTCAAACACGAGAAAATCCATTTATTTATTTTATTCATTGTGATGAGTAACCTTACGCGTAACCAGGTGATCGGCGCATATTCAGAGGTAAAGGGACCGCAAAACAGCAACATTGTTATCTATTAGTTCAACTTTCTCAGCAAAAATCATAGTGAGCTGTACCTGTTTACAAGGTGGATGTAAATTTCGGTGTGTTTGAAATTTCCTCAGTGACACATGTAGGTGTAAGCTGCTCGATATTTTCTCATGCGTGCAGTGTGCACATTGGCGCAAAAACAAATGACCTCACCACTGAAAAATTAATTCACGGCAAAATTACGTCAAACTAGTTGTTGACCTCAACCTCAATAACAGGGTGAGGTGCGCTACATTCAGGGCTGACTGTTTGTTTCGACAAATATTTGCAGAACATCGGCGTGCATTAGGAATTCCTCGGTAATTCAGGTTCACACCTGAATTTCACTAGCTTTGTCGCACTTTTGCATGTCCATCCATGACCCATTGTGCTTATGGACACTGTTTGTATACGCCAGCATCAGCCCAGTTATTCCACCTTATATCATAGTCTGTACCGTCTTTCCCTAAAATTACCTGTCTAGACCTTATGCACTAAACAAACGTATCCTCCCTTGAGTGTGACCTTCGGTTGCCTCTGCCTTGGTGGGACGCCCGTCACTTTCCGTTTGTTCCGGCCAGCGAGCGAAGATTTTTCCAGCCATGCTATCTGGCGTACAGCTGCGTCCTTTCCAACCCCACCCAGGGATCTGAAAAGTAGGGGTTGGCTGTCCGTTTATTCAATATTCTATTTAATAGACAAGTTTAGGCTTATTATCTCAAGTGTTCTGTCGTGTCGCGATCGTTCAAAATGCCCATCACTCAATGCCCAAATCTGGGAAGTCACGCCGAACATACAGCACAGTAAAAGGAAACCCATTTTTTCGCTCTGAAACAGTACGTTTTCCGTGCCCAAAAATATGACATTCGCATTTCAAGTAAAGGAATTCCACGCACTTAAATTTTCTGGGTGTGGCAACTCTTACTTTCCGGGACGTTTTACATATTCCTGTGATCAAAAGAGGGTTATGTTCTACCAAATAAATTATCAAATTGCAGTGAAATCTATATACTAGGCGAGTCATAAAACTAATAGCAAAGGACAAGAACACTTCGGAATGTTTCTACGGGACGAAAAATAAATTGGTTGTCCTGGCCATGCGAGTTAAAGCATCAATGCAGATAGAGTCGACATTTCGCCGGAGAACTGTACTTTTGAGAACGTATTTTAGAGGCAAGAATCAGGGAGGCGAAAATCAGAAAAATACATCCGATCATAACTCACATCCCAGTGATCCTGCTATTAGTTAAATGCTACATAAATGCCACATAAATTTTCATTTTGAAATTCCGACAAACCCCTATGCCGAATAGCATGCCTCATACAAGCGGGAATTTCAAGCTGAACAGCTGAGTAGAAACTCTGGAGAAAATTTTGCCACGCAGAAAGATCTGCTTCTTTATCCATTCAGTCACGAGTGTATTAGGCGTGAGGACTGGTGCAGTCTTCAGATACAAAGGTAGTCCAATCCCAAAGCCAGCTTCTTTCGAGCACTCTTGTTTTGCCGCTTTCTAGAAAGTTTTGCATCTTCTAACACTAGAACAATTTGCGCAATGTCCCTTGTGGGCTTTTATGCGGTCAAGGTTACTTCCTTAAAATGAAGCCAGTCTATGATGAAAGAAGCATTGTACAGCTACTTCATCCTTATTTGGAATCAGGAGCATTATAAATCTCACGGAACTCCGGAGAGGTTCAAATCCGTGGTATCCAAAACAGTAGTTGAAGTGTGGATCCTTTAGCTGTCAATAACCTGGTAGAATTATCAACCCACATGTGGCGCCACTTATCCATCAGACAAAGGGTATACATTATAGGCTCTCTACTTTAACATCATTAGATGATTGCATTTGGGGGACACATTTCTGAATGAACAATTCCTGAGTATCCTCATACTACCGAAGGATTATAATTTGTTCAAATAGAAGGACACATTAACCTTCCATTTAAGAAGTCGTCTTTTTGGGAGGCAGCCAGCACCTGACCAGCGGACGTGAATTCCGTGTTTAGCGCTCAGTCACGATACTGATCAACGGTGGTGACCGAACGGTTTTATCTTCAGTTACTAAACGCGGGGTTGTGAATTCGAAACTCTGGAGCTTCGTGAGACGCGCATTCCCGATGAGTTTTTGCATGGATGAAAACCAGGTACAATGCTTCTTGGCTTTGTGGCAGAGCTTGAGGGGACGGGATATCGACTGGGCTTCCCAGAATTTCCATAATATCAACAGATAGGCTTGTTATGTTGATACACTTTCCCATATCATTATGACAGAACAGTTCCGTAGGTCCTCACAGGTGGCACGTTTCTATCTTGCTCATTCTCTATAGCTTGGTGTTGACATCTGATGACCGGGTGTGGTAAGCACTCGAATAACTGTCAATGAAGGAAGCGACTCTAACTTGGAGCACTGGGAAAGGCGCCTCTTACACGGTAATTCGTATTGGGTTCCGTGACTATTTTACATAGTGAGACATCTACGGTTAGATGCGGGAGCGCTGTCACCAGTCCAATGTTATATCTAGACAGCTCCTTCCGGCATCTCCATCGTAACTGTTTGTGTTGGTTAGTTCCATCTCCTCGGTAGGTAGTATGTACTAAACGTTCATTTATGGTTCCATTTTGCACATAATTAACCTTGTCAGGAGGAACGAGGCCCATCAATATTGTCTAATATCCATGACCCCTGAAAATGGCTTGGAATATGTTTATGGTAGCAAAATCAACTGGGAACAACGCGTGGGTGGTCAGTCTTGCGTACACTCATTCTATATAGGTCGAGAATTACTGGGAGATTTGCCATCTTCGTCCATTGATTGGAGTTGTTGTTGTTGTTGTTGTTGTTGTTGTTGTTGTTGTTGTTGAGAGCTCCTTGTTCGATGTTGCTGTAGTACATCCATTGAGGACTCTGCTAATTGCATCTAATTGTCTCTGGCTGCCATTCAAGTACTGCTTGAATTAGATAGGTTCTTTTAGAATACACAAACGGTTTGTGGCACTGTGTCCAGCGTGGACGATAAGTTTGAAAACAGCCTTCGGCCATATTAACACTATTGTGGTTCGTCCCACAAATCTGTGCACCTTCTAGAAATTGGAACACATTGTAGTTCATTTAAACACCAATAAGTCGACAGAAGCTCACATACCATCAGTTATATGTGAGGAGTGTCAATCTGTGTTCATATTTAAAAGTGATCTTATCTGCTGTTACCTAGGACAACGAAGCTTTCACAGACTACACTAAGTCATCCGGTTGATTAAATTGGATGTGTTTTCGTAATGACCTTCTTGTTCAGGCATGGGGATTCGTCCATGATGTCTAACGGATAAATGGCGTCAGTACTCACCCGTACGAAACTGCACAGCAATGTCCGCGATGAAAATGACGTCAGATATGCTGTTGAACACAATCCAATGCACACTCAGGTCATCGCTGAAAAATGATATCGCCACCGGTAGTATGATCAGGTTAGCAATCAGCAGAACGAGCATCAGCAGATCCCAGTAGAACCTAATGGAACAAGGCGATAATTGAAGATCCCATTAAAAGGCCTTCATTGGTTAAACTGCCACAAATTACAAAACTGCCAATCAGAGTGGACGTACCTTTCACAGTTCTACTTCAGACAAGTCAACCTATGGCAAAATGCTTCCTGAGATGAAATCTGCCAAAAAGAAACTCTATAGATGGCAGATATAGAAACATGAAGCATGTTGAAAAATAGAGACCCACTTAAACCCAGTTTATCAATATCGACTGACATTAACGCCAGATATTTGCACGCGAGAAATTGAAACTGGCTTTTTGCGCAATCAAGGCAAATTTTTATTCGACAGCTGATTGGCTTGATATACCAGAGTACTGGATGCTGGCCCCAAATCCAACAATTCCGTTGTGAGACCTGGCACATACTGGTTTATAAAGTCAGCTCAGAAGTGAGAATCTTCACTGGGGCATCTGCAGATATTTAGGGTGTGATGAATTCTACAACAGTTGCTTACTTTTTGCACGAAATGTACATTATATATTTGTCACATGACACATTACCTAATCACAAACATCTCGACTGATACTTCATATTCTCCTCAATCAGGCGTAAGTGACGGCCTACAGGTCCAAAAGGTGGCTTGATAGAAATTTTCTAAAAACTCGCCTGCCTGTTATAATTCCCCTGGAAGAGAAGAACAACTATGATGTGTATCCCATTGAAAATTCTGCAGCACCAGGTAAAATGCGTGAGGAAATCTTGAGCAAGTAAGTTGGGAATTCTCCATAGCTTCTATTCATGTACTCATTCTGGGTTTCTTTTTCCTATTTTTGGCCTACCTTTATTCTGATTAATGCCGTTTATGGACTGCTGAAGGACGATGCCAAGCCAGTAAATTGTGCCGTCCCGAGTTTCTATCTATGGCCTGTCCCCGCTTCTCTGCCTCATGTCTTAAGTTTGCTCGACCAGAAAAGTGCCTGTTCGAATAGGTACTCTTTCCTTAAAATGTCCTAACAAATCTCCACCGACTAATTGCAACTTATACATTCTGAAGTAGACAGTAATGCTTAAACCTTTGTTGATAATACATCAGTTGCATTATCAATCTACACAATCCTAGTAACTTGGATCTAGATAGAGCCAACGTTTTCTTTGAGGTAGTTATTGTGTAAGACCCTTTTTCAGTGAGCCCACTCGGCTAGCTTTGGGATGTAACTCATGATTGAATAGTTTTAATAAACCACAGCAAAAAAGCTCTGTTTTCCCGCCAAAATTAGTTATTTCATCTGTGAATGGAACAGGCAGCCGAAAAGAGTAAAATTCCAAACTGTGATAACAGAAGGATGGAATTCAAAAAAGAGAAGATATATAGTGTGTTAGTCTTTAATCTTCATTGCACACATTAGAACCTTGATCGTGAATGTGAAAAATAATTTATAAGAATATCAACATCACTAGTTTGCCATTACGAAACATGTGAATTACAAGCCTAGGTCAAATTAACTTACAATCTGAAAACAAATGGCGACCCACCTGAAACTGCTACATGGGTGGATAACCCATTTTCCCTGTTGAACTTGACGTCGTTTTTCTTTGAGCAGCGCATTTTTGCTCCCGAACAGCTTCATTCCCAGTTTATTGTCCGCCGGTTGAAAAAACGCTTGAAACTGTTCTTTCAAATAGCTCGAAGTACTTTGTTTTGCGCCTTCTGGTCCCTGCTCAGCATAGTTCACATCTGTTAGACCTGCTCCAGGATTTAAAGAGCTGTTCACATTGTTCACAGCCGTGTGCTTATCTCTAGTATCTTCACCTAAGTATTGCTGTCTGTGGTTGAACCTTGGAGAATTAGAAAGGCTGGATTGATCGATACTCAGCTGAACTGATGGAACTTGAGTTGATCGATTATTGAACTTATTTGAGACATTGTCAACGCTGATTCCTCCTCCCAAAGGATTGTCTGCAGCTCTCCAGTGCCCACCAAACATCGTCTGTTGTTTAGAATCTGCTGTAGTTGATGAATTCCACGGTGTAGCTTGCCGACGAAAACGGGGGACCATTCCTAAGCCGCTGTCAGCCACCGTCGAGTGCATACGCCGTATCATATTTCGTCTGTTTCTTCTAGGTCGATCAAACTCAAGTTGGCTTCTGCTCAGTAGAACTCCAGAATTAGGATACACCGTTGACTGGTTTGTATCGCACAGCAGGGGTTCGCTAGCCTGGATCACGTCGAAGGAAGACTTATCGACAGACAACCACGGAGAATGATATTTTGATGGAAACTCAGGGGAGCGTTCTCCTAACATGGCGACAGGCATTTCAAGTATACTACTGTCAAACGTGCAGTTATTATGAAACGCTTGACTGAAAGGGTCTTTGTTTTGACGGTCGTTCAGTGCTTTTAGTTTCTGGCCGTCAGTTTTGCCTGATTTGTTCGTTCGATCGCGGCAACTGGCCTCTGAGATGGCACGTCGAAGTGTAGGCCGAAAAGCGTTACTTTTAACCGGGCGGTGACTAGACTCCTTTTCTGGTTCTTTATCCGTACTTCTAAATATCCCGACGCGGTATTTTGATCGACGATTTGTGAGGTCAGTCGTTGGTGTCTGGTTCGTTGGAGGCAGCTTTTGAACTACACTATCCTGTTCTCCATTACGTGTGATTGCTTTGGTGGGCACGTTTGCCTGTTGTGGTTGATTGGCGTTTGTTTGGTAGGTGGTAACCCGAGGAGGGACATTTAAAATTATATCTTTGTGTTCACTATCTAAATCGCAACATGAACAAGAGTCGCCGTCATGTTCCAGTGATGGTGTATGTAGTCCTTGTCCATCCAGTGAGCGTGGTAGATGAAACGAAACATTTGGGACGATTGCATTTGTGGGAAGCAAATAACGGAGAATAGGAAGATAAGAGTATTATTAATCGAGTGAACAACGTTATATCTCCTGCGCTAGACGTCAGATCAACCAACAGACACTTGAAGAGAGAACAAAAAGAGCCTCTTCTTGTCTGGCCAAAATATTCATCTTGATTGGCTGAAAACATTTGGTGCTTGCAAATTTTGATTGGGCAGCCTGTTCCAATGAATTTTTCTTGTCATAAAAGTATACCTCCTCCGACAGGAACGTTATACGAGAACCTTAAAAATTAAATCAAAGTGGTAAATTTTGTCGTTGACTACCCGTTGCAAGGATTTTATTTACATTTTCGATCATAAGCTTGAACTCACTTGAAGAATTCCAGATCACACACACAAATAAGACACCACAATGAGTTTGGAAATCATTTGAATAGCTGTCTCTATGTTCACTGAATAAGTTTGTTTATTCAGTACGAGGATGTACAGTATGGATAGATAACCGAGGGTGTCAGCCATTTCTCAGCATCCTTTGTTATTATTGCCTTAGAAGTAGTGCCCTACGCAATAAAGATATACTTTGGTTTGCCGAATACCGTGCCAACTGAAAAATGAGGCAGCCTTTGTGAAGCACATTCGTTTGAAGATGACCATAAGCGAGGGTTTCAATAGGGGACTCCCTTTTATACTAGACTTATTTTTGCTTGAGTTCATTATCAGTTTCTATTGCAATTCTAGCTCACAAAGTGTTACACAGCTGTAGACAGCTCTATAGTCGAGGCTGTAGTTTTTGTGCTGGACCGAAGCCATTTATAAGTCTGGTCAGAATGCTTCAAAACATCTTTCAACATAGTGCTACCAGTGAAGGTTTGCGTATCTTGTATATTTATACCGTTTATTATTGTAGTTGAGAAGTCATCATTTGAGCTATGCGACGGAAGCACACAAGAACAAACTTTTGCGCCACACTCTAGATATGTCTTTATTGGCCCTATAAGCAACATTCTTTAGGAAAATATGGACGAATAATAGAATGTGGTGGTCATTTTCTGTCTCAGTTATGGGTGATTTCCACAACAACACATTCCAAGTGCGTCTTTTGATTTGCATCTAAAAATGATCAGTCTCCGTCTGTTTCCGAAAACTACCAGCAACTTCAAGGAACTGTTCAGTTGTATGTTGCTGCGGTTTTCACCTCCATGTAAATGACTCTTTTAGAGTGAGTAATTTCAGTCACAGAATGGAAGCGGATAGAACATGTAAATCTTCCGTAGTGAAGACTACTCGAAGTCATGTGAATTTCAATCGAGATATGCACATTTTTGTGCTGTTCTTAGTAGAGAAAAACGGCCAAAACATTTAGAAATATAACTACTTGTGTGCATCAACTTGACAGGGAAAAAAATTTAGATAACCCTTAATTTCGTCCTCCTAGATTCAAACATTAAAATATGTCGTAAGCGTTGTACGGACACCGGCGTGCGCGATAAGCGGTCAACAACTGAATGGGTTCAGTATTTGAGCACCTCTTGGGGAAGCTTATTTAACATTTTTCTTGGATCATTGAAAGAATTATGCGTGGTTATGCAGGATCAGCCAAAGTGTCAATGTATATATGTATGTATGTAGGTCAATACTAACTTTGGACAGTCCACTAGCTGTGCCGCACACCCTGGGTCTCATGAGATACGGTTGGGGCTCTTTTAATCAATAGGTTTTTTTTTAATATATCGGAATAAACACACATTTACAAAATAATTTGATAAGAACCGGGGTTCGAGTTGTAATGCATTTGAGTCTCTGGTATCTGGTATCCTGGTGAGACCCAAGATTTTAAAAACAGTACTGAGATAGCCAAACATTTGCACGAAACTTATGTAGTGTTGAAAAACTTCGACTTTATGCCAATCGTTTCGACTGGAACATGAGGTACAGCTGAATTTCAGCCAAGTCCCCAATCAACACCACATAAATTCAGTGGGACTGACCAGTTCAGCTCACTGTTATCGGCTAGGGGGCCATTATACGTGTTCCGTGAAACGGATTCACGTAAAACTGTATGTCATTGTAGTGTAAAATAAGGTGTTCTGAAAAATTCCAAACAATACAACTAAGGTGATTTTCATTTAGGTGAAAGAATAAAGTTTTTAATTGCTTAATGTCAGTTCAGTCCTCCGAACAAAAGTTAGAACATAATTTATCCTTGTAGTTGATCCAATCAAGCCTACGAACCTGTTTAAACGAACAGGGTTTGCATTTTGCTGATGCGCGTGCGTCTATCAGCCCTTCCGGTACTGCTGAAAATCGGCCTTGGTTAGATTTGGGCTCGTATTAATCACATTTCGGGGGATGCTACCAGATGTCACCCCTATTCCCTGGGGCGACCAAAGCAGATCGCACAAACACGGAACATTTCCTCAACTTTTTGATTGAAAGATGCTGCTTTAACCCACAGATGGACAGAATGTGCCACAGAAAATGTGCTACGCTTGAATGTTCCCGCTGGTATCGATAGTATCATGTATGTGATCAAGAATATAGCATTTGATGCTTCAGAGTCTGACTTGCGCAAGGCTTATAAGGACAAGTCGAAAATCAATTTGAACCGGAGACTGGACGGTGCCTTTGATGAATCTGCAATTGTCGAGTTTTCATCTGTTGCTTCTGCCCAGTTAGCCCTCAAGGAGTGTATGGCACCGAAGGGCTGGTGACTCTTTGGGATTCCGTTCCTTGTAGAAATCTGCACGGGAAAAACATCAGTACGGAAAACCATTGAACCAAACAATGCCTAAATAAGCGAAAATTTTGAAGTTTCCCTTGATATCGGTACTGGTTCTGAAGGGGAGGACGAAGATGACGCCAACAAATCCGATATGACGTCCAAGTCCAATGGAAATTTTGAATAAAGAAAACTAAGGATGATGCGCAGAAGAAAGGATCCGATGAGGAAGAATGTGAGGACGATGATGAGGACGGTGATGGCGATGGTGAGGGTTATGAGGATGACGATGAGCAAAACGAAAGCGCTGGGTCAGAAGATCAGGAATAGGAGGACTTCAGCGATGAGTAGATACCGGTGGAAAAGCCGTGAGAAGAATGCCAGTTCACTTCGTCCAAAAAATGGGAAAACAGGACAGAAGATATCGTGGCTCAAACCGGAAGGGGGTCGGAGCTTTTCTTCGCAAGGTGCAGAGGTCCTAGTTGCCCTAACTGCGGTTTCGCGCATCATGTGGATACCAAGCCCGGAAGTTATGACCCTATTCGGGAAGCGCTGTATCCACTGTATCCACTGAGGTTATGCGTAGTATAATCGTATATTGTTTTTTAGTCTTTTCGCTGAGATTGGCAGTTGAATTGCAAATGTTTTATCACGAATCGAAGTGACAACGCCAGTGCGGGGTAAAGTTGGTCGTATGTGCCAGCTGGATTGAGCAGAAGACAACCAGTTGCTAACTGACCCTAGACGCATGCACCGGATTGATGGAGTCGTTTGTGGCTAGAACAATTGTACCGTTCTTGTTGATCACATTTCTTGCATGTGATGGATTGAGTTGGTAGATCAGGGAAAGCTATGCTGCTTTGAGGTACGGCGTTGATTCTTTGCTTCCATTCTTATTGTGTACAACATGATTCCTCGTTTTGTTGCGCCTATACCCCTCTCCTTGTTTTGAACTGAACGTGAACTTCTCTTTGACCTGGTCGTCACACGTCTAGTTTAAATCAACCAAGTGGGTTTAGCCATCTTGTGACCACTTTGTCTTGAGTCTTTGGGTAGGCGTGGTGTTCCCCACCTGCCTATTTGTACAGGATCCCATTTAGAATTGGCACTTACTAAACCAGTGTATAGACGCCTACGTAATCCGATGAAGTGAGGTTTTAGTACTTTATTATTGTATTCATAGTACCATATTTGTTGAATGATGTGAACCCTGGGGTTTCGCGCGTAAGTCAACATGGCCAATTTGGTTGCTGGAAACAGTCGGAAATTTTTCTTTCCTGTATCCTTGCCTCAAGCAGACGATGAAACCAGTTTGGAAAGAAAGTTTAGACGTCAGCGGATCAACTATGCTACCTAATTGAGAATTTCGCTTGGCTAAAATTCTAGATGCTACCCTCTCTGAAAGGTCTAATTCTGGATCACTGGAAAAAGCCTAGCTTGGTCATCCGTGAAATCTCTGGCAGTTCCAAAACACCCTCAAAGTTATAAATCATATAGAGGAAATTAGGACTAACAGGGCATGCATAAGACAGTAAACATCGTAAAGAGCTGGTTTAGACTACTGTAAATGCTGGATTTTTAAGTGTCATCAGTCATGGAACCCGGGTTACACAAGGCTATAATTCGTTCGGAAAGCCCTGTTATCCATTGGCGAATTCCGGCAGAAGACTCATTTCTGGAAAAGCTGATGAATGTGTAAATTAATGGCTTTTAAGACATTTGGACCCAAAAACTGTATTATTGCACGTAAACCATCCCCGTGTGGTTAAGTAAGGCATAAATTTGATGGGTACTATGGTTCCGTGCCCATTTGGTAAGCCCCAAGAAAGGCAAAACCTTTCGTGGGGTAACAAAGCGTTTTAAGTAACCATATGAGTAGTGTTGCTTCAAGAAAATACCACTATGTAAGTAATCACCAAACACAAAATATCTGCTGCCCAACAACCAGCCGTTAGTGTAGTATGTTGTTTGAGCACAATACATCATCAAAATTTGAGAAGTCAAGCCTTTGAATTTCCGAAAGTTATCTGGGCGCATCTTACCATTGGCATTATCAGACGTAGTGATCTTGACTAGTTGACGGTCATTGAACATGGTGTTTGTCTTCATCATAATTTATTCGTGTTGTTTTATGGGTGACGGGTGTTGAAAATTTTTCCCTACCCATGTCCGTGTCTACCATTTTATTAGGAAATATAACTTGGCGTCCACAAGCTCTTGCAGCAAAATATACAAGTGAAGGGTATTTCCAGTCAGCCCCCATTTTGGATTTCCTTTGCTTGTTGTTCCACAAACAAATGTCGTAATGGTTTAATAACAACGTTATTCGATAGACATTTTAGCCTTTTTAACGAATAGAATCACTTAGCTGGTTTGGGGATTCCGAAAAAAACGAGTGAAATAGGTGATGAAAACGGGTGTATGGAAACCTGATTTCTCTGAATGCTGGTTGATCGATTAGAGATAGCAGCGGCGGGATGAATAACCACATAATCGATCGGAAGCTCTAAATCATGCTCGTGAGTTTGAAAGCCTTGGAAGTTGCCCCTGAATCGCTCTTCCTCTAGAGCCCGCCCCGCTAATGCGGACACTGGCAGTACTGAAAATTTCGCTCGACATAATGAATCACAGACTGCCAGTGCGTCCGAAGCTAAGCATTGTATTGGTTGGAGCAGTTTCACGGAATGATGAAGCTCGTCTATGACCCCTATTCCATACTTCAATTTTCCATTCTCCTTAAAACCCAGTAAAAACCCTATGGTTTAGTTACCGTCTCCCAAAATCAGCGGCGATTTATGTACTAGTGATTAATATCCCCTAGAACGACTATCAGCATCATTCATCCGCTGCCCTTTTCGGCTGGTTACGTGTGTCATTTACTCTCAGAATATCTGGGTGTAACCATCACAAACGGATACGTACTATAACTTGCTATTGCCGAAGGCATTTTCAATGTGCAAAAACCTTATACTAATTTTTGTTCAACGGCAGTTTGACACCCAAAAGTATTAACCGTGGTATGGATTTCGAGGTTTGGTTTGTCAATCGAAGAGTTAACACCAGTTTACTTCATGGCCTGTACGAACATTATACTGACAATCGCGTTCGATTGCCTACTCTTTGCCACGCGTTGATCAGAAAAACTTGGGTGTAACCGACAAACTTAGATGTTGGTTTTGATTGCTCAAGACATCTGTGATTGATTTATCATCATTAGATATCAGATTAACACATCATGGAAAAATACATTGGCTCCCAAAAAAGTGTGCACCCTTTGTCCTGTAAGTTACGAAAAGTTTCAGCAAGATTTTAGACTTTCCTTGTTTAGGACATTTTGGCGAAATTAGTGGCACAAATCATCCTTGCAAGTAAATCAGGTGCTAACGTTGACTGATTTGTGGGCTTTGAGACTAAAAAATGATATAAAGTGAAATGAGGATCTTCTGTTCCTCGTACAGGTCAAAGTACTTTGACACATTCACGTATGTTATATGAGTTTATCATTAGAATTTTGAAGTACAGAAAATCTGCGCCTGCTTAGTTTGGGGACTATTTAAAAACAAAGCTATTGAACATTAAGTTGTATTTTGTGATTGGCTGACCCGGATACCTAAAGTAAACTATATGAATAGTGACCATTGATTACAAACTGACTGCGCTTTTGACCTACGTGAACCTAATGTCTGAGTTGATAAAGTCCTCTCCAAGTGACCAGCCTAATGCAGAACTACAAAATGCTGAAATTTTGTCCGCAGTTTTTTCCTCGACTTGGCCTCATTAACAGGTTGAAATCTCCACTAGAAATCCCCAAATCTCCTCATACTTTTGTTTGTCCGTTGTGCTGTATGCAACGAATGGAATGCCCAGGCTGATATTTTCAGGGACTGACAGGTGTTACGAGATTGTTTCTAGCAGTATAGTCTGCTCTTGTTTGTTATAAGGACACTACCAGAATGCTCATACCTGAACAGAAGAATGACTGGGATCAAGAGTTCAGCATTAATGCCTTATCTCTGGCAGCAAAGGTGGGCGTGAGGTAACCAAAGATGTCTAAGTTTTACGGGACACGTCTCCATGCCACGTCTTATTTCAACCGGAATGGCTGATGGACTGTGCCTGTCGAACAAAGGAGTTTCCAATCTTGGATCATGACCCGAAGAAGGCTTAAAGACCTAAGCCCTCTACCAAGCCTTGGATAGGAAGTATTGTCCTCTGATAAACGCTTTTTTTTCTTTGAAAAATGTCACCACAGTTCCGGTTGTATCTAACCCCACTGATCTATTGGTCAGCTAGCCTCAGTTTCCGGATTGGCCTGTCACGTCTAAACTACGTTGACGGACCTCCGCTCATACCATGACGTCTAGGCCACAAGGTAGACCATACAGGGCTGACATCACTTCCTGTTTTGTCTCACCCAATGTGCTGGTCACACGGGCTGCTGTTCCTAATTCTACCGTAGCCTCCATCCAACATGGGATAAGAATAATGTCGACACCGAACTCTGACGAGGTTGGTTCCAGCTCGTTAGTCTTCGTTATTGCTATCATCCATCGCTTTTTCGTGGTCCGTCAGGAATGCGGAGCTTGGGAAGAGCACTCACAGGGGCGGACAAGCCCCTTCACGCTAAGCACAGGAGCGATGGGAAATCTCGACGAACCCAGCCTTCGCTCTGTTGAGGTAGTCCACAAAAAACCCAACACTCACCATTTATTTGAGCACACAGACTGATCGATTTGACCTGGCTTGTTGCGCTGCCACTACTCATCAATCCAAAATTTCTTGGTCCAGTATTCAACTCGTCGATATAGCTATGTGTACCTAGACGGCAAAACGTTATCTTCCGCGTGGCATTTTCTACGCGAGACAGCCTAACGGGAATTTCGGGACCGTCAACTTTGATAGGGCATCACTTGTGAGAAAAGTGTAGGTAAAGAATTCACATGCATCTCTCATTAACACCATTTTAAGTCGAAAATGCTGCACAAGGGCAGTGATATATTCACGTCCGAAGCCATAAATAGCGATCTGTTGTGCAATCTAATATCGGGTGAAAAAAACAAGATAACACAAAAACATGCATCCTGTCACATATCTATCTCACACAGCATCGAATGTCCATTTTTATCTGTTTGTCGCGCACGCCATTTGAACACAAATATACACTGACTTCTGTGCTCACACACCTGTCGGCTGACTAACCACTGTGTTCACCGCACTTGCAAGGAGGAAGAAACACGTTGTTTATTAGTTCACAATTTTCGGTATCTCCAACGTCATGACAACCAAAAGCTCTACCCAGTTGAAATTTCATTACCGATCACAGCCTTTATCAATAAGTCTTTTGCGTCACGATACTTGCTGAACTGCACTCTTAGCTCCATTTCTAGCTAATTCAAAAGTGAAGGTAATCATTTCATTGACCCATATTAGTTGCTAAAAGATTAGAAGATGAAGGTCACCTCAAACGCTACAGGCATCAGTGCATTTGATGCAGTCTAGTATTCTTGAATTGCCACCTTCTGGCCCTTTTATCGTGTGTCCGGGATAGGAAGCAGATAATTTAATGGCAGATGACAGCACGAATAAGCAAAAGAAAGTCACAACCAATGACCCATCTCTACGATCCACTCCGCCCTCTAATTGCGCTTCCTAGGCAACGACCAAACACAAATATCAGTTACTGACACAGAACCGAGTAGTGTTCCGATGTTCAAATACCTCGTGTTGTTAGTTAACTGACAGAAGATTAGGCAGGGATTGTAACCCAACGAAGCGTAATTCTCCATTGGTGTGACAAACTGGTCAAGGCCCTAAACGACCATGATCACGCTTTAGCGGTGAGTGTCAGGGTATGTTGTTTCCAGATACAGTGTAAAACATGGGCATTTCAAAGTTGTTTCAACACAGCCAGACTTCCGCATGGAATATAACAGGTCAGCATTGAAAAATTAATAGATAAGAGGAGCTTTCGAACAAACGGCACTTACCATTTGTAATCCAAGATCTTATTGGGAATAGTTACATTTATATCCAGTAGTGCAACTGGAATCGGCATGGAAATACTCGCACCACGCCAAGTCTTGTGCCATAGTGGGAAAGCGGAAGCTGAACATCCATCAAATCTTAGTGCGAACTTTTAAAGTGAAGTAGTAAATGCGAACGTTACGACGGCTTTACTTCGGAAATGGGGCATCCTGAGATAGA